>PRKT01000122.1:680649-745412 GCA_003671525.1 Saccostrea glomerata
TGACATACTGAGAGTTGTAGATACGTAGAGCGGTGAATTTATTTCATTAGTCAATATAGAGGCACAACTTAAGAAATGACCTAGGAAAAATTTAAGATAAGATTGTTTCGTGAAACAGCTGTGACAAATCTTAGGAACTTCCTAAGTTATAACTTAGGCATATCTTAAGTTATGTCTTACGACATATCTTAGGAAACGTTTGTGAAACAGGCCCCTGATTCATAGCTTACCTGGTCACCTTATTGTTGTTTATTCGCGCAGAAGTATCGATTGTAATCTTTATTTAAGGCGAGAGTAGCATATTAGATGTCCCTGTACAGCCGGGAGATCCAGTTTTCAAATACACAGTTACTGTCCGAGTTCGGATTTTCGACATCTATGGAGATTATGCACTACATTCTTCAAATATTACAGTATTGTCCTTGTTAATTTAGTTTTGTCTGTTATATATCAAAATGTATTTGTTAAGATTAATAAAACTCAGAATTTCTCTATTTTGACTGATTTTTTTCTAATAAACAAAGCATTCTTTATTTTGCAAGAAGTTATACATATATGACGTGTAATGTCTAAATTATATAGGTCATCCCGCCTATGATATCTCAACCAAAAGATTTAGAAGATGTTTCCACAATTGAGTCCTTGTTTCAAAACTTTGATTCAAAGTTCAACAACTACAAGCTGTCAGGAAATGACATTCAAACCTTGAGTTTTTTAGGAGCTGTTGCAGCCGGTTTCAAACAATTTCCGTTTGTACGTACTTGATTTCATGACTGCTTACTTACCAAATATACATTGAAAATGTGCGTAAAACTTTATGGAGAGGAGTTTTCGCAGGAAAGAATAACAAATTCAAAGTTTATGTTTCCTTATTATTTGTTTAAAGGTTGACAAAACAACATCTGAAGAAGAGGTAAACGGTGATACAGAGTCCATTAATATCGACACATCCGGAGGGGGACCTGTGTTTCTTGTTTATATACAGGTAGACTGTAATAACATAAAATACATGATCTTCAAACTGTTGATTACCTTTACAATTCGTGACAAGCATTTTTTTTTCAAAAACAGAAAACCGTGAAGCTTCTTCAGCTGGTCAAAGGCATTGTTACCCCTGGCTTTGCACATTTCATCGACAGATTCAAATTAACAGACATACAGCAGATCTTCAGCACCTTGGATGCTTTGACTCGCTTTGAACCGTATTTGTCTTTGAAAGGAGTGGTTTGTAGTTGTCTCAAGTTTTAGAATTATCTGTAATTTCTCTCTGATAACAGTAATTTCTTTTATTAAATGAGAGATAATTCATATAATAAGCAATGTTATTATCTGTACATTTCAAAATTTTAAGTTAAATATTAATAGACTTATATGAATGAATCCATTTTAAACAGGACATAACGGTAGACATTGTGGACACTGTTATTGATTGTTTGGAATATGGCAGCAAGAGAACACCTCTATCTCCGAGTGCAGTTGAAATATTAACAGACATTGCTAATGGTAAGGCTGTAGACTGTTCAGAATTTAAAGACCTCCAATAATAAAAATGTTTTGCTCACATGTTTTACATGTTTAAAGTTTTACAAATTTTTCAAGTTAATTTTGCTACTAGTATATACGTATAAATGTTTAATTTCTCTAATTTTTTAGACACTTGAAATGAGTTATCTTACTTATTTCTGATTAGACCATTTTCAATAATGCCTAGTGCCACTAAAGGCTAAATACACAAAATGATTTTAAATCCATAAATGGGTTGATCAATTTAAAAAAGATAACAAGAGAATAATTTGATGTTCATATTATCCCCTTTAAGCATATTTAATGGCCACTCATTATTCTCTATAATCTAAATAATTTCAAAATGTTCATGATAGTTTATCATCGTGTACTGGACAATGTCTTGAACAAGATGCTACCAAGGAAGCTTCAGAACTTGGAGGTTGAAATTTCTGAAGACGATATAAAAGCGGAAATCATGTTGCACATCAAGTTCTTCCTACAAGAAACCGGCCTATTAAAACAAAATCAAGGGAACATAACTTCTGACTACCAAAGCATTAATAGACAAGTTGATTTTATTTATCAAATAAAAGCACACGAGCGAGAGCTTCAACTTCAGCAGAGAGAAACGGTATGCAATTAATTATATTTAAAAATAAGCTTATTAGTAACCTTCCCAAAATTGTCTGTCCAGCATTAAATAAAGTTCTCTTTCCTGCAAGGGTAGAGAAAAATAATGCTTTATAATCAATTTCATATAGAAATATTACAAATGTAAATTTTGATTACTTCTACCTTATTATTCTTATTTGACAGCTACAATCTGAAATGAAAGAAATATATTTTGTTTGTTTTTATTTACTTTATATATTGTATTGGAAGGAAAAAATAAGTTATTTTACATATATTTCAGGCAAGAAAATGTATCCCAATTATAAAAAAAATTCAGACCATATTTTTAAATGTCATGCACAAAACTATTGCTTTGGGTGAACGGTTTTTCTGGAATGCTAATCATGTACTGGAAATAATGATCAGGAAAATCCACTTCAACGATCTTGAAAATGCCAGAGATGAGTTTTTTGGAGGTGTACGTGAAGTGAATGGCTCAATCAACCACACATCCTACCTTGAATTTGCAGTAATTTCTGATATTTAATCTAACATTATTTCATTTATGTGAAAAATTTAATATCAACAATTTATTATTATGAGAATAATATCAGCGTACATCTGGAATAGTAGAAGTGAATCAAAAGTAGTTTAAAGGAAAGTAAAGGTAACAAAAAGAATTACTGATTTTGACATTATATTAATTTAGGTGTCCAACTACTTAAGAAACCCCTATATTTATGGAGAAAACGCATCCAAGGCAATATCTTCAGTTCCGGTTATAGATATTCCGCAAAACATATTTGTGGACTCCAAAATTCCGAATAAAGGAAACCTGGAATTTAAGAGATATATTCCTCTCATCAATCCACACTATCCAGAACAGATGATTTATTTTTCTTTTGAACTAAAAAATAGTGGAGATGCTGCACTTATTTACATAAAACCTGATGGATTTGACTTCTTGGGCCATCAGAAGGTTCCATTATATTCGTTTTATTTTAGTTCATCTGCTTTTCCAACATCTAGTTTCTTTGATTACAAGAAGGTGCTGGGTGTAAGAGATTGGACAAGATATGGATTTAAAGTTTTCTTCCTGGAGATAAATGTGGAAAAGGACTTTGTTATCTAGGCATAAAACCCCTTACAGGTAAAAAGTTCAACTGTTGTAGAAGAGAATATTTGTAAATATGACAATCTAGAGAAGGGTAAATTTCAGTACTTTTTTTTTGGGGTGGCAGGTGAACATATTCTAATATGACGCGTATCATAGTTAAGTTGCTTTCAACTTGATTTTTTTTTCAAAGCCAAAAATAAAGATAAAGCTTGAGAGAACAAATAAATAGGGTTCGAATTATGGATGAAGTAAGAGTTTTGGGTATTGTTATCGAATGTTAAAAACAAAAAGTTGCAAAAGCAATGCATGTGCAATAATGACATTGCCTTTCATATAAGATTGGTATTTACCAAAAATTAAGTGTTTTAATTTGGTTCATTGAAAAACACAATGAATTTTAGCCCCTGTACCAGATGATTTCTCTGGATCAAGAAAAAGACGAGCCACCGAATCTCAAACAACTATCAGGCCACCAGAGAACGCGACCTTGATTGTTAACGCTGCGGATTTTGTTCCAGTTGAAGCAAACTTTAGCCTGATATTCACAACTACGGGATGTCGAACCTGGGAAAATGGCAACAACTCGTGGACGATGGAAGGGTGTCAGGTTAAATATGAACATTGTTTATTATATATATATATATATATATATATATATATATATATATATATATATATATATATATATATATATATATATATATATATATATATATATATAAGGATTTTCTGGTTAGAAATATGATTACGTCGAAAATTTTTAACGCCTTTTAAAATTCCTTGCTGGTTTGCCTCATAGCTGTTTTCTTTTTTAACGCAATTGTAGCTATTCCCAACAACTATTCAGTTAATTTCTTGCTAAATTTTCTCAAATATTGAAATATTGAAGATATTCGTTTTGGTATGTGGTACATTAAACAATATCCCTTTACAGAAAATATATATCCTTACAAAGTCCATAATGAGGTCTCACAAAATACTTGTTTGGAGACTTTAAAAAAAAATAATAAAGATTTCAGGATGTTCAAACCACTGTAACATTTTCAAAGATTAATGGGTTTACAGTAAATACAAATATGGATATTTTCATTTTTTTTTATCATGAAGTTCGTAAGCTTTCAACTTGTAATATTAAAAAAACCAAAGAATAATAATGCTAAAATATTTCAACACTATAAGTATCGAAAAACCGCAAGTATGCAAGTATATGGAGCCTTAATTGAAACATCAACTTACTTGTCTGACACATGTCTCCCTTTAAAAACAAATCGTATTCAGAGCTTGTTATGTAGTGCTACATCATTGTAGAGACACCAATGTAATTCTAAAATGACCAATCACCAAAATTGAATATTTACTTGTTCCATCGTTTTCATGAAACATTTTTATGTTCATTAGATTTATTCAAATGAAGTTTGTGTTATATTCAGAATTAAGTGTAAGGAAATGCATTGACTAGGGACCAGGGGCATTGTTTCTGGATGATATTTTAAATTTTATTTTTCAGGTTTTGCCAATGAGTGATTTGAACAACACGGTCTGTCGATGTATTGGAGACACCTTTTCAACCTCCTTTTATGTACCAGCTAATGCGATTAATTTTCTGACAGTTTGGGGTAAATTTGACGCTTCCAGTGCTACAGTGTATGGCGCACTGGTTGTAGTCGTTGTTATTTATATAATACTGCTTATTGTGCTTCGAAGACAGGACAAAAAGGACCGAAGCAGGGTAAAAAAGTATTGTATATCATTATTTGCTTCATTTTTGCAAGAATAGAAATTGTATTCAAGAAATCATAGAAAAAAATTTATTGATCAGGGAAATGAAAACATACAAATACTTTATTAGTTAGTTTGGGACAATTAAATGAGTATTTTCACATTATTTTGCAGAGTAAGGTATCCTTTCTCTGTGACCACATAACAAAGCATACGTACTTCTATTTGATAAGTGTATACACTGGATTCCGGAGAGGAGCGGGTACTAAATCTAATGTATATTTCATACTCACTGGTGATGATGATGATTCAGGAATTCGTTTTCTAAATGACGGATTTCAAGAGGTGTGGATTTTATCTTAATGGTTTTACAATGAGTAATGCGCCAAATGGTTTTTCTATTTTCTTTGCAGAGATAGTCATTCTTAAAGTAAGCATACCTAGAACACTGATTTGTTAATCGTTTGTATAAAATGTCTCTGCCAATAAGAAAATTAGGGCGTTTCAGAAAACTGCGCTTCATTTAAAATGTTTCAAGTACAATAAATGTATAAAGCTCATAAATCCTTTCTAAAAATTATCACTGTATGAGGCATATTTATGAATAACTTAAAACCCGACTTCATTTCCAAAATTATTATCATAACAAGATCTGTTTGTGAAACAGTATGCGCCCGGTGGCAACAAAGTTCAAAAAGCTATTTGAAGCATATAGGTCACATTCAATGTAACATTGGTGTCATATGAAAATACTTAATTAGTGGAGTATGCATACTAAATATAAACTCTATCTCTAATTGATCAGAAGTTATGGCAAAGGTTCAAAAGGGCTATTTTTGACAGTGAAGGTCACAAGGTCATTGACCTTGAGGTCATTTAAAAAAGCTTAATTAGTGAAGTATACATATCAAATATGAAGTCCTTACTTCTTATGATTCAAAATTTATGGCAAAGGTACGAAAAAGCTATTTTTAGCTTGTAATTAACAGTGAAGGTCACAAAGTCAGTGACCTTGGCGCCATTTAAAAGAACTTTATTAGTGGAGTATGTATACTGAATATGAAGTCTCTATCTATAACGGTTCAAAAGGTTAAAGATTGCAGACAAACAGTCAAACAGGAAAAAAAAAACACTATGCGCCCTTGACCTATCGATCCGGGCGCATAATCATTAAAAACAGCAATTTTACATTTTTTATACTAGTAGCATCAATGCTTAAATGAACTTTTGCGTCCTCAATACGGAGAATGAATAATTTCATAAAAACCTTTTGATAGGGATTTTCGACATCAAGTGTCAACATGTACTTCTTTGGAACCAATGAACCCCTAGGAGATTTAAGATACATTCGGATATGGCATGATAATTCTGGTCCACCTGGTTTCAAAAGCTGGTTTTTAAGCAAGATCATTATTGAAAACTTAGAACAGAAAGAAAGGTATGTTCAGCTTCCATAGTTTTTTTTTATTTTTTATGATAAGGAAGTCTTACATGCTAAATATTCTTCATGTGTTTATAAATTTCATACGAAATATGTTGAGAACTGTTGAATTTTCATATATACTTAAATTTCTTCTGATGACTGTGCCTTACTATCATTTTTATCCGTTTTCTTTTGACTGTTTGACTGTCTATATCATAAAGAATTTACCAAAGCTATGTGTATTCTTTCTTTAGAAAAAAAAACTCTTAATGCTAACAAAATAACTATATGCATCCTATTTTGGTTTTAGATATACATTCCATTGCAACAAATGGTTAGGTATTGATGATGAAGACTGTACGCTGGATCGAATAATTCCAGTATCAACGCCAGACAGCCTTTCCTATAATGATCGTATTTCCGTGGAAGCTCAAGCCCAAATGCCTGTGTATCATTTATGGCTTTCTCTGCTTTATCGTCCCCAGCTAGGAAAATTCACACGTGTTCAAAGGCTTTCATGCTTAGTGGCACTACTCTGTCTTACTATGATATCAAATGCCATGTTCTTTCGATCGTCCGATAAAAATCAAACTGTTGACGAAGTGGATTCCGGAATATTTCGATTGTCATTCGGTACAGTCTATGTATCATGTATCGGAATGCTTATCTCAACTCCCCCTGTTACTTTTGCTGCCTTTGTATTTCGAAATACTAGAAACTCTAAATCTGCTGCACATAAGATCACCAATTCAAAAAAACAACCCAGTGATAAAACATACAAATCATTTTCAAATCTTGATGGTGATGTGTTCACTCTAAGTAAAGGCACTTTGCCACGTTGGGTGTTTTATGTAGCATGGGTCAGTGTTGTTTTGGCTATCCTTTCATCTAGTTTTTTCCTCATCCTTTACAGTATGGAGTGGGGCAAATCAAAATCAAATGAGTGGCTTTCATCACTTGCTTTCTCATTTTTGGAATCATTCATAGTTTTCGATCCGATAAAGGTTCTATTTTTCGCCATTATTTGTTCGACTGTTTTTAAAAGTTTGATGATGGAAGAGCTCCCCAAAGTTAATGTAGAAAAATTGCGATTGACGTCGATGAATACCAATCTATCACAGAGAACAAACTTTTCAGGTAGGTTGATGTGTAGACGAACGTGGTTTTTTTTTAATGTAAGATTAAACCACGAATACATAATTTTACTAAGGTAACCCACATCGTTTAATGTGATCTTGATTAATTTAAATTTGAAAGATCAAATAAATACTTTAATAAACGTAAGGATGTGACCATGAATAGCTAAATAAACCTTTAAGCTATTTTGCATGTTTGAAAATTCTTACCATGTTTTTTCAGACTTAGCAAACAAAGTTTTACCAAAATATGATGCATTTTCCAAGGAGGAAATCAACGAATTGAGAAAGAAATGTCGCGAAGAAACTCGAGCTAGATCAGCCCTGACCAGTCTGGTCATGTTCATTCTATATATTCTTGCAATCTATGGAATCAGCTTCACACAGCGTGATCAGCGTTCTTTGATCATGAAGCAAAACCTTGATAATCATTTGCTTTTAGGAATTCACGGCTTCTCTTCAGTAAGTTTTTTCAATGTTTTAAAATTGTATTTTCTCTATGTTTTGTTTTCATTTAATTGTAAATCAAATAAACTTAACATGATTCCTATTTTTTATTTGATTTGTTTTTGTTATATTTTGATATTCCACTTTTGTCGTCCTAATGTTATAGTCTTAGCAATATTTTACATCTATTAGTTAAAAGGTAGAAAGGATTTCATTAGCTGGATGAATGACACGTTTATTCCAACGTATTACCCGAATGCCAGTTATGCAGGTAAACCATTGACAGTTTTGGATCGTCAATGGTTCAAAGATATGGCCAGTATTCGGGTTGGGCCAGCACGTCTCCGCCAGGTTCGCATGAAAACAGGTAAAAAGTATTTCAAGTATATTTCGAACTTCACACGATCCCCTCCCCCTTTAAAATGCTACGTAGAACACTGAAATACCAGTATCAAAATATGAATGCAAGAATTAGTAGAATATTTATTGTCCGCGCTTTTTGCAAAAGCGGGGCGTGGGTGGGTGTACGAAAGCCCAGAAGGCTCATTCGAGATTCAAGTTTCGAAATACGAGTTTCGAAATTCAAGATCCAAAGTAACCAATCAAAAGCGGGTGTAACATTTGATTACGCCCCTTTGTTATGTTTTTACTTTCAAGAAATCGTTAAATATATTAATATCAAATGGGTCATTTGCTAAAATGATAATGCAAAAAAAATGTTTTATGTATTAAAACGAAATAAAAAAATGAAATTTGGATTACATTTTGAAAAATACATATATAATCTTTTTTTTTCTCATGAAACAAAATAGTAAATACGTATATATGGAATATTGCCGGTATATGGTCTTATCGTTGACTTGTGGGAAAAGTAGTTCGACCATTTTTAAAATCAGATCATTGCTGAGGGAGAGCATTGTATTTGATTATAATAAGTTATGAAATATTATGAATCGTTTCTACACTGCACAGTAATTCAAGGGTATATATTTCATTACATTTATAAAGGGTATATTTGATCAGTGAGACTTTACTGCTGAATCGAACTGTAGTGTTTTAAGGTTTCAAGAGTATATTTTAGTCTTTGGCCATAACGCTATGGTCAGAGACTAAAATATAAAACCATAACGGTATAGTTCTGCATCTAATTTAGACTCATCTACTATTTGATGTAAGATAAAATAAATGCCGCATTTATTTTAATTCATTTTGCCAACCTGTATTGTATATATAATTTTTGATTTATTCAAGAAACCAAAGCCTTAAATGAAGATAAGTAATTAAATACTTAATTTTTTATGTATTTCCTCCATCAGGAAAACGAACGCGATTTTTGTTTATCAATACTACGCCGCTTTCCAAGTTTTACAAAGTAACATTTTCAGTGTGTTTTTTTTTTTGGAAAAATGGGCAGGTGGGTGGGTAGGGGTAGGATTATTGTTAAATTTAGACACTTGACACTTATTTATAACTTTATTTATATGTCGTCAACCCCATAAACAAAGTACACAATACAAAGATATATATATTTCTGATATATGTATTCTATCTAATAATTAGAAGCTATAATATAAATTGAAGTATATCTTGCAGATCAAAAGTCCAATGATTATTTTAGTTTCCTTCTAATATATATAACACTCTTTCTTGCATTTTAATTTAATCAAATGACTCATTTATAAATAAAATAAATAAATATATTGAATGATTTCTTGATAGTAAAATCATAACAAAGGGGATAATCAAATGTTGAACCCGCTTTTGATTGGTTAATCTGAATCTTGAATGTCGAAACTCGAACTTCGAATCTCGTATTTCCACCCTCGAATCTCCAATGAGCCTTCTGGGCTTTCGTAGTGGGTGGGATAAAATCTCACTAATCTGTCCGTCCGTCAGTTTGCCCAGCTGTCTGTTACAATCATTTTATCCCATAACTTTAGAATAAAAATAGGGCTTTTAGAACACGGCAGGTGTGACCGATTGGCAGAGGATGCTCACTCCTCCATTGCACCTGATCCTACCGCTGATGTTTTGGAGGTTCGTGTCTGCTCTGCTCCTGTTTTGTATTGTTTTATGGACTTTTGATATTCAATACTGTTCGTTATCTCCATATCTTTCATATTTTATATGTGCATTACCTGTGACAAGACGTTTTCATAGGTACTATTATTTTTGACCTCTTGACCTTGAGGCTGACTTAATTTTTAAAAGTATTAATATTGTAAAAACTTTTGAATGAAAAGAGATTTGTTGTTTGTATTTGACAGGTTTACAATTACTTGTTACTATAACTTTCCAAATAAACATTTTACTAATATACTTTTAACTCCATTCATTGACCTTATGGGGTTCCGTCCCTCTGATAAGAGGGATAACTTTGAAAGTTCAAATTCTTAATTCTACCATAGTTTCCATTAACAGAATTTCCTAATTGATACCTCTAAGTAGTCTATTCGATGGAATCTAACACATGATGGCAACAGTACTTTCTATTTCTTTTGCCATGTTTTCCAGATTTCCATTTTTCTATAGAAAAACCCTCATTTTATCCAATTACAAAAGCCTTATCAATCGAATAAGTTGTATCTTTTAAAGACCATTTGAGAAATGGTTTAATGTTTCAAGTACCAAATAAAATATTTTTATTAGTATTAAATTTTTTTCAAATGAAGAAATATTTAGAAAACTCCTCCTCACAGCTGTATTTTCTCCTTACAACCACGTCTTCTTCATATCATATTCTGACATAAAATCCATTTCTTAAAAAGTTACCATCGCTTCAAACATCTTCTATTTTCCATTTGAAGCTGCTTCTATAGCTGTTGATGAAAATCAATGTTGGGAAGTTTGAAAAACTGTGAAATTTAAAGCAGAGGGTCTTTCGTCCTTAACCTAAATTAAAAAAATAATAAGCATCGATGATAATTTTGAATGAGAGGTTATTTATTTAACTTGAGCATTGCCTGTTTAAAGACTTTGTTTTTGACCTCCTGAGTTTAAATTCAAACTTATCCGACATAATATTTGGTATGATGGAAAGACAAGATAGAACACCCCAACAAGACAGTCACAATATGCCGTAAATAAATAGTGTAACACCATACCAACCAGTAAACTTTTCTTTAGATTTTAGCTTCTTCATAATTGAGGCGCCCGCGTGACGCAGTGGTTAGAGCGTCTGCTATAGAGTCACGAAGTAACGAGTTGGTCCTTACATCGCGGGTTCGAATCCCACTGTGGGACGTGGAGACAGATCCTTCGGATGAGACCATGGTCACGTATCGCAGTAGGTGCTGGCACAAAAAAGATGCCTCCTTGCTCAATGGCTTAAGTACCGAGTATAGGACAAAATTTGCAGTTCTCCACCGGCAAGTGATAGTGTCTCCATATGAATGAAAAATTCTCGAGAGGGACGTTAAACAATATAAAATCAATCAATTAATCTTCATAATTAACCTGTACTTGTTATTTGTAGGCACATGTACCTATTCCTATTTATCGTGGTCTTACCCTTGCGTGGACAGTTACTCAGAAACCGAGGAAGACAAAAATTCATATTGTCTACGATGGAAACCGTACAATGACACCATTTGTGGAAGCGAACTTTACAAAAGTAGGTTCTACACTGCCGAGGCCTGGAAGTACACGGACGCCGTTGAAATCTGGGGGATGTCCAGGATGGGAGAATATAAAACTTACAGTGGAGGGGGGTATATTCTTAAATTTGTGAAAGACAAAGTGAATGTCCACTTATTACTCAAGGAACTTTTGGACAATAACTGGATTGATAGAAAGACACGTGAAATATTTGTTGAGTTTACGATATACAATCCAAATGTCAATCTTTTTACATATTCCATGTACTTAGTGGAGTTTTCTGAAGTAGGCAGTGCTTTTACGTGGACTGACACTCAAACATTTAAACCTGTATTAAATTTATCATCTCTAGGCTTCACTATCGTGATGTGCTATGTGGTTTTCCTCTTCTATTACATTTTCATGCTTTTCAAGATAATTTTGCAGTGTAGGGAAATTGGCTGTATACGTTTTATCAAAGAACCATGGAATTTTGTGGACTGTCTTTGTACATTCCTTGCTTATTCTTGTCTTGTTGCGTTTATATTAAGGATGAAATACACGAATACGGCAATGGATATGTTTTATGACGATAAATTGACAGGTGCCAATCGGTTCATTAACTATGGACATATCGTGATGTGGGATAATATCTTCAACGTCCTTTTTGCAACTCTTCTCTTTGTATCTACAATACAAATTCTGAAAATTCTCGGATACAACAAACGATTCACCGAGGTCATTTCGGTGATTTCAAATGTGGGAAAGGATTTATTGGCTTTTGGTGCACTCTCGTTGATTTTATTTTTTTCTTTTGTTCTTTACGCCTATCTTCTCTTTGGCTCAAAATTAGAAAGCTACAAATCAATATATCAGACTTGTGGAAGTCTAGCAAACACCTTAATCGGTAAAAATAAGCTTGACACCCTGATTATTGCAGCACCATTATCAGCCCGATTCTTTTATTCAGTTTACGTTTTTTGTGTTATAATGTTCATGTTGACCATCTTTATGGCAATCCTGAACACCAGTATTTCAGCAGTGAGGGCGGAAACAGTATCATCAGCTGCAAAAATTGGAATGCTAGACATCGTGAAGAAATTTGTCAAAAACATTCTGGAAGTTATTCAATACCCAAGAAAGAGCAGTAGAGTTAATTGTAAGTTATATCCTTTTTAAATCTAATTTTCAAAAAGATATTTGATATTTAAAATATTTGAATGGAGTTATACAGTGTATCATCATGTGTTTTACTCCATCTGTGCATAAATCACACAGAAGCGGTATTTTTGCAGAATTTACACAGATTTAGTACTTTAAGCTACAACAAAGTGAAAAATAAAATAAAAGTCCGCATGTCATTCCATTAATTTTTAAGGGAAACGAGAACATAGTGCCAATGAAGAAATCAATGCCGCGAATGTATTGGGACTAGTCCGTGAAATTGTATGCGTATATGGGAATATTGAAACTAAGGTATTTTATCATTCCTCTCTTAACTTGTGTTATAATGAAGTGTATGCAATAACTAGATTAGTGTACCTTATATTTCAAAAATAATGATGTATTTTTTTCTTTACATTGTACAGTTTAGGAATAAAAAATACGCTGTGGATGATGATCAACGCTCTCTGCTGTCACATACCAGCCGACCCACTTCTTGCAAAATGAAGAATCGATATGACGATACATTTGATCAAACGCTTACTACTGAACATTTAGAAATTGAAGGAAAGGGTGCTCCAAGAGAGACCTGTCGTCAAATTATGTCCCGATTATCACACGTATCTGCGTCAAATGTGGAAATGCACATACCGTTATGCGATTCAGACGAAATCGACGCTCAAAGAGAGAAATATCACTTTACAATATTTTGAATGTATATGTGGTTGCGTTCTTGTGATTTTGATTTTTCACTTCGTATTATCGTAAATATTTGTCTAACGTTACACAGAAATTTGTGAAGTTGTAGAATTTGTTTTTTTTTTATATTGGCATTTTCTTAAATATTTGTCCAGCGGAACACTGAAGGACTCTATCAGGACTCTATCAGATATTGACTGTTGCATAAAAATGTATAATAATGTAAGTGTTCTTAAAATGAAACAAGTTAATATCAAGATAAGTATAAGGCCTTTTAATCCCCTTCATTAAAAGAATACAAAGCGATGGCGTGTCGATGCGCCCGTCTGTCCCTTAGAATTTGGAATATACCCATCTCTTATTCGTAACTCTTCCTATACCACTGAATATGGCAATGATAAAATGAGACTTTAATCACAGAATCTTTATTACATAGTGCCATTGTACATCTCCTATTTTATATGTAAATGAGATACATATTTGGGGCTTCTTTTAGCAAAACATGGACAAGGCCATTCTTTCTAGGATTTGGGGGATACCTATCTCTATCTTCTTCATTCGTCCATCTCTAACGCTTGGGGATACCGTCTCTTATATGCAACTTCCATTTAATCACTTAACAAAATTTACTGAGACTTTCCACAGAATCTCATGTTACAAAGTGCAGTTGAGCACCTCGTATTTTACAATTTGATGAAACAGATATTTTGGGTTTCTCTTTGCAAAATATGGACAAGGCAAATCTTTCCGAAATATTCGGGTAAAAATGTCTTGTCCGCTACACTTTCTACATCTCAGAATAAAATTTAATCCTTACAGCATAATTTCAATGTGCAACTTTTATTTTAACTTTTAATGAGACAAATATGTAGGATGTTCCATAGCAAAACATATGTAGACACTGCAATTTTTTACTATAATACATGGGCTACCCAGATCTTATTTGCATAATCTATTATTCAATATAACACTGAATAAAATTTTAATGATTCCGCAGAATCTTTGCTACATATTGTTAATGTGCATCACTCATTTTTCAAGTCTTGGGGGTTTCCCTACAGGATACATGTGTACTCATTTGAGTGCGGGGGATATCTCTCCGTAAGCTCATTGCTCTCTGTATCCCCAGTATTTTAAGTATAAGTTCCAAGTCAGAAGTTGCATTTTTCATTCGTTAATAGTAAAACTTTACACAACACAGAACAGACTTTAAGAATAATACCAAATTTCAATGAAACTGTTTTTAAACAGGAAAACATTTGACTATCGTCTTTTGTGAATTTTTTTTTCTCCATTTATTGTGCCGATTTGTAGGAATAACATAGCATAATGATATATTAATTTAATTAAGCAGGCTAAATCCATTTACCTTTCTAATTAAATGTCTTTTTTTTTAAATTTGATTAGTTAAGAGTATCGTGAAAAATTCTGTTGAAAAGCATTTTTGTACATAGATTTTAATGATTAGACGTGCTTTTAAATTTATCCGAATTTGAATTTAAGTTTTTTTTTAAAAATTTACAAAGAAAAATTGGATACCATTTTTCTTCTAATGAACTCATTTTTTAATGTTCAAATGTTGAATTACTTTATTGCTAAAAATTAATTTTTGTGTCTGATTGATTTCGTTATAAGGTTGTCACTAATAAAAGATTGATTACTTAATTGTTTTGATTTCACAGTTTTCAGTTTGATACGTGTACCATTCAGTGGTAACTTATGTCTCATGAAATGAAACAGATGGACATAACAAACAGTATTCAAGATCAAAAGTCAATAAAACAATACAAAATAGGAGCAGAGCAAGCACGGACCTCATAGATATCGGAGGTGGGATCAAGTGCCATACAGGAGTAAGCATCCCCTTCCGCCCACCGGTCACACCCGCCCGCCGTGTGCTCCTTGTCGTGATCGGGAAATCTGTTGTCAATTCAGTGTATAAATAATGGACAACTAAATAGTATAAAAACGTTTTTCAGCATTTGACTCAATGAAAAATTGCATCTTCTGACAAGGTCATTGTATCGACCATAGAACTTGTGAACTGATGACTTTAAACGAGACTGCTATTCTTGTTTAATCAACTTGTTTCTTAATAATTTACCTCGTTTTAGAAATTGTTCATACGTAGAGCATTCTCTTGCGAATCAAATCAACTGAGGTATGTAAACTCCATATGCAGGTGATGAATGTATATTTCTACATAAGTAAAGGAAGTTGACAATAGAAAAGTTAATATGTCGAAATGAAGGCCACGACAAAAGACTTCTTTTTATGTAAAGGTTAGTTTGTGAAAATAGATTGTACTCAAAAAGTTTTGGAATCCTTTGTCCGCTAAAATAATTAACACCAAATTTAATGGCATGTCCAAAATATTGAATAAATGGTTTTTTGGGAAAAAAATGAAACAAAATATACTTTTAGTAACCACGGCAATACCCTTAAAAAAATTCAAGACCAATATGTAGGGTTCTATTGAGCAAACATTTCCATATATAAAAATTACATTAATGCGTAATATCCAAAAAATTATTTTTTCATTTATTTTATCAAGTGATACTTTCTATCTGTTAATCAATGATATATTTGTAAACTTTAAAAGTTTTAACTTTATAAATCACATAGTTTTGGAGCTATTGTAAAAAAAATTTTTTTTATTGGCATGTTGACTTTTGTTGAAACCTTAAACATGTTAAAGTGTTGAATTGTAAATACAAAGCAAATAATTCCTTTAATTCCGTCCTCTAAAGTTTATTAAGGAAAGTTTAAAGTGCAGTCAATAAAACACCAATCGTAACTACATCTGAAAATGAATTATTCGTACAAAAATATAAAACTCTATTGCACAATAAGCAATAAAGAAATGAAAACTGTTTCTTAAAATCAATACCAGCGTGAATCTCACTTTACAAGATAAAGCACGAAAATAGAGCCTTTTTAAAAAGTTTCTATTCAAAACGTTTATTGTGCATTTTTTAATTTTTTGAAACTCTTTATTCTTCACATCATATTTTATTTTTTATATGGCAGACAAATAAAAGAATGATTAAAATTCAAAATGACATGATGACCATACGTACTTTTAGTAAAGTAAAAACACAAGGATAGATTGTAGAAGGACTATATTTTGAGAAGACTAGGTTGGTACTCATAAGATTTTACCTCCATGCCAGAAAAAGAAATATGCATTTAACATATTTTTCATTCCTCTCCGTAAAAATATTATCTTTGACTTGGTTAAAACTAAAAATAAAAAAGATCCAATTAAAAACAAAAATATACTAGCGGAAAAAAGAAACTGTGCATTATAAGATTTAGTAAAAAATTTACATATTTATTGTTTATATTAATACAATGTAAACAACCGATTAAGGTGATGTTTTTTTAACAATATCGATAGTACCCGACTCTGTTGCACGGACTTTTCATGGTTAGTGAGCACATGTTGTTTATTGACGTTTTCGTACGCATGAGTTTTACTGGCCAAAATATTTGGAGAAATAACTGTATAACGTTTATTTGGACTGAGTTCGTTAAGGAAAGTACTTTAGTTTTGACCATTTACTATTCTGTCATGCCAGGACTCAGCGAAAACCAACGTAATATTGCTGTTGGAATGCTTCAAGCAGGAATGGCGCAAAATATCGTAGCAGGACACTTTGGAGTTCATCGAAACACCATCCAGTCATTATGGAGACGTTTTCAACAATCTGATTATACTCGGGATCGACCACGTTCTGGGCGTCCTCGTGTGACGTCGCGTCGACAGGACAACCACATTAGACTTGTGCACCTGAGAAATCGTTTCCACACTTCAAGTTTGACTGCTCGAAGCATTCCTGGACTTCGACCAATCAGTCCAAGAACTGTGCAAAATCGTCTGCGCGAGCGCAACATCAGACCAAGACGTCCAGCTGTGCGCCCAATACTGCTTCAATGTCATCGTACTGCTAGACTAGCGAGGTGCAGGCGAGATCTACGATTTAGAATACAGAATTGGGCCAATATCCTGTTCACTGATGAATCCAGATTTCATTTGGATAGCAGTGACGGCCGTTGTAGAGTGTATCGTCGCACTGGGGAGCGGTACCAGGACGCTTGTGTTGTGCAACGGCGACAATTCGGTGGAGGTAGAGTTATGATTTGGGGTGGAATCACAGCACGTGGAAGGACCCCTCTAAAAACTTTCAATGGAAATCTCATCGGAGTACGCTATGAAGATGAAAATATTCAGCGATATGTGATACCCTTCATACATAGACAACAAAATCACATCACTCTTCAGCAAGATAACGCAAGGCCACATGCTGCATGTGTAGTCAGGGATGTTTTTGTTCAACAGAATGTCGATGTCTTGCCTTGGCCAGCTGTTCCTCCCGATTTATCCCCTATCGAGCACGTTTGGCATGAAATGGAACGACGTCTACGCCGTTTGCCAAATCAGCCAATGACGTTGCATCAATGAGGCGTCGATATCAAGCATGTGTGAATGCAAATGGTGGTCACACGCGTTATTAACTTTGTTAGTTCAAGTTTGAATACCAGTGTCTTTCCAGTGTGCTGAAATTGACGTTAGTTAACGTTAACATTTATGGATTAGGAAATGTTGTAACGAATACATTTGTTATCATTATTACAAAAATAAAATTTGTTCATTGTTATTTTTTAAATTTTTTTTCATAATAAATAAAATGCACAGTTTCTTTTTTCCGTTAGTATATATTCTTTTAACAAGAATTATTGTTTTAATTTGATTTTGAATTTTGACTAAATTAAAATTCTTGTATGACTAAGAAACTTAGCTGACGGCTTTTGTAGACAATTAAGTCACAAGCACTTTTTGGTTGAAGAATGACTAAGAGTTGTCTACACATATATGCTGACAGGGATTTTGCGAAGGTTTGCTTTAAAGTTAACTTTTAACTTATACTTCTACCAATTGACACGATTATGGATTCGTTTATTAAATTTTGGTAAAGCGTTTTCATTTGTAATTTTTTTTTTAAAGTAAACTTAGAAAAATTTAGACTAGAACATAAAGAAAATTAGAGTGTAAATGATCAAACATTCCAATAACTGAACAACTTTTAAAAAGGACAATAGCTAACTTAACTCTTCTAAAATTCATTGCTTAATTTCGTTCCAAAAACCATACACAAGACAGTAGTTAATATAGAAATTGCCCATTTCTCAGAAAAAGAAAATGAATTTTGATATTCATGCTTAAAAACGACTCTGATAAGAGAAAAATAATAGCAAATTACAATGGTTATTCGAAGAGTTTCTCTACCTTATACACTTAATTTGATGAGATTCCTCGGAGTTAAGTAAAGATTCAAACTCGTCTTGTTTATATAATTTTAAAATGTCATGAACAGCTGATTTCAATGCAGGTAGAATACTGTAAACAGATCTATACATACTGAATGATTCTAAGATACTCTTTTCGTTTGCTTTTAAGGTAAAAAAATATTTTTAATGAGTGAGCTATGGTGTCAAATATTTCGACAAATAGATGTTTATCCTTCAGTGCACAAATATGTTTATTTCGTTGAACGAATATTAGATAAAAAATATATTGAATAAAAAGAATCCCAAAGACAAAAATACAATCATATACACTCAATACACAAGGTATCTTATCTTTCTGTATAGAGTTCGATTTCTTCTGCGTCACAGACTAGTATTGCCATGCCCACATTTGACTCCAGGAAGTACGATAGACTCGATTCAAAAGTTTCGAGGGGACGTTTTTGAGGAGCTATCCTTTTCGCCTGTAATATATTCTCGTTTGAAATCGACGTTGCTCTGCTTATTCATTTTCAAAGAGGTGGTTAGACTGGCAGGTTACGTCGATCTTTTCTGCATAGTATTTTTTTATCCACAAGCTGTAAATAATATGAAGTACTAATGTTAACATTGAAATCAATAATATTGGAAAATTCTCATTAAACATCATAATAAAATAAGTAATTAGACAATATCTTTCATGAATGAATGTTTACCTTAGTTTCCTTATTTTCAAATGTATAAACAATATCACGAACAAGTCTCATCACAATTGCAGCATTAATGTCATCACTGGTTTTCTGTTCTTCTCTCACTTTTAAAATAAAAGAAGAAATGAGCATACACTGCCATTTAATTTTACTACGCCATCGATCCCACGGGTGTATATGCAAACTTAATTGCCTATTGAAATCCGTGTGATCTTTGGCAAAATGTAGTGGAACAATAAAACACAAAAAACCTCTCATAAATGTATTTCTATTATGTCACCACTTACTAAATACTAGTAGTTTCGAAAATGTCTTAAATATTTTTCATGAAACAGTTGTTACGGTTTAACATAACACAGTAAGACTTACGTTTTAAGGACAAATTAAATGCAAATACTTAGTAGGCTTAAAGCGAATACACCAGCGAGACGTAGATTTGTTAAATGTCATAAATTATTTGCTTTATACCTATATTGCGTATGCTTAATTTTGTTTAAAAACGTTAGAATAACGTACGTGTTTTTTTGCTCTTTTTTGGTTTGAAGAAAACTTCAAGTGTATTTCTGACAAATTTCTTCATGATGTCTAATATTCCTATTTTTGCAGCTGATGCAACACTTTCCGCTCTCACTGCCGAAATACTGGTGTTCAGGATTGCCATGAAGACAGTCAACATAAACATAATAACACACAATACGTAACACACGTAAAAGAATTGAGCTGATAATGGTGCTGCCATAATCAGGGGGTCAAGCTTATTTTTACCGATTAAAGTATTGGCTAAACTAGCACATGTATTATACATCGACCTGTAGCTTTCCAGTTTAGAGCCGAAAAGGAGATAGGCATAAATGACAAATGAAACAAATAAAATCAACAAGAGTGCACCAAAGGCCAATAAATCTTTTCCAACATTTGATATCACCGATATAACCTCAGTAAATCTTTTATTGTATCCTAGAATTCTCAGGACCTGTATTGTTGATATGAACAGAAGAGTCGCAAAAAGGACGTTGAATGCGTGATCCCAAAGCACAATATGTCCATAGTTAATGAACCGATTGGCTCCAGTTAACTTATCGTCAAAAAACATATCCATTGCCGTATTCGTGTATTTCATCCTTAATATAAACGTTAACAGACAAGAATATGCAAGAATAGTACACAGACAGTCCACACAATTACACGGTTCTTTAACAAAACCCAAACAACCTACTCTCCTACATTGCAAAAGTATTTTGAAGAGTAGGATGATATAATAGAAGAAAACAATCATGTAGAACAACACTAGGGTGAAGCCCAGAGATGATAAACTTAAGATAGGTTTGAAAGCTTGTGTGTCAGTCCATATAAATGCACTGCCTACTTCAGTAAACTCCACTATGTACATGACATATGCAAAGAGGTTGACATTTGAATTGTATATTGTAAACTCAACAAAAATTGCACGAGTATTTCGATCAATCCAGTTATTTTCTACAAGTTCATTAAGCAACAAGTGAGCATTCACTCGGTCTTTCACAAACTGTAGAATATATCCTCCTCCATCGTATGTTTTATATTCACCCATTCTAGATATTCCCCAGATCTCATTGGCGTGCACGTACTTCCACGCCTGGGCCGTGTAGAATCTCTTTTTGTAAAGTTCGCTTCCACATATGGTGTCATTGTATGGTTTCCATCGTAGACAATAGGAACTTTTATCCTCATCCCTTTCGGAGTAGGCGTCTACACACGGATAAGGCCAAGTAAGGGAAAAATATGGACACTTGCCTACAAAATATACATGGATAATGCATATAAGGTACTCTTTATATAGTGTATCTTTTAAACAAACATGACATAGGCTTAATGAGTACTCTAGCTAGTATATTTTTATCGAATCACTACCTGTTTTGTGACATAATTTAAAATTATTCTAGCTAACAATTTAAAGAGGGTACATGATACGTAACATAGTTATTACCAGTTTTCATTCGAACCTGGCGTAGACGCCCTGGCCCAACACGGATATTAGCCATATCTTTTAACCATTGACGATCCATAACAGTCAATGGTTCACCTGCATAACTTTCATTGGGGTAATAAGTTGGGATAAATGTGTCATTCATCCATCTTATGAAGTCCTTTCTACCTTTCAACTGAATTGCAGATAGTGACTTAAATAATCTAACAATAAAATATCAAACTAAAATATTAAAATTATAAAAATATAAATCAGAAAAGATCATTTCATCCAGTGATAAATGAAAATAATGCAGAAAATTTAGAAGTCTCTAGTATAACTGAATTGATTCAGCAAATCATTCTTGAAAACAGACCAAAATTACAGGAGATGTAGTTAAACACATTCAATTTAACTTAAACCATGATTCACAAACTCACTGCAGAAAAACCATGACTTCCTGAAAGTAAATAATTATCCAGGTTTTGCTTCACATTTAAAGATCGCTGGTCGCGCTGTGTGAACCCAATGCCATAGATTGCACAAATGTATAAGATGAACATAACAAGACTAATCAGCGCTGATCTTGCTTGAGATTCTTCGCGACTTTTCTTTTTCAAGTCATCGATGTCTTCCTTGGAAAATGTTCCACATCTTGGTGAAATGTTGGTTGCTAAATCTGAATAAACAAATGTCAAATGATTATCAAACACTTCACTATCGCACCATTGAGCATCAACTTAAAGGTCGATGGCGCGATAATGCGATGGTGCGATAACGATGAAACGGTGGTGCGATAACGATGAAGCGATGATGCGATAGCGCGATGACGATGATGCTATGGCGCGATAATGCGATGGCGATGGTGCGATAGCACGATTGAGCGATAGTGAATATCGCTTCATCGTCATCGTACTATCGCACCATCGTCATCGCATCATCGTGTCATCACTATCGCACCATCGCGTCATCGTACCATCGCGTCATCGCATTATCGCACCATCGTCATCGCATTGTCGCGCCATAGCATCATCGTCATCGCGCTATCGCACCATCACTTCATCGCTATCGCACCATCGCCTCATCGTCATCGCATTATCTCTTCATCGCACTATCGACCTAAACCTCGATGGTGCGATGATGCGATAGTGAACTGCGTGGCCCTATCCGGATTCCATAGTTATATATGTAGGTCTCTAAAGTTCGATAGGACTCCAAATCCGATGGTCTTGCCAAAGTCCGATGGTCTTCGCCCAACCCCGAGGGTTTGACACGCCAAAATCCGATGGTGTTGAAAACAATTAATGTTTATAACGTCATAGTACTAATGCACCAAACTACAATGCCGCACCATGCCAAGGTTTTAAATAAGTATTAATAATTATGCGAAAACTAACCCTTATCTCTCATATAGGTGCGAAACTTACCCTAATCGCCCAAAAAGTGGGTAGGCCTAACAACTATATAGCTGTCTAGATATCTTGGATGGGTGCGATACTAACTCTAATAACTCGACTATAGCTAGTTTGCGAGGACTAACCCTAAAAAGGACTAACCCCTAATCAGTTGAGTGGTCTGCGAGGACTAATCCTAATCACACCGAAACATGTTAGCAATGCGCAAAATAAATAAAAGCATATGCAAGGATAAATTCGGAAATAATAGCATTTGAATGCAGGAAACTGGCGTCAAGATTTGACGTCAAATTATTGTGACGTCATAAACGTCGATTGTTTCTCCACACCATCGGACTTGGGCGTGTCTCATAGGAAACGAGCCATCGGACTTTGGAGTCCGTAAAGACAGCGAACCATCGGGGATTGGCGAGACAATCGGACTTTGGCGTCATCATCGGACCTTGGAGTCTTACATATATATCAGCCTTTTTAGCAGGAAGCAAGGCAAACACGCAAAAAAGAAAAGAAAATGCATCAAAAGGATAACATGCATGTATGGCTAAATGTTCTTTATTTATGCATGTACTTGTACTTAAATCTGAACAGGAATCGTATCAGCTCAAGGGTTAAGACGTCGCGCACAGAATTAGGGCTAATTTTGTAACGTCAAAATATGCATTTCTAAAGTTATTGGATACGTAGTTTCAGCGTAAAGATCGTACAAAATTTTAAGGCGTAACAAATCATACTACACATCCAATTGTGGCTCCTGTTTTCTTAAAAATGTATTACTTTTCAGTGTTTCTTTAAATACAAAATTATATTTATTTGTACATTTTTGAAATAAGATTCTATCTGTTACAAGTTTTTCCAGTAAATAGAGAACACAGCTCACATTGATGCTATTCGCCCGGTTAAATATTATCATATGCATATTTGTGTCGTAGTAACAAAACCGACTAGACATCAAAATCGCTCTATTTATCTATCCTACTACTTGCTTATAATTTTTTAAAGAAACATTTGACTGCTTCTTGATTTGCACATTTTATTTATCAACTTAGTTTTATGAAAATAACCTGTTATATAGAAAAAATCTTTACCAACTATTCTATCTTTTCTTATTACTTGTCAAGATCACAGCATATTACGGAATGCTTCCAATTTTACGAACAGTCAGAATCGGCCAGTAAATTGGAAATTTATTAATGAATTTTGTGTGACATCATCACAGGACATCATAGAAGCATAGTACAAATTGGCAGAAAAATCTATGTAGCTAGCCAAAACGATAAAATGACCAAAAATACTAATGCCCGTCGTTTGTAGTGTTACAAATTACGCAATTTCAAACCCCAATACTATGCGCTACGTCTAACATTGAAATATATTGTAATTTTTGTCTGCGACTACACTAAAATATTGTTACACGTCTACAAAATCGTGCATTTGCTACATGTATCATGGCCTCAAGTCAAAATATTGGGATGTAGTTAGAAACGTATTCCTTATCCTTGCATCCTCCAATCTAAATTGTTTTTTGCACGTATCACGAAATAAGTCGCATGGCCTTAACTTTGACAATAATAACAAGAGGCCCAAGGGTCATATCGCTCTCCTGAGCAACTAGCTAGGCAAAAGCAAGAATCAGTTCAGTACTTAGAAGTTTATATATGAAAACTTGAATCTTTATTACCAGAGAATGCTTCCGCTTGAGTTTCATCTTTCCTGGAGAAGTTGTTCTTGAGAAGAAGATTTTAAAAGATTTTTCCTATGTATTCGTATGTTAAACTTTGATCTCTCATTATGGCCCCACCCTGCCCCAAGGGGTCATGATTTGAACAAATTACACTACCTGAGGATAATACCGCTTTAGTTTCATCTTTCCTGGCTCTGTTTTCTTGAGAAGATTTTTAAAATATGCCATTTATTTTTCACTAATTCATATGATCTCCCCTTGGATGGGCCTGGCCCTTCATTTGAAGAAACTTGAATCCCCTTTACCCAAGGATACATTGTGGCAAGTGTGGTTGAAATTGGCCCAGTGGTTTTGGAGAAGAAGATGAACATGTGAAAAGTTTACGACGACGACGACAGACAACGGACAAATTTTGATCAGAAAAGTTCACTTGAGCCTTCGGCTTAGTTGAGCTAATAATATATTTGTTAATGGTTTTTAGGCACTTATATTTTGCATTATCTGCTGGTTTTACAGCGCAGTTGAGTTTATCAAAACTTTGCTTTAATCATCTTTTTATCGATCGTCTGATGTACGATTCACATATAATAAAAATGTCTGAGACTCAATTTGTCGGGTTAAGCAAAATGTATATTTATGATTACTGGAATTATCTTAAGCATGCCATGCAATGCAAACAAGAGGCCCAAGGGCTTTACCGGCCACGTGAGTATCATGTAATAAATTTCCAACAATTGAATTTGGTTCGTCACGTAGCATGCTTTTAAGTATGATAACTTAATACCCAGAGGCAAATTAGGAGAACAAAGACAAAATGCTTTTCTATTAATCAGTTACAATCAGCAATAATCATTAGTGCCCCCCGGGAACCCCTGACCCTGGGGTCACACATTTCACAATTTAAAAAAAAAGCACCAATACCAAGGAGCAGATTTCAAAGCATTAATTCATTTTCATTTCCAGTTTGTAATCATTAGACCCCCCATACCCTGACCCAGGGGCTTTGAAATTCACAATTCTGGAAGGAGGTTCCTTGTTCATCATAACTACATGTATATACGTAGATCATCAGCTAAATACCAAGGAGCAGAGGAGATTTTCAAAGAATTTATTTTATCATTAAAGTCTCTCCCTAAAACCAGAATCTGTGATCCAGAGGCCATGAAATTCATAATTTTGGAAAAGGCACCCTTTCTCATCATAATTATTAACATAGTTCATTGGTTTATTACCAAGGAGCAGAGGAGAAAATTTTTCAAAGAATATGTAGTTTCACTATGTAATCATTAGCGCCCCGCCCTTACACCAGAACCCCGACACAGGGACAATGGAATTCTTAATATTTAGAAGAGTCACCCTCATCAAAACTATGCCCATAGATCATTTTTTGAATAACCATGATTAGAAGAGGAGATTTTCAAACAATTCATGCATTATTGATATGTAATAGCCCCGCCCTAGCACCAGAACCCCTGACCCAGGGGCTATAAAATTCACAATTTTGAAAGAAGCACCCTTCCTTATCATACCTTGGTACACATTTCATTACAGGTAGCTTAATGCCCAGGATCAGAGGAAATTTTCAAAGAATTGATGCATTTTCACTAAATAATCAATAGAGCCCCGCCCTAACACCAGAACACCTTTCTCAGGGGCCATGAAATTCACAATTTTGTAAAAGGCACCCTTCCTCATCATAACTATGTACATAGTTCATCGGCTTGATACCCAGGAGTGGAAGAGATTTTTAAAGAAATAATGCATTTTCGCTGTATATACAACAAATCCCACCCAAGCACTAGAACCCCAGACTCTGGGGCCATGAATTGCCCAATTTTGGTAAAAGGCTCTATGTTCAATACAATCATGCCAACAGTTTGACTGCTTGATGTTCAGGAGATAAGAAGAGTATTTTTAAAGATTGCATAAATTTTGAAAGTTTTAGCTCGACCCTCATTCCCTAGGGGGGACAGGAGCAATGAATTTTACAATATTTGTTTCTCTTTTTCCCATAGATGCTATTTGACAAAATTGATTGAAATTGGTTCAGCGGTTCTAAAGAAGAAGCTGATAGTGTTCAAAAGTTTTCGACCGATTGACTACGAAAGACGACCGACGGACGATTACGGAAGAAACAAGTTGCAATAGGTCACCTGAGTCACTCAGGTGACCTAAAAATAACCCAGATTTCGTGACTTATAATACAGATAAATCTTAGATTAATTGCTTTCATTGTTCAAACATAAAATGACAAATATATTGTATATTCATCTAACTACCTGAAATTCTTGAGTCCTTGCAGAATCCGTTATCCTTTGACATCAACCGTAGTTTGTCTAAATTTACTTTGGGAGGTTCTTCCCTTGCCAATCTTTTTAAAAAGGTCGAATAAACTATTGCAAAAAATATTACTTTTACTGGGTCAAATACTATGAACGATTCCAAAAATGAAAGAGCAAGTGATAAAAGCCATTCTTCTGAATTAGCTTTGCCCCATTCCATACTGTAGAGGATGAGGAAAAAGCTTGATGAAAGGATTGCCAAAAGAACACTAATCCATGCTATATAACACAACCAACGTGGTAAAGTGCCTTGGTGTGGTGTGAATACCTCGCCATCAAGTTTAGAAAAGGATTTGTATGTTTCATTTCTTAATGGAGAAAAACTATTTCTTTTTGGATTGTCAATCCTGCTTTCGGTTGATTTAGGGTTTCTAGTATTTCTAAATACAAAGGCAGCAAAAGTACCAGGTACAGTTGAGATTAGCATTCCAACGCATGATACATAGAATGTTCTAAATGATAGTCTTAAAATTCCAAATTTCACTTCGTCAACATTTTGGTTTTCAACTGACGATCGAAAGAACATTGCATTTGATATCATGATAAGACAGACTAAGGCAAAAAGGCATGAGAGTCTTTGAACACGTGTGAAATTTCCTTGTGGGCGAAAGAGCAAAGAAAGCCATAAATGATAAACAGACATTAAGCATTGAGTTTCCACAGATATACGATCGTTAAAAGAAATTGTGTCTTGGGTTGATACTGGAATAATGCGATCCAATAAACAATCTTCATCATCAATACCTAACCACTTGTTGCAATGGAACACATATCTGAAATTTAAAAAAAAGAAGTAGAATATTGATTGCTATCATATATTTATTACCTTCGTAAATCAGGGAAAAGTTTATATTGCAGTTTTCAATCAGTCACAATAAATTTAAAATTGTCTTTGTTACTCAAAAAGTATGTATTTTCTTCCTGTTTTTAATTGCAATTGTCAATCTGCAATAATCATTTTGGTAAACCGAACTCAATATATCATGGTAATTTAAATTCTAGTTTGTGTGGTAACTGTATAGCATATATTTTCAAAGTATCATGTGATCAGAAACATATGATATGAATGCAAATTATAAAAAATACCTCAGCTATCTCGATTCATATTTGCAAAGTAGGTCAAAGGTCAAGTGGTCCTTAAATATCAATAATATGTTGTATATCGGCACAATATGCCATTTTAAAAGAGAAAGTAATGGGTCATGTTTAAGGAATAGGAGGTCAATGACGTTAAGATTTGAAAAAAAGCCAAAGTGCAAAGCCATACGTGTTCAATCATCCAATAATTCCTCTTACAGTTATCAAAATATAGGATATGACAGACAGAGACGGACAGACCGGTTAAATGATCCTTAAATTTCGCCCTGATTTGCAGACGACACAAACATATATGATCGTGAGTTACCTTTCTTGCTTTTCCAAGTCATCGACTGTAATTTTGCTCAAAAACCAACTTTTAAAGCCATGTGACCCAGAGTTGTCATGCCATATCTGTATGTATCTTAAATCTCCTAGGGGTTCCTTGGTTCCAAAGAAGTACATGTTAACACTTGATGTCGGAAATCCCTATCAAACGAAATCATGAGTTGCAAATATCTAAATTAGGTAAATTAAAACATAGTTTGTGGTAAATATTGAACACAAGTTGTCTCTATTAATTTTGATAAATAATCAAAACCCAGTTGTATTAACAGCACTATTCAAACTTTATGCATGGTTTTGAAAGAAAAAAAACATGATAATAAAATTCCGAAATAGGCTTGATCGCAAAAATTAATAATCGGCAACTAGTAAGTTCTATTTTACCAATAACATCAATGATGTTTCAGTACCAGGTGACTCTGACTAGTGGACATTTGTATTTGAGGCCCCTAAATTACGGGTATTTCATCACCTATTTTTGACGGTTTTTAAAATCATTTAATAATAAAACCATTCTCATATATTTCAAAAATATAACTGTTTCATTTTCAGGAAATTTGGATGCCTGACAAAAAACCTTTTATATTTTCTAAGTTTTACTTTTTGATTGATTGTATATTGTTTAACGTCCCTCTCGAGAATTTTTCACTCATATGGAGACGCCACCACTTGCTGGTTGAGAGCTGCAAATTTTGTCCTATACTCGGCACTCAGGGCCATTGAGCAGGGAGGGATCTTTATCGTGCCAGCACCTACTGCGACACCGGACGTCGGTTTATACGGTTTCATCCGAAGGATCTGTCTCCACGTCCCACAGTGGGATTCGAACCCGCGACGTAAGGATCAACTCCGTACGTCTCGACTCTAGAGCAGCTCTACCTTCTGCTCCACGCGGTCGACTTTTATTTTTTGAAAGAAAAAAAATTATCCTTACAAACAGTTATACATGAGAATTAACCAGTATGAAATTGGCTAAAGTTGTTTTAGGTCGTTTATGAAGAACTGTAGCTAAGCAAACTCTGACTTTTGTCTATACATGCCAAAAAAAGAGTCAAATCTAAGAGAAATGTAGGTTTAATAAAAAAAAAGGGACAAAAGTTAAAATATCATTTTAAAATGATATTTTAAAAAAATGTTACAAAAACTTTACCTCTTGAATTCCGTCATGTAGGGGACGAATTCCTGAATCACTCTCATCACCAGTAAGTATGAAATATACATTAGACTTGGTACCCGCTCCTCTCCGGAATCCAGTGTATACACTTATCAAATAGAAGTAGGTATGCCTTGTGTCATGGTCGCAGAGGAATGTTACCACCCGCTGAAAAAGTCTTGAAATATTTATTTAGTTTATGAAGTGTACATGTATTTAAATTTCTTTTCTTGAAAAGGTTTTTTTGTATAATCCCTAAGTAAATGTTTTTAAAAGTATTGTTTACATTGTAACATACAAGATGTAGTATCCTGTACAAAAATTTAAAAAAAAATTACAATTTTTATAATTGTCATATACAAATTAACATAAAACTAATAAAACATCTTTACCCTATGAGAGTCCTTTTTGGCCTTTCTTCGAAGCACAATAAGCAGTATTATATAAATAACAAAGACTACTGCCAGTATGCCATACACTGCAGCATTGGAGGCGTCAAATTTGCCCCAAACTGTCAGAAAATTGATCATGTTAGGGGGTACATAGAAGGAAGTTGAAATGGTGTCCCCAACGCACCGACAGACCGTATTGTTTAAATCACTCATCGGCAGAACCTGAAAAAAAAACCTACGTTTAAACTAGATCTAATAAAACATTTAGAAAAACAAATTCACTTTGATAATGTGAATAAAATTGATTAATACTATGTATTTACTAGCTTTTGACGAAATATAACCATATGATTTTAAATAGTTTTGAAAGGAAATTTTCGATGTCCTTTTTTGATTCTTTTTGTGATATCAGTCGTGTTGTGGAGTATTGCTTTCAAGACTAAGTAATTTACTTTACGTAAGGACGCGCAATTTAAATGTTTCCATGTATAATTATACTCTTTGTTTTCTTTATAACTTAAGGTCAGACAACACGTTCTTTCACATCTGTTCTGTATATCTTCGTAATGTATGAAAAATATATAAAATTTTAAAAACATTCTGATTTCTAAACGTCTTTTAAAATCTTAACACTTAAACATTTGAAATTGGAAAATTATTTTTCTTCCCAAAGGGATTATATAAGAAAAACTACCCCTGGTATCTTTCAGAAATGCCTGGTAAGGTACCTTAATTTTTTGTGAGTAAACATGTTCAAGTAGCAATAATTCAATGACAAACTCTTGAAAAATTTTATATACTATTAAGGAACGTCTCGTCTGTCCTTAAGGCTTTTAAAGGATATTTTCTTCGAAATAATTTGAAAAAATCGTAGAATGTAAACAAAACGAGGAGTCTCCCTCTCGAATTTGTATTTGAAAATGAGGCGAATCCTCGATTCGAAAGTAGCTGGGGCAATTGGTCTATCACAAGTATATATTATTTGATTTATATTTTTTAAATAAAAGATTGTTAAAATTTCACCCTAACGTAAAAGTGTAAGTATTATTCCTTAATATACAAAAAAGATATATACGAGAAATCTTTCTGTGCATGTACGAACAAACGAACGGACGGACATCCCGATCACAATATACATGTTTATACCCTCCCACCTTCAAGGAGGGGGGTACAGGAATTATGAATACAATGAACAATTGCTACCAGACATCCTTCCATTGTCCATGAGTTGTTTCCTTTTTCCCAAGTTCTACATCCTGTAGTTGTAAATAGCATGCTAAAGTTTGCCTCAGCTGGAATAAAATCCGAAGCATTAACAATCGATGTTGTGTTATCTGGTGGTCCGATAGTTGTTAGAAATTCTGCGGCTCGTTTTTTTCTAGATCTTGCAAAATCATCGGTGTCAGGGGCTGAAAACCAAAATATATATTATGATTAATAAAAACATTTTAAAAACGTTTCCCAACAAATAGCTTGCCTTATTCTTTTGTGTCATTTTTTTAAAAAATATTTTTCGCGAAAATTTCATTACCGTGTATATTTTTTTAGCATAGAATATGCAAGTATTAAAAAATAATCAGAATTCATGAAAAGTTTGTCTCGCTTATAAATTCGAAATACCAAACGCAAAAATAAGGAACTAGAAACATTTGGTGATCTACAGTTCTTTGAATTAGTCCTCTCTAAGTGTCTGAGAATACAGAGAAAAAAGTTTATATGAAATACCTCAATTTAGCATTAAATATGCGTTGTGTTTATTTGCGATTAGTGTAAAATACACCTGAAGTTCATTTTAAGACTACTGTTCTAATGTCAGTAACCGCGTCAATTACCTGTGAGTGGTTTTATGCCAAGATAACACAGTTCTTTAACACATATACCTCCGGGAAGGAACACTTTAAATCCATATCCTGTCCAATCTTCGACACCCAACACCTTCTTGTAATCAAACACATTAGATGTTGGAAATGTATCTGAGCTAAAATAAAACGAGTACAAAGGAACCTTCTGATGACCCAAGAAGTCAAATCCATCAGGTTTAATGTAGATAAGCACAGCATCTCTTTTATTTATCACTTCAAATGTAAAATAAATCATAGGTTCTGAATATTCTGGATTGATCAGAGGAATATATCTCTTAAATTCCAGGTTTCCTTTATTCGGAATATTGGTGTCCACAGATATGTTTTGGGGGATATTCATCACTGGAACAGAAGAGGTTGCCTTGGTTGCATTCTCTCCATATATGTAGGGGTTTCTTAAGTAGTTAGACACCTAAATAAAAATAATATTAATATCAAAAGATAGCAATTATTCTTTAAGTTATCTTACTTTCCTTTTAACCTATTTTCAATTTCACTTCAACTATTCCAGATGTACACTAATATTTTATATTAATAAAGATTGTTGATATCAAATTTTACGCATAAATTAATATATGTAATATTATATGAAATGTCAGAACATACTGCTAATTCCAGGTAGGATGCTTGGTTGTTTGAGCCATTGACTTCATGTACACCTCCAAAAAACTCATCTGGGGCATCTTCAAGATCGTTGAACGAGACCTTCCTGATCATTATTTCCAGTACATGATTTGCATTCCAGTAAAGTCGCTCGCCCAAAACAATAGTTTTGTGCATGACATTTACAAAGACTGATTGGATTCGTTTTATAATTGGGATATATTTTCTTGCCTGAAAAAAATTATGAAATAAAATTTTCTTACGATACAATATATAATGTAAATTCGAACGAAAAATTTTTTTTTTTTTTTCATATTGTAGCTATCAAAAAGGGCAAACAAGTGGTAGCAATAAAAATTAACTTTTTAAATATTTCTATATGAAATTGATTAGAAAACATTACTTTTCTCTACCCTTGGACAGGCAATTTTGTGATATCTTTACTTATATAATTAATAACATACCGTTTGTCTTTGCTGAAGTTGAAACTGGCGCTCATGTGCTCGTATTTGATAAATAAAATCAACTTGTCTATTAATGCTTTGAAAGTCTAGAGTTACGTTCCCTTGATTTTGTTTTAACAGGCTGGTTTCTTGTAGGAAGAACTTGAGGTGTAACATGATTTCCGCTCTTATATCATCTTCGGAAAGTTCAACATCCAAGTTCTGAAGCTTCCTCGGTAGCATCTTGTTCAAGACATTGTCCAATACACGATGATAAACTATCATAAACTTTTTAAAATCAATAAGTTTGTAGAAAATAACGAACGTCCATTTAAGAATGATAAAAAAAGGATTACAAATATTCTCTGTACAAGAAATAATTCTCTTTTTATATACTTTTTTAAAATCTAATGAATTTATTTTTCATAATTCGCCCTCAATGGCGTTTGGCACAACTGCAACTGAAACTGGAATTGAAAAATGGTCTAATCTGAGATAAGATAAATAGTTTCAAGAAGCTAAAAAAATAAAAAATAAATGGAGAAATATTTCCGAAAAGCACTGCCTTTTACATTCGACGGCTTACTTTGACATTTAAACCTGTGTCATGTAGGAAGCTATGGAACTGATAATAGATGATCTGAAAACCTTTCTATTAGGTATGGTGTTTGGGGCAATAGCATAATTTACCGGTATGCAATCAATACATGATATGATGTATGGCAGAATAACATAATTTAAAATTCCTTTTCCGTAAGAGAGAGTATCTTCTTTCTAAAGAATAAAATAAGGAAGAAATTTCCAGGAAGAAAACTTGGCAAACGTTTGCCGAGCTGTACATGTGAAGGGTGGGAATTGAGGGTAGAGTTATTGTCTATCCCTTCCTAGACAACGTACATGCCGATATATGTATGCTATGAAATAGGATATTATTATAACCTTTTAATTAAATGTTAAGCTTAATATTTTTATTGCAAAAGAGCTTCCGTATATTGTCTTAGTGTTAAAGTAGGCCATAGATTGTGAAAGTCAGTGCTTCTCGCAAAAGTCCACTAGTAGCAAAATTAACTGGAACAAATTTGAAAATTCAAGACTTTAAACATGTTCAACGAGTAAAAAAGGCGTTTTAATATTGGAGGTTTTCAAAGTCTGAGAAGTGTAAAATCTTGCCTTTAGCAATGTCTATTAAACTTTCTACTGCACTCGGAGATACAGGAGTTCTTCTGCTACCATATTCCAAACAATCAATGACAGTGTGCACAATGTCTACCGTTATGTTCTGTTTGAAGTAGATTTATTGAGTTTATTAATATTTACTTAAAAATTTTTGAATTGTACATTATAGCACTTGCTTATTTCATGAATTATCTCTCATTTAAACAAAAAAATTGATGCTATCGGACAACTTAAATAATTTTTTTAAAGATATTTTTAAAGTTTAACAATTTTCCGACTTCAATACTACAAACCACTCCCTCCAAAGACAAATACGGTTTAAAGCGAGTCAGAGCATCCAAGGTGCTGAAGATCTGCTGTATGTCTGTTAATTTGAATCTATCGATGGAATTTGCACAGCCAGGAGCAACAACGCTTTTGATCAGTTGAAGAAGCTTCACAGTTTTCTTTTATTGAAAAAAAAACATGCTTGTCAGGAATTGTAAAGGTAAACAGCAATTTGAAGTCCATGTATTTTGTGATATTATGGTCTACCTGTTGATAAACAAGAAACACAGGTCCCCCTCCGGATGTATCGATTTTAATGGACTCCATATCACCGTTTACCTCTTCTTCAGATGTTGTTTTGTCAATCTTTAAAAAAAAAATAATAATATAGAAATAGAAACCTTGAATTTGTGATTATTTGCTTTGAAAACTTATTTCCACAAAGTATTAAGCATATTTTCAAAGTATATTTGGGTAAGTAAGAAGTCATGAAATCAAGTATGCTGTACGTACAAACGGAAATTGTTTGAAACCGGTTGCAACAGCTCCTAAGAAACTCAAGGTTTGAACGTCATTTCCTGATAGATTGTAATTGTTGAACTTTGAATCAAAGTTATTAAACGAGGACTCAATTGTTGAAATGTCTTCTTTATCTTCAGGTTGAGAGCTAGAAGGCGGAATGACCTGCAGAAGTAAAACATTATTCTTGTGAAATAAAGCAATAACTTGTATAATACTAATATCAGTCCAAAAATGGGGATTCCATTGATCTAAACAAACATTTTGTCATATAAAAAGGATAAAAAAGAAACAATAAGATAAAGTTAGTACTGTTATATTTGAAGAATATGTTCCATAATCTCCAGAGGTATCGAAAATCTGAACCCGTACGGTAACTGTGTGATTAAAAACGGGATCTCCCGGCTGTATGGGGACGTCTAGGATTCGACTCTCGCCTTAAATAAAGGTTACAATAGATTCTTTTAAGCGAATAACAACTTTAATGCGATCAGGTATGCTACGAATTAGGTTTTCCCGGTAGGTTATTAGAATAAAGTATTATTCCATTTGATGTGTCATCCCTGTACCTTTTCAGTCGTTGACATGCCAAAAACTATTTTTAAGGGAGGGGTGATAAAATCAGGACCTCGGTCATTGAAGTCTTTGAATCGCATTGAAGAAATTTCTTTGTGCTTTTTAGCTAAGTCATAGTTTTATGTAACAAATATGAATTGTTTTCTTATAAACAACACAAAAAGTACAAAAATATGTATATATTTTTCTTTCGGACCACAATAGAGTTTTTCCAAAAAACAATATAGGTTCGACTCTTCTGCCACCAGAAAAAAAACCCAGATTCAAACTCAGTATGCAACATTCATTAGGGTTGGAATGAGGAAGGCTTTTGGTCAGAACATCCAAACGATTAAAAGTTATGTGGAAGGCACTGCAGCGGTAGTGGTGCGCAATTTCTAAAATGATTCTTTGAAAACTTAATTCATAACTTACCTATCGCATCATGGTTGTTGTTCGTGCAAAAATATCAACCAACAAGTATTATAAGATATCAATTATGAATATAAGAACTTAAAGATGAAACCCTGCCATTCAGTCACCTTTAAGTAAGCTTTTAGTCACCTTTTAGTAAGCTTTCTGTCACCTTTAAGTAAGCTTTCTGTCACCTTTAAGTAAGCTTTCAGTCACCTTTTAGTAAGCTTTCTGTCACCTTTAAGTAAGCTTTCAGTCCCCTTTTTAGTAAGCTTTCTGTCACCTTTAAGTAAGCTTTCAGTCACCTTTTAGTAGCTTTTTGTCACCTTTTAGTTACAAGAAGTGTTCATCACCTTTCTGTTCACTGAATAGGAGAGCTTCACTCTGCGTTAATTTGATAAAACTGCACAATTCGTTATATCTATTCAAAAGGTGCCACTTTATATTTCGTTAGATCATCATTTTGTTAAAATAATATCTTAAACATTTTGAATTAATCAAAAGTTTAAAAATCACATAGAAAGTAAATAACATAAACTGTGCTTTCTGCAAATTGTTTAGATAAATATCATTTTTGGACCATACATCTTTCAACTAATTCCATTTCAAATTAAAGATAATCCATTTATTTCAGTTTTAAAACTAAAGAAATGCAATAAAAGTTTTACATACTTCCTTCATAAATAAAATTTACAACGTTGTTCTCTCCGTGTGTAAAGTTTCTTTTTGTAACTGTTTCGTAAAGGTAAGTAAACACGTTTTCATCCTCGTCTGTATCGATCCAATTTGAGCACTGCACGCTCAGAAGAACAACTAGTGAGTCTTTAATGAAAATAAATGAAGCTTTTATGGAAAAACTTTTTACAATTTCTTTCAACTTAGTAATATATCATGTACAGTCTATACGTTATATATATATTTTTAGGCGTATCTATGACAACTGTTAACAAACTGATGACATTGAAAGTATCTTAGCGTTTATGTTATATTGAACTCAAACATAACTATATGGTTATTAATTAAAGCCAGTATAATTATATTATAGTATTGCCATATGTAGAGTACATAATTATTTACTGATAAAGGAGAGTTAATATTTTAGCACCATGCTGAGGTGTTGTTGGTAAGTCTGATGACGACGATGATGTCGATGATGTGATGATGACGATGATGATGATGTCGAAGACGAGGATGTCAATGATGATGATGTTAATGAAGACGAAGTCGATGATGTTGTTTAGGCGCGGGAATCATTAGCAATCGTGAATCAATACTACTGATTCTCAAACAATAGTCTAGGACTACAGCCCCGGAAGTTTGGAGGATTGTGTTGATCCGAATGTGTGAACTTTCGTATTGATGTGGACAATACTGGCAATGTTGATAGGTTTGAGTAACTGAGAACACGTGTTGAAGACAGTTGAATAAAAACCTGTTGATCATTTTTTTTTCATTGTAAATAACATTTTCTTGGTACGATCATTTGAGCAAGTGTGCGTGTGTGTGATTGTGTGATTTATTAGTTTAATTGTCTTTTCTTATATTTTTTTGTACAGAAATAAATTCTTGTTTTCGATTTGAAAAGGAAAGCCTTGCTTATTCCCCGTTACAGCATACAATCAACATTTAGTTAGCTTTCACCACCTTTTAGTAAGCTTTCAACCACTTTTTAGAAAGCTTTTAGTCACCTTTTAGTAAGCTTTTACCCACTTTTTACCACGTCTATGCGTTAATTTGATAAAACTGCACACTCAATTCATTATTTCTTTTCAAAAGGTACTACTTTATATTGGCTAATCATCATTTTGTTAGAATAATACCAAAACATTTTGAAATCATGAAAAGTTAAAAATCAACTAAAAAATGACATTGACTGTGCTGTCTGAAAATGATTTAGATTCATGTAACCATTATTTTTATGTAACCATACATTTTTGTACATGCACTTATTCCATTTCATATCAAAGATAATACATTCGTTTAAGTTTAAAAACGAAATAAATGCATAAACATTTTACATACTTCCTTCATAAATAAAATTGACAACGCTTTCTTCTCCGTATGTAAAGTTTCTCATTGTAACTGTTTCGTAAAGGTAAGTAAACACGTTTTCATCCTCGTCTGGATCGATCCAGTTTGAGCACTGCACACTCAGAAGTACAACCAGTGAGTCTATAATGAAAACAAATGAGGCAGAGCGTTCACAGATTTAATTGCATAACTTTTTTACAATTTCTTTCATTGTAAGTAGTATATCATATACAGTACTATTATAAACGTGATATATCCTTTTTGGTTAAATATTGTTTTGTTCTGTTGTTCTTAACCGTGCCTATAAAAATAGATTAAGGAAATAGAATAATTCCTCAGCTGAAGCTGAATTTGTAACTATTCCGGTATATTCGAATTCATTATCTCATTTAGATGACAGACAGATCTAATAGAAATTGTTAGCATTTTTAATCAGTGTAATATATCGTCAAAGAAACGGGGTGCAATTTAATGTAGCTATACCCCTTAAAAAGTGTAATATAATTAACGTATTACAAAATTATCATTCATATTTAAAATCAAATTCTTCTTGTAGCTCTGTTTTTAAGCCTTTATTTTTGAAGTCAATTTTTGTAAGGCTTTCAATTTTTCTTTTCGTTAAAGGATTATTTTTTGTGAAAAGAAAATACAGTTTTTGCAATGCATTTTTTTTTTAATTAGTGTACTTTTATCACACTATGTTGAAAGTTTAAAACATAGAATTCAATACTCAAAAACGCACAATTTGTAGCAATAGTTTTTTTTAAAATAACTGTTAACTAACAATTTTTTCCCATGTATATCTTTTTAAAAATGGACTAAAATATGTTTAACCTGTTTTTTGATTAAAAGAACAAGCGCCTCCAGTAGGTGGCACGTTAGTTCGTAACTTCCTATATACGTCCCCACTTATATCTGATTCGTTGTCCACCGTCATATATAAAGTCACCAGGTAGGTATTTCCAGGTGTTAAAAGGAACTTTGGTAAGACAAAACTTTGTTTACCAGCATCTTTTTATGAAAAAAAGTATAAATAATTTCAACATCAACTCAATTATCATGTTCTAAGGATAAAAATTGTTGGTTTCTACGTGCCAAAATAAGAGTTATCAAGATTTAGATACTTTATTATAAAATATACCAGTCCCAGTGACCATAGGCAAAATCTGAAAGCCGGATCCACTTTCGTCTTTCCACAGTTGCCACTCAAACTGGACCCTGTGTTCTGGTTTACACGACGCGCACCAAGCTATCAAAGCCAATTTAGATGAAACGGCAACTTTGTCGTCGCAATTTAAGCTGCAGCTGTAAAAATTACGTAAATTAATTGTACATTTAATCAACTTTCATTCAATGAATTAAAACTGAATAAACAGACGAATCTTCTTGAGAATAATTGCATTCTTAATAGCAATACTTAATCTGCAGATCAGTCGATCCCTCTTTCTTGAATCTTGCAATTTGAGTGAATTGGTTTTGAGAGGATCCCTCCATCACAGTTACCGTAAGAGCATAGTCAAATACTTCTGACACTGAAGAGGTCAACTGACCAACACCACGTGACACCTCTTTAACAAAACACGCGCCTGGTGATATGTCATTGAGAATTATTTTTGGTCCTCTTAGATTCACTGGGGGGATTCTGTATAACGTCAATATCAGTGTTACTTCTTTATGATCAGCAAGAACATACTTTCTTTACCTTTAATTAATATATCAGTTATTCGCGTTTTGTAAATATAAACACCTTTTACATGTCCATGAAAAGGTCAAGTTTTCATTTTCTCCAAAATCTCCATTTGCTACATAAGATTCAGTCAAGGCATCGAATAAAGAATTGTTAGACCTTATAGTATAATCTCCACCGCTGATGTACGCAAAAGGAAGGGAACTAAAGATCTGGACGTAACTGTATTCAGATATCCAGGTGTTGCTGAGGGATATATTTAGTAGAAGATAAAACTGTCCTTCTGGCAATGCATTTCTTTTAATAAGAAGTGTACTCTTTCTTTCGTCAAAAGGATTTTCATATGAGTACAATATATTTGTTTTTCCACTGCTGTTTGCTTCATATATATACCAATGAAAATAAGGTTTTTCATTCTCGCAGTAAATATGCATTCTGTTTCTAATGTACAAATCACTAGATTTATAGACTTTCATTGGATTCGTGGGTACCGAATATTGTCGATCAAACACCCCCTTTTCTTCAAAGCATGCATTTGTAACTGTTATTTTCTTTGTCATCGTTTTGTCATCAATGTAATTTGAACAATTAACACTAATAGTTGACACTCCAATACTTGTATAGCGATATACAAAGACTAACGGTTGTGTTTTTGTAATATTCTGTTTTTTGTAGAAGACACTATCGCGATCGACAGCATCTCCCGCTTTCAAGATACAAGTAACGTATGGCCTGGGTTCACTAGACGAGGTGCGAACTCTTATTGTTATGTCTCCGGGTGGAAGTGGATTTGGATATGGTCGAACATCAAGATATAATCTATCTTCTAACTTATAATCTGCAATCAAGGGTTGATCAAGATATACTCTTTCTCCATAACCATAGACTGATGGAAAGTAAAACCCATACTCAAGATACTCGACTGTGTATGTGGACACATTCATAACATTGTTGATGGCATTATACGAAGATCCTCTGTAAATCGTAGACGAGGAGTCTGTGTAAAATGTATATATAGCAGCACCTGGAATACCTTTAGCAGCAAAGGTGACGTTTGTGTACCTAAAGTCAAATTCTGTAGGATAACAACTAAATTGAATCACCCCTAATGTTATATTGCGATGTAATATGTGAGTATTATTTTTAGACCCTATTTCAATTGCCATGGTATAGGTTCCACGTTTGACAAAAAATGTGTGGGTTCTTGTTTTAGAGACTAAGGGAAATGCTTCCACCGGCGAATTATCTCCAAAATCCCAAATGACAGTTATTCCAGATGGAAATCTTTCAAATTTCTTTAAAGAAATAGTAAATGTAACATTAACAGGGACAGAAACGGATCGGTAATAATGTCGGTACTCCTCAGTGGGCTGCACTCGTTCTAATGTCATGCTCATGGGAACTGGAGTTTCATATTCAAACTCAAAATCGGATAGCTTGTATGATTCAACATACATAGTAGCATTGACACTTTGAGAAGTTAGGTCATTTGTGCAGGTGAAATTAACATTCTTTTGTCCCGCCGACTCATAAAAGTAAACCTTCCAGATTGGTATGCCATTAGTAAGATTAACTGATTGTGTCTCTTCCCATTCGCTCTATATACTTGCTGATCAAAAAGAAGTAACAATTATCATTACGTTCTACAGAATCCCTCCTGTGAATCTAAGAGGACCAACAATAATACTCAGCGACACGTCATCAGGCACGTGTTCTGTTAAGGAGGTATCACGTGGTGTTGGTCAGTTGACTTCTTCAATATCAGAGTCATCTGACTATGCTCTTACGGTAACTGTGAAGGAAGGATCCTCTCAAAAGCAATTCACACAAATTGCAAGATTCAAGGAAGAGGGATTGACTGATCTGCAGATTAAGTATTGCTATTAAGAATGCAATTATTATAGACAAGATTCTGTTTATTTAGTTTTTCATTCATTTTAAAGAAAGTTGATAAATTGTACAATTAATTTACTCAATTTTACAGCTGCAGCTTGAATTGTTACGACAAAGTTGCCGTATCATCTAAATTGGCTTTGATAGCTTGGTGCGCCTCCTGTAAACCAGAACACGAGGTTCAATATGTGTGGACACTGTGGAAGGACGAAAGTAGATCCGGAATGTTTCAACCTGTACAGGTTTTGCCTGTAGTCACCGGAATCGGTATATTTTATAATAAGGGTTTTAAATATTGATAATTTAATTTTTAAACATAAAAGTTATGCAAACTTAATCCGAAGAACTATATTATAAACATGTATGTTAATGTTGTAATTATTTGTATTTTTCTTTTATAAAAAGATGCCGGTAAACAAAGTTTTGTCTTACCAAAGTTCTCTTTAACACCTGGAAATACCTACCTGGTGACTTTATATACGACGGTGGTCAAATCAGATATAAGTGGGGACGTTTACAGAGAATTCAGAACTAACGCGCCACCTACTGGGGGTTCTTGTTCAGTTGAACAGAAAACAGGTAAAATAACCACTTTCTTTCAAACATATACATTGGAAAAATAATTGTAGTGGAACAGTTATTCAGAAAAAAAATAATGCTACAAATGGTGCGTTTACTGTGATTTACATGTAAATTATCACATATGAACTCGATATATTAAACTTTAAAGAATTTGTTATAAGTACACTTAAATCTTAACAAGACATTGCAAAACTAGGAAAACTAGGAAAATGTTCGTATAAAGAAAATAAAATTTGAAGTTAAGATAGAGCTTTTTACAATCAGGCTTAATAAGTAGAGCTGCAATAAGAATTTTTTAAAAGATGTGAATGATTACTTCCTTATACATTAATAATATATACTTGTTAATGGAATATGCTACATTAAAATTCTTCCCGTTTTTTTGTTTTGTTTTGTTTTTTTTTTGTTTGTTTGTTTTTTTTTTTTTTGGCACAGTTTTTGCAAAAACCTATGACATCATTGGAGGGTGGAATTACCTTAAAAGAACAAAATTCTTTCACTTCCTTTTCCTTACAACAAAATGATAAATGGGTCCAATGTCCACAATCGTCACATTTTGCCCATTTCAGAAAAGTTAAACTGGACATCTTTTAAGTTTCTCTGGTTTTCATAATCCACATACACAACACACTTCATTCTCCGTATTTTCCAGATTATCACTGTCAACATCTTCCATGCTAACATAGCCCCCTAAATGTAATAGGGGTATGGCAATGACACAAAACTCCTGTTAGAGTTCTTCAATATTTTATTTCACTGTGGAGTGATCAGTATATCATTATTTACACAGCCATGTAAAAATCAAAACAATAAATAGGATGTAAATATCACACACATAATGTTCATTACTTTTACTTGAAGATAATACTTAGATTATCATTCTCTATATCTTTTACATTATCATCAAAGGGAGATAACTTTTGAATATATAAATCTTTACATACATGTATTTCTCCAAAAAAATAATCATAAAAAAATATTCAAGAAAAAAAACATATTAATCTCACCATTCTGTGGGAACAGGCTTTCCCAATAAATTGTCTGATTGACAAAATGTATGTCTATATCTAAATGAATGGTGATTAGAGAAGGAAATCTTCAGTCTAAAGTCAATATCTATAGGTCTGGTCTGATCAACCGCGGAACAAGGAATGGTCATAATAAAGCGGGAAAACTCTAGACCAGTCAAGAAAACCAATAGAATCCAACCTTTCAAATCAATAACCAATGATCTTGATGTTGATGGCCAACTTTTTCTGGAGTTTTCTTGATTATCTTAGATTTTCTGGTCACTGTTGTTGGTTCTGGTTTTTCTTTTGATGCTTTTTTTTTGGCACTGCATTCTTTTATTGTTTTCTGAATTTTTTGCTTCAATAAATTGCCAGCGATTGATTGATTGATTGTATATTGTTTAACGTCCCTCTTGAGAATTTTTCACTCATATGGAGACGTCACAGTATGCCGGTGAAGGGCTTCAAATTTTGACTTATAAAAGGCACTCAGGGTCATTGAGCAGTGAGGGTTCTTTATCGTGCCAGCGCCTACCGTGACACGGGACCTACGTTTTTAAGGTCATATTTGAAAGACCCGTCTAGTGCCGAGCGCTTGGCGAAGGAACAATCACTACCTTTGTTTACGTCTTAGGTATGACGCGGCGCTGCGATCGAGAATCGAACCCGGGCCTCCCGATCACGAAGCGAACGCTCTACCACTAGGCTACCGGTAAATTGCAAGCGATAAATAGAGGAATTAATTTTTTCTTCTTTTTTGGGGGGAGGGGGGGGGAAGGAGGGGGGTTACGGTCTGGATCTTTCTAGAGTCCAAGAATGTGTCATCTTGGACTGTCTCCATCTTTTCTTTCGCAACTTTAATATGTAGAGGTTTGATTTTTATTATTTCAGTGGTATCGTCCTTGTCTTGATTGCATATTATGGATGGAGCAACTTCTGAATTTAAATTGACTTCGGTGTTAAATGGATAGATTCCTGGGTTTTTGTTTTAATATTGATGTTTAGTTTTCGGGCGATAAGGCTCTAAGATAAGGTTTTCATACAAGATGTTTTGCTGATTGGTTGATTGTATATTGTTTTACGTCAACCTCGAGATTTTTTCACTCATATGGAGATGTCACCGTATGCCGGTGAAGGACTTCAAATTTTGACCTTTGCTCGGCACTCAGGGCCATTGAGCAGTGAGGGATCTTTATCGTGCCAACGCCTGCCGCTGACACGGGGCCTCGGGTTTTAAGGTCTCATTCGAAGGACCCACAAGTTTCACTTCAAAGTGCCAAGCAAATGGCGAAGGAACAGATGCTACCCATTTTTTATTGACCTAGGTCAGTCGCGGACGAGATACGAACTCACGATCACGGATCATAGAGCCAGCGCTCTACCGTGACTGCTACTATATGTTTTTAATACTGGTTCCTGGATCTCTTTGTAAAAACATCTGACACTCTTTATTATACATAGATTTCAATGGACCGAACATAGCACCATCTAATGGCTGAGTAAGGTGGCTAGTATGGGGCGAAAGGACAAAAGATGACATAATGTCATTTTGCCCTGTCCGTTATGGTAGGACTGACATTGGACCTGTGTCCATCATATAATACCAAAACAAACCTCTGGTTCCTATTGTCACTTATTCCCGTGTGCTTTGCAAAGAATTCAGTCGAGTACTTTTCCAATATTTGTGTGTTTGATCATTCAGTCTCTGTCAGGATACCCTCAACCTTAGGAACAGACCCTTTCAGTAGATCATCCGACCATCTTTGCCCCTGAAACACAAGGGGCAAATGATTTTTGATTGCATTTCAAGCAGCTATGTTGGTGGTAAGTGATGATCTAGCAGATATGACGGCTTGTGGTTTTGTGCTTTACTACAAAACCTTTTTGGTGGATTGTGCTCTGTGTTGATTGCAGTTTCATAAATTTGTATTAGTTATGCAGTATTAAAAATTTGCTCAGGGGTTTGTCTTATGTTGTGCCTTGTCATTATGGATAACAGTTCTTTGTTATAGGAATTCAGCTTATCCCTAGATGCTGCCTCAGCTCTACAGGTTGTCAATTTCTGTGGAGATGCTTCTTTCAAATCTGGCCGTCTGTTCAAGATTCCAAGGTTACTTAATGATGATGAAGTTGACTTTTTGTGTGTTACATGTAGATCTTTTCTCAAACTTACTGCATATTCCCGAGCCAATGACTGAACTCCTCTTTTGTTGTAGCCGTAACCAACATCAGCCATGTATTTAATATGGGCAACCAGTTTTTTTCTTCATCTCTGTTGAAGGTAGCTGTAAACCCAATTGACTCATCGATGTGAATAATTCCCAAAGTTCCGAATGACCGGTTTCCACGTCCCACAGTGGGATTCGAATCCGCGACGTAAGGATTGACTTCTCACTTCGCGACTCTAAAGCAGACGCTCAAACTACTCCGCCGGGCGGGCGACTTTAACTTCATTTGAAATCACATATGTAATATTTCTTATATTCTAAAAATATTTTTGCTGGAACTGCGTTCCATATATTTTTTACAACATGAACAATCACGTGATATATGACCTCATTCTAGATGTTAATGTACCAGACGACAACAGAAATGCCGACTAAATTATGTGCGATATGTCTTTTATTTAGTGTGTTCGAAAAGTTTTTTTTTGAAGGCACGTAGTTATATATAGGATATAAATAGTAAGGCCATGCGGTATCACGGCATTCTAAGCTTGCTCGCTAGGATTTAAAGATTGCAAGAAATATAGAGGATAGTAATACAATGGAGTGTAATGAATTTGGGCTATACAGTTGGATTAATAAAATGGTTATGTATTAGAATTGAATAAAAGCACTAGCGAGCAGCGTTCCTACTTAACATGTGTTGTGTTTTATTCATTTAGCACTTTATTAATTTATATTTGGACGAACAAAGTGAAAGGGAATATAATAAGTATTTAAATACAATTGCCATGCTTGTAGTTTGTCTCGTCTCCAAAATCGAGAATGAAATGAAAATTAAACCAAATTGACTTGAAGTAGAAATATATCCATTCATCCACAGCTGCTATACTTTTAACAACAATTTCTTCGTTCATTCTGTTCCAAGTATAGAGAATTTCACTTGTTCTGTAACTATATCCGCCATAATATACATATACATTCAGGGTGTGGTTGCCTTGCGTATAGCAGTACGTTTCGCATACAGATGTCGTGTTGAGACTTTTCAGATTCGAAATCTTCACATAGGTAGAGCAATCTGGACCGTGACTGTTATATATGTTTACTTTAGCATTATGATTCATATTGGTGGTGTTGATATCTGCGGTGACCCTTACTTCAAACTTCTCTCGAACTTCGTACACTTTTGATTCATTTAAGTTAATCGTCACATTCTCTATAATGTTGCCTGAAGTAAAAACAGTTTTATATTTGACAATTTACGAGCATCATTAATTTTCAATTTTATTAAAGAAACTTGATTTGGGAAAGTTGTAATAGAAGAGTGCTCAGTGTAATATTGAAGACAGTTTATATATAGAGAAAACATTACAAAACCTTTTCCTTATCGCACCCGGAAGGCTGATACTGGTCCAGAACTAGTACAAGGCACGATGTGGAAAAGGGTACGTATTATAAGCTTATTACAAACTGAGTAATTACAAGTTTACAGAACTCATGTACTTGAAAAAATACACTTTTGTAAAACGTAAACAATTACAGTCTAGCTCTTTTTCATCAAATAACAATAATTTTTTAAAATTTAATTATCAAACAATTTTACAAAAAACATGAACGAAGAAATAGTTGTATCATCACAAGGGCTGAATTTCAGTAGTTTCGCCACAATTAAATATTATCGGGCCACAGTAAGATCGTCGTCGATCGTGAGGAAATATAATTGATAATCAGACAATTATTTTTTGCCTGAGCAGACAATGGACCAGAATATTTTTTCCGAGGTGCAGGGAACAGCTCAGTGTGTGTTCTACTGCCCGAGGCGAACCGGGGAAATGGAATACTAGTACACTGGGCTGTTCCAGCACCAAGCCTAGGGGGAAATTATTTTTAAAATAAACTTTAAAAAATGAATCTTCCTCTTCTAGACCTCGCTGGTATTAATGCATGAATGAAAAGAAACAAGCCATTTTTCACGCTTCCTAGAAATTGCAAAAGATAATGCTACAGTTTAAAACTAATTAGCATCACTAGAATAAACAAAGTGGATGTAACGTAAATGTGTATTGTTTGGAAAGCTGAAAAATTAAAATCAAAGATAAATCCATCAAAATAATATTTCATGACTTAAAACAACTATACATGCAATTTATTTCAATTCACAAGTTCAATTTCTTTTAGACTAGGTTAAATTCAATATCCCTTAATTGTTTTAAATAATCATTAAATTTGTTTTTCAATTTGCAAAATAATAAGTACAATTTGTGTAGTAAACTGGTGGTGATTTAGAAAAGATCTGTATTGTTTGATTTATTCAGTGGTTACTTCTTGAATTCGGTCGACCCCCTCATGACAAAGAGCACATGGCGGATGTGACCGGTCGGCAGGGGATGCTCGTTCTTCCATGGCACCTGATCCCACCTCTGATGTTTTGGAGGTTTGTGCTTGATCTACTCGTTTTTTGTATTGTTTTATGGCCTTTGATATTAAATACTAATCGTTATCTCAATATCCTTCATCCCATATCCTTTAAGAAAATTGTTGTAATCCTCTTTCAAAATATGAAAGAAAAAAAACAAATGTTACGTTCCCAAAGTCAATTGGTAAAGTTTGAGGGTGACTGGACTTAAGGTAAAGAAATTACGCCCCGAACAAAAAACCGAAACTTTTACCGTGACCCTTAACCTAAAAACTTCAATAAAGGTAACTGCAAATCCATTGACCAGTGGCAGTCTGTGAGTGAGGTATGAGCCAGATTGGGCCAGGAAGAGATAAGTATGCTCCGGACAAGACATCTCGGACAGACAGACGGATAGAAGGACGGATGGACGGACGAACAGACTGATCACTATAAGGTACCTGCAGAGAGGGCCCTAGCAAACAGAGCAGTACTAAACAAATAAAGGTACTATTAAATAATTATAGAATAAGATTTTTAAAAATCAAATAAAAGTATGCCCGGGTTCTAAGGTACCGGTGTACTTAAGTATAAATGTTGAAAAATATCAAATAGTATGAATTGTTGAACAAGAAATGTGACAAATCAATTACAAAGAAATGTATTTCAACAAAAAATCAGATTGATATTGTTTTAATCAATTGGTCTTGAAACGTTAATAGAACTTACATTATCTGAAGATCCGTATTCAAAGGGATGTTACTCTGATACCGGTGTATATGTATTGCGCGCCATTTATGTTAATAATAACAAAATTGTGTGAGACAATTAAAATCAAGAAAAATTAGTAAATTAAAATTTATTTTATTTACAACTGTATAAATGAAAATCAGTAATTTTTCATTTCTATACAATTTTTTCTTATGTAGATTTTATGAAAAAGTAGAAGAAACATTTTTGAAACATTTACAGTTGCAAATTGAATTAGATAATAAATCAAAATTTCAAAAATCTATCTACTTTTGTTCCTTTAACAATAGGGACATTTAAAAGAACAAAATTCTTTCACTTCCTTTTCCTTACAACAAAATGATAAATGGGTCCAATGTCCACAATCGTCACATTTTGCCCATTTCAGAAAAGTTAAACTGGACATCTTTTAAGTTTCTCTGGTTTCCATAATCCACATACACAACACACTTCATTCTCCGTATTTTCCAGATTATCACTGTCAACATCTTCCATGCTAACATAGCCCCCTAAATGTAATAGGGGTATGGCAATGACACAAAACTCCTGTTAGAGTTCTTCAATATTTTATTTCACAGTGGAGTGATCAGTATATCATTATTTACACATCCATGTAAATATCAAAACAATAAATAGGATGTAAATATCACACACATAATGTTCATTACTTTTACATGAAGATAATACTTAGATTATCATTCTCTATATCTTTTACATTATCATCAAAGGGAGATAACTTTTGAATGTATAAATCTTTACATACATGTACTTCTCCAAAAAAATAATCATAAAAAAAATATTCAAGAAAAAAACATATTAATCTACCATTCTGTGGGAACAGGCTTTCCCAATAAATTGTCTGATTGACAAAATGTATGTCTATATCTAAATGAATGGTGATTAGAGAAGGAAATCTTCAGTCTAAAGTCAATATCTATAGGTCTGGTCTGATCAACCATGGAACAAGGAATGGTCATAATAAAGCGGGAAAACTCTAGACCAGTCAAGAAAACCAATAGAATCCAACCTTTCAAATCAATAACCAATGATCTTGATGTTGATGGCCAACTTTTTCTGGAGTTTTCTTGATTATCTTAGATTTTCTGGTCACTGTTGTTAGTTCTGGTTTTTCTTTTGATGCTTTTTTTTGGGCACTGCATTCTTTTATTGTTTTCTGAATTTTTTGCTTCAATAAATTGCCAGCGATTGATTGATTGATTGTATATTGTTTAACGTCCCTCTTGAGAATTTTTCACTCATATGGAGACGTCACAGTATGCCGGTGAAGGGCTTCAAATTTTGACTCTCTGCACTTGCTACTTTTGTTGTTAAGAAAACGTGTGGGGCCTCCATTAAATATCCTGATATTTTAAAAAGACATGTAACCCTTTTTTGCAAAGATGGTGTACACTTGTCAGACTTGGGTAATGACTTTTTGTGAATTCTTTAAGAAATGCTCTTGGGATGTTTTTGTCAACCACTGACAGATTTTATCCTACTACTACTCCCACATGTACTTGTTAAGTCTTGTCATGGCCAATCCTTGAAGTTGTGAAGTTGCATACTAGTATTTGAAAATTGAATTGTATATGACTACTGGTTGAGTGTTAAATTGATAAATATGTATTTGTATTGAATGCAAAATTGACCGCCTAGATTTGTTGGCGGATGACCACAAAAAATATGGTTTGTGGTTCATTTGGCAGAATTTTGCAGAGAATGCCACCTCCATGGGGCACTGTTTTTTCCAGGTCCCTTGGGTCAAGGTGGTGTTTCTAATGCTTTCAGTTTTTTGTGTACATGCTGCCATATCGATCTGAAGATCGGCGCATATTTTGTTATTTTGTTGAAAAAATTGTGAATAAATAGCCATGACAAGTACGCCAAACATTAATTATTTGTAATGTTTTAATTAGGTTAGGACAATAAGGTCATTAGGATATTAAGTATCAATTTGTAGAAATTATAGTTATTGGTCTTCCAATGGTAAAGAACAATGGTTTGTAGGGGGTGCTTTGCTGTCTAAAAATAATAAAGTTTATCTCCTCTGGATAAACTAGGTTATTTTGAGCACATTGTTATAGACTATAGAAAGATAGACAAGTCTTACTTGTCACATTTATACAACTAGGCATGCGCAAGGTAAACTTCCTTTTCCTGTTGAGCAACAAAGCTGCTGGTACCAAAAATTTTAACTGAAGAACCCTCCCACCCTCTCCATGTTATAACTTCTGCAGAAATGCTTGGCCTTAAAAGAATTTTTTTTATAGAATTGTTGTTAAAATATTGTATTTAAATTGATGAGCTTGTATTTTACTGTTTTTGATGTGTGTAGAACAAAATTTCTGCTGTTTTAAATTTAGATTTTCAGCGTCATGGACCATAAGATGACTGATCGTATGCATATCAACAAAGACTCAAGATAGAGCAGTGAATTTATGCGCCAGTGACTTTAAAGAATTGTGTCTTGTGTTGGTATAAAAACTATATTAATGGCAGAATTTTGCTGAGAATGCCACCTCCATGGGGCACTGTTTTTTCCAGGTCCCTTGGGTCAAGGTGGAGTTTCTACTGCTTTGGGTTGTTTGTGTATATGCTGCCATATCGATTTGAAGATCGGCGCATATTTTGTTGTTTTGTTGAAAAAATTGTGAATAAATGCCCATGACAAGTACGCCAAACATTAATTATTTGTAATGTTTTAATTAGGTTAGAACAATAAGGTCATTAGGATATTAAGTATCAATTTGTAGAAATTATAGTTATTGGTCTTCCAATGGTAAAGAACATTGGTTTGTAAGGGGTGCTTTGCTGTCTAAAAATAATCTCTTTTGACATTAAAAAACAAGTACTCTGGATGCATTTAATTTCTCCGTAGCCAGTTTAAAATTTCCTTGGTCTATTCCAGTTTTTTTTTTCAGGGCAAAACTTATCATCGCTTTCAGGAACATAACTAATTTATCAAAAGAAATAAAATTTATGATTTGTGGTTTATTCTATAGATAGAAAAGATGATGCTAATTAAATATTTAAAATTCATTGATGTACCTCAAGCGGTTTTTATCTTATGCCGCTAGTCCACGAACTTTTTGATACCCATCGTACAGGCATGTGTTTTAAGGGGTTTAGCAATTTTTGATATATGTTATTCTCGAGTTCATTTCAACAATATCCCCCCTAAGAAAAATACATATCCAAGTCCTGCTTAATCGAGAGTGTATACATTGTTATTTGTTGGAACTAGTACAATCTGCTTTACAAATCCTATGTTTTGATTTTTTCTTTCAGGCTGTAAAGAAGAATTTTTTTTGGTCTTTTTCTCTCTTTTTAAATTTCTTTCTTGCTCATAAAAATTAGCAATAAAAAGTAACAACTAAACTTCACTCACCATCGGTTGACACTACAACAAATATCAGCACTGGTAGCATTGTGAATGTCCAGGAATTTCTTGCCGACATCATTTTCTTTGCAATGCTTTCATGGACCTTTACATCTTTGGAAGGCGCAGTGTTGGAAGTTCCATGACAATTCTGAAAATGTCTCACACAACCTGCATCTGGTGAAATCAATGAATCATTAGACCATGGTAATTGCGCAGTCAGATTTCATAACATTTTTCCCTAAAAATATTTTTGTTAATTAATGACAATTATGTAAATATTTTTTTTTTTTAGATATGTTTACTTTTAAGCTCGAGCTCATTCTTGGGAAGGAATTATATATTGATCTTCTAGATGCTAAATCCAATAGGCAAGACATAATGTAGCACAAAATTCATGTATATACATCAAAACTCATTCTTTATATAAATATAAATTGGAAACTTTTTTCCCTGAAAGTTACATTTGTTATTCTGAATTGACCCCAATAGAGTATTATGGCGAACTGAAAGCACATCAAGTAATATTTTTTTTCAAATTTTGCAAAATTTTTCATTTTCAAAATTTTGCTAGTTTGAAAACAATGGCAATTAAACATTCAATTATGCAATTTGAAATAATTTTAGAGGAAGAAAAACAAATAACTTCATTTTCCATTTGTAGATTTCTATGGCATCAATGGTGAAATTTCTAACGACTCTTTATTTATCAATTTATTTATTCATTTATTTATTAATTTATTTAATTTTATTTCGTTTCTTTTTTGCAAACTTTTTGGGGGAGGGGGACTTTGACTTTATCCAAGGAACAATTCACTCATAATCAATAGAATAGTTATTGATAAAAAAGTATTTGCATATTCACATTTTCTCTGGTTTCTTGGTTTATTTATATATCGGTCTTGAAGAGTAGGCTTTCCTCCCTAAAATCCCCCCCCCCAGAAAACTGGCTCTAGAGTAGAATCCCCCCCCCGGCTGAGGATCGGATATCCTTAATATATAATGATTGAATAAGAATTATAGGGGCATTATTTATTAGTAAATTTATATTACAAAATGATCTGTTTTAAACTTTCATTTTCAGTGAAAAATGAAGAAAATCAGCCGTAAGTGTGGGTAATTTTTCAATGTCACTCAAATGAATTGTATCGTTCTACATGTACATTTGCTTACGGTTTCTTAGTAAACAATTTTTCAAAGAAGTAAAAAAATTTTACGCCACTTTGATTTATCATGATCAATACATAAAGTTTAACCTATAGCAGGAAACTCGTTAAAGTTTAAGTTGTACATGAAAGCTGTTCGTGTTTCAAAAATTAATGTTAACAACTCATTTACTTTTTGAGTTTTCATGATGTTTATTTTAAGTTTTAATGATACTTTCCTGCTTTTAATGGTTTAGTGTATATTTTTTTCTCAATCGTTCCATAATAATAGACATCAAATATAAAGTATGGTAATAAATAAGAATATTATATCAAAATATTCAGGGTAAAATTACATAAAATTAAGTACACGTAACACACACATCGATTTAAAAAAATCCTGTATCATGTGGGTGACAAAATTATGAAGGCTAAAATATGAAAAAATTATTGAATGCATGTCTGAAAAGATTTTACAGTCGTTCATTTTAACCATTTTTACATTTCCCTCCCAAAATTATCTCATATTTTCTTGGAAATCAAGATAATACTGGACTTCGAAGATGGCCAGAGTTTATTCATTTCCCCGTGTCAGATCATTTTGAACTGTAGGTTAGTAAGTCGGGAAATAAATTGCTTATCTGAGTTTATAACTAGAGAGAGAGACAATAATAGGGATCCAAATGTTGAAGTGAAAAAGATAGAAAAATCATTTAAGATCTAAATTTCAACAATAGAATTGCAACGATTAGTCAAATATAGCAAAAATCCTATTTCAGAGATGGGTCAATTCAAATCTGTCTGGGAGTGGTTGTGATACAACAAAGAACATAATTTTGTACAGAAATAAGAATAATTTAAGATTTGTTTTAAAGTTTACAACATGACCGCAGACCCTCATACATGTATACTTTAAAGGATAATATCTTGAAATCGTAGACTAGACTGATGGCAAAAGCAATACCCGGTATATTTGCTATACTTATTCTTGAGGAGGAATGGTTGCCATATTGCTACAAGTGCCCCTTCTTCAAAATGGTGACCAGATGTATTGAACATACGTATATGAAAAACGAACATGGAAATTTTAAATCCGATTTTTCTTGGCTACCGTCAAACCATTTTTTAAATCAAATAAATTGATGAAACTGGAGAGTACTATAAGTTTCCTCTGCGTCTGCCCGTCCGTCCGTCCGTCTGTCTATCTGTCCTGTCTGTCCCAAATGGTTTTCCGCACTTTTTTTCTAAATGCTTGAAGACATAGAGCTGATTTTTTACAGGAGTATATCTTGATGAGTTAAAGTTCGAACAAGTTTCGTTTCGCTTCAATTTTGTAAAGGAATTACGACCTTTTCATTTTTTAACGGTTTTCCGCAATGTTTTTCTAAACAATTGGAGATATTGAGCTAGTTTTTCGTAGGTGAATTTCAAGTTTGCATTTAGTTCCACCCAAAAATACATACCAATCCAGACATCCATTTTTGTTTGTTTCATCATATTTTGAGAATATTTACATTTCTTTTGAAAGTTTTAATTTTTGTGGAGATTCCATAATTTGAAATATATGCTTAGAAAATTCTTACAACATAAGACGAAAAAACACTCATTTACCTTTTAAAAATCAGTTTGTCGTTTATCTTTTTTCACAAAAATATTGCGGCTGTGGTTTATATTGACTCTATAACGAGGGGGGGAAATCCCACTCTGAGAAAGAAAAAGGAAGAAATTTGGCTCTGGTGTGAGATTTCCCCTTGGGGGAAATCCTACTCTAGAGTACGATTTCTGGGGAGAAAGATGGCTATATGGGGAAAATCCTACTCTACGACACCGGTATTTTAATTCATCGCATGCACAACTAGTTTTTGTGTTCTATAAACATATATAAAATTTGTCTTATACTGCGATAATTCCTGCAGATAAACTTACAGTTGGAACAAAAACAATAGTACCTCCCAGATTGTTTGGGGTGAGATTATTATGATTTTTCATTCTACACTGTTTTCAGTTATGCTTTGGATCTGCAATGCTTTTCACCCATATATTTATACCCCCTGCTTGAAAATTGGGAGGGTATATGGTAATCGTGATATCCGTCCGTAGGTCCGTCTGTACGTCCGTCCGTCTGTTACGCTTTGGGGTGCCCATCTCTTATCAGCAACTCCTCTAAGACTAATACCACTGAATGAAATTCTTTATTAGATAGTGTCATTGTACACCTATTTTACTTTTTGATCCGACACATAATTTTGGTTTCCCATGGCAAAACATGGACACTGCCATTATATTCATATGGGAGGTGGGGGTATCATTTAATGCGCTCATTGCTCACAATACCTCTAGTTTATAAATGGAGTACGTGAAAATAAAACCATGCTTTCACAACCTCCAACGACTTATTTAGATATGATTTTCAATTGAAGGTTCAGGGTCCTATCGTTATGAAACAGTTACATGAATTATGCTCTCTGTAAATGACTTTTATAATTGATGCATGCTTCCTGTTCTTATCGCTTTAATTACTGAGGGGGGAATTATAAAAAGAATTCCTTTTTAGATCATACACTAGTTTATATATTTTTAATGAAACAAGTCTCTGAAAAAAGAATACTTCCAGGTTATGAATTTATAAGTATTTTTCTCTTCACGTCTTGTATCTTGCTTTAGATCTTAGATTTCACGAAAGCGAGGAGACATTAAAGCTCATTCGTTTTTCAGTTTCTCTGTCCGTCTGTCTGTCATAAAACTTTAACATTAGTCATAACTTTTGAATAATAAAAGATAGGACTTTCATATTTCACATGTACATAACCTGTGACAAGACCTGACTAAATATGCAATAATTTTAGACATCGTGACCTTGACATTAAAGTTTGACCTACATGTACTTTTAATTTTTTTTACATTAATTAAAAATTTTAGATTGGCCTTTTATTTTGAATGAAAAAGGGAAAGGGCTTTCATATTATGCATGGATATTACCTGTGACAATACCTCTTTAACTCTACATATACTGTTAATTTTTGACCTCGTGACCTTGATCTTCATATTTGACCTATTTTTCAAAAAGTTTATCTTTGCTTAAAACTTTTTTGATTGAGAAGAGATATGGCTTTCATATTTAATATGTGCATTTGGTAAGTGTGACAAGATGTTTCCGAAGATGTTATGATTTTGACACCTTGTCCTTTAAGATTGACCCAATCTATGCAAAAAATTAACTTTTTTTAATGACATATGAAATGGCGTTCATAATTGAAAAGTACATTACCTGTGTCAAAGTGTTTCCGAATGTGCTATGATTTTGTCCTCGTGACCTTGATCTTCAAGTTTGACTTAATTTTCAAATATTTTATCAGTGGTGCTAACGGCATCTCCCATCCACAATGACATCGAAAGCGAGGGACCACAATTCTTTTGCTTGATTGTAATCATTCTATAAGAATTTTTTCTATCATGACTTTATAAGGAGTTTCTAATAAGATGAATTTGGGCTGTATATGGGTAGAATAATGTTTCTTTAAATTGACAAAAGAATATTTAGGCGAACAAAACACTTTTATTGACTTCTTCCTTTTGCCATCAGTCTAGTCTACGATTTCAAGATATTATCCTTTAAAGTATACATGTATGAGGGTCTGCGGTCATGTTGTAAACTTTAAAACAAATCTTAAATTATTCTTATTTCTGTACAAAATTATGTTCTTTGTTGTATCACAACCACTCCCAGACAGATTTGAATTGACCCATCTCTGAAATAGGATTTTTGCTATATTTGACTAATCGTTGCAATTCTATTGTTGAAATTTAGATCTTAAATGATTTTTCTATCTTTTTCACTTCAACATTTGGATCCCTATTATTGTCTCTCTCTCTAGTTATAAACTCAGATAAGCAATTTATTTCCCGACTTACTAACCTACAGTTCAAAATGATCTGACACGGGGAAATGAATAAACTCTGGCCATCTTCGAAGTCCAGTATTATCTTGATTTCCAAGAAAATATGAGATAATTTTGGGAGGGAAATGTAAAAATGGTTAAAATGAACGACTGTAAAATCTTTTCAGACATGCATTCAATAATTTTTTCATATTTTAGCCTTCATAATTTTGTCACCCACATGATACAGGATTTTTTTAAATCGATGTGTGTGTTACGTGTACTTAATTTTATGTAATTTTACCCTGAATATTTTGATATAATATTCTTATTTATTACCATACTTTATATTTGATGTCTATTATTATGGAACGATTGAGAAAAAAATATACACTAAACCATTAAAAGCAGGAAAGTATCATTAAAACTTAAAATAAACATCATGAAAACTCAAAAAGTAAATGAGTTGTTAACATTAATTTTTGAAACACGAACAGCTTTCATGTACAACTTAAACTTTAACGAGTTTCCTGCTATAGGTTAAACTTTATGTATTGATCATGATAAATCAAAGTGGCGTAAAATTTTTTTACTTCTTTGAAAAATTGTTTACTAAGAAACCGTAAGCAAATGTACATGTAGAACGATACAATTCATTTGAGTGACATTGAAAAATTACCCACACTTACGGCTGATTTTCTTCATTTTTCACTGAAAATGAAAGTTTAAAACAGATCATTTTGTAATATAAATTTACTAATAAATAATGCCCCTATAATTCTTATTCAATCATTATATATTAAGGATATCCGATCCTCAGCCAGGAAGGACAACTCCACAAATTAATATTTAATTTGAAATGCATGAAAATAAAGCTTGAAAATTATTTTTTTCATGCAACAATTTTTATTTAATTTAAGGAATAACTGTCTTATTTTTCGGTTTCATGAAGTGATCAATCGATTGGCTTGCGTGATAATTTGCATAAACGCCGAAGTCGTTTATGCATAAAATTATCACGCAAGCCAATCGATTGATCATCTTCATGAAATTGAAAAATAAGACAGTAATTCCTTATATTTACATGCTTTGATTCCACCAATCCACGTGCTCTAAGCCCTGCTTCTGTCTAGCTGTTTGACCCGCCCTGCACGTGGTTCTTTTGGAACCGCGCCAATACATTGATGGGGAAATAAAGTACATTTACAATTGGTAATTTTATCTCGGACAAAGACATTGGAAATGTAAATATTCATCTTTATAAGATTCGAGGTTTTTGGAAGTCTTAGAAAAGGTCTTATAAAAGTTAAATTTGTACCCTATAAAAGGAAATAAAATTAATATAGTTTTAGAGAAATAAGATTTTCTTGAATCGATCCAGCCTTGGATACCAATGCTCATTAGCATAATATGAAATAAAAAGTGATTTGTGGTGTCCTGCAGTGATAGCAAAAGCCTTTTACATAATGTATTATAGAATATATGACGGAAATAGAAGACAAAAAATACCAAATATGTATAAAAATCATGACAATTTCTCTGAAGGTCTGGATACCTATCGTTTTTTTTACATAAAATATATTTAGTGATCAATACATGTTGTATTGCAATTAGAAAATGCATTGCCAATACATGTATGCTAATTCGCTTTTAATGCAATATTGGAGATTTGACAATTTTCCCTATATAATATGATTAACTTTAATATTTTACTTTGAAAAAATACTGTGGAAAAATTTACATAACTTTGTGGATTCAGAACTACTTTAATGAGTATTTTTGATTACTTAACTGCTAATTTTATAAACCTGAGGATCGGACTATCTCGAACTTATTCCTCCAGTTTGAGAGTTTTTTCTTACTTGATGATACACGTTTCCAACTGACAGTTTGTGTACGATCTAAAAGATAACATCAAGATCAACTACATGTCGGGGGATGTTAACTCCTTTATAACGCCCGATCCCGTCTCTGATGATTTAGATGTTCATTTTTTTGTATATGCTTCTAATTTATATTGTTTGAGCTTTATTACTGTAAGTACCCTCCATATTTCATGTTTCAGGATTTTAACAACTTCGAAAAGACATTAGCTACTTCTATATCAAAGTCCTTATATTATATATAATTTCTTTTCCAAGTTTTTGAACCATTTTGCAGTAGCAGATTGTTAGATCGTTATTAACTTGCTATATTGGATAAATATTCCTAAAAGGAATCATTGACATGCCGTTCAATAAGCTTGCTGACACCCGGCAAAATAGAAACCTTTATCACTCGCTTCGTACATTGGGACTTTTCTTAGACTTTGCTTCATTATATGAAGTATTCCACATGCATTTCATTTGATTATCATATTTAGTGTGTCAAATCAAAGAAATTGCTTTGATGAAAAGTAGCAAAGAATTGCAATACAAATTCAATCCATTTTGAAAGTATTTAATAAAACTTCAGTTAGCTTTTAATATAATGTTATTGTTGAGTAAATATTGTTTTAAGCACTTTGAAGCCTAAATTTGGCTATAAATCCAACAGTATTAATGAATTATTATTCAAAATTATTTATTAATTTGAAAATAGTAGAGTTCAATATTTTCTATAAAATAGTAAAACTTACAAATCATGATTCTTCAACTGAAAAAATTACTGGGTGAATCAGCTGTGGTATTCGAGTACTTCTCCATCAATGGTTTAATTTACAAGCTCTTAAATTTGTAAATAGAGCCTGTCTTTTAAATGGTAAATTCAAGCATAATTTCATCAGATAAGTAAACTCAAAGTTCTTATTCATTTAGCTGCAGAACTGTAGCTCTGTGAAAAAAATATACATTGATAGACCGGAGAGCTACAGTGCCACCCATTGAAAAAGCTGTATCTTTATTGCGCATAAAAAAAGTGCGCTCGGTTCTGGATTTATTCTTCCAAATTCTTGTCTCAGTTGCAAAAAATCTAGATTTCAATAAAGTCCTAACTCCACCATCAATTACTTTCAAAGTTTACAATTGTACGAAGCGCGTTGGACCGATTTTCTTGCAAGCCAAAATGGCAGTATAAGTAGCAATTTCAGGGCCAGGAGGGCTATTAAGAACAATTATAAGGAATGTTTTGTTGTTGAAACAGTGAAAGAATATGTGAGGAACACACGGTTAGTAATTTTTTGAGATGAGTTTTAAAAACATTGAGAAATAAATCCAGAAACAGCTCAATTTTTTGTGCGCAATAAATAATTATAGTTTTTCCATTGGGTGGCACTGTATCTCTCCGGTTTATCAATATATATTTTTCGGAGAGCTACAGTTCTGCAGCTATTATTCAATATGAACAATCAATTCTTTGGATGAAATTACAATATCTGCTTTAATTTTAATTAGTATCGATATCGCTTCAAATGAAGAAACCTCTTCCAGCTAATGTCTGAGAGATTTGTTGTTTTTTTTTAGTTAAATTTCGTGCAGTCTATCTATCAAGCAAGCTTTAATTTCAAATTTTAGATAAAATGCCAGCACTCTTTATCAAAATCAAAAACTCAAAAAATAATTAAGGTCTTCCGTTTCCAACGGAAGACCTTCTACTGATTCTGTTGGTAAAGATTATTATTCTTTTTTTTTCTTCTGCTTCCTAGACCGCAACTTTGAGGCCTCATATCTCGCTCATTTCTCAACGGATTTCGCTCAAATTTTTAGAGGTTATAGACGTTAATAAACTCTATCAGAATTTTGTCTAAAATTTCAAAAAGCCACTTCCGGTTTTGAGTTATTTTCCTTTAAAGGAAAATTTATAGGCTTTCGTTTCCAGACAAAGGCTCAGAGACGGCTAAATCTGGAGCAGAAATTCTACTGATTTTAGATAATAGAAGGATTGAAATTGTGCACATCGGTTTTTGTTTTTCGATTTCTCTATTCAAAATGGCGCTATATAGGGGTCAAAAATTAGAACGCTTAAAAGAGCCAAAAATTACGCATATTTTGCTTTTTATCTTCTAAACTAAAAATATTTTGTTAAAATATATAGAACATAATTTGTGCAGAATTAGAAGATCTTTCAATTGATATGTCGAAAAAAGGGCTGACCCCTAAATTAAGGGATCTAGAGGGGCCAAATTTTTTTTCCAGATATCTCAAAAAGTATTGAGAATTTGTTATACATCAAAGAAGCAAAGTTGTTCAAAATATCAAGCTTTATCTAATGGGGTCATCAAACTACGTCCGGCGACGTCACTTCCGGTCGAACCGAAAGTAGTCAGAAAATGCATATTTTTGCCGTTTTTGGGTAACATGTGTCACTCGAAGCTTAAATTTTAATTTTCTGTCCGTCGTCGTCACTTCCGGTCAAACCGGAAGTACCAAAGAATGGCTTAATTTTGCAATAATTAACATAGATTTGGAGGAGTAACCCATTTTTGGACTTCATTACTCATTTTTTGTTTTAAAATGAAAGTTACTTCCGGTCGAAAAGGACGGAAGACCTACTCGTTGCTTTGCAACGAGCTCGGCTCTAGTTCTTTTTTAATAATTTATTTAATTTTATCTATTTGTGTACCAAGATTTACTGAATTTAAATTGAATGCCATGGGATATGTTCAAGGAGCAGCATTTGAAAGAATATTACAAAAAATACCCATTTTACTTTCAATGGAAACACAATTTGATTTGTGAATAAGCCGAAGTTAGCATCCAGCTAAAAATTTCTACTACTGTATTTGGTATTTGTTAAGGGAAAGAAATACAAGATATTTTTAATGCTTATCAATAAACCAATACAAATAATGGCATTGTTAATCAAATATTTCTATAACATACAAGTAAAAACAAATAACATACATGTATTTACCAACTTTATTGAATAAACTGGAGAGAATTCAACAAACATATTGCACTGCCTTGGACAGAATGCCTGATATAATACATGTATTACAATGATTATTAGAAGTACAGTTGAAGATGTAGATAGTAGCAAAAATCTATGCTGCAGTTATTTTCTGGGCACTGTTTTCTGTGCAATCAGATAAATGTACAGTTAATATTTGGTATCTTGAATACCCTTGAAATGTCAAAATGATTTGAAAGTCTCATTCCCTTTTTCCTTCAGTATTTTAATTGGGATATCTCGATATCTGGATATTGGTCCTAATGAGTTCCAGATAAAGAGAATTGACTATTTGGAAAGTTTTGTTCAAACACTTAAAGATACATGTATTTTTAAAATACATAATTCATATATTAAAAACAATCTCTTAAATGAATATCACTTATTTTAAATATGTATGTGATTCTCCTCTTTTCAACAACAAAATTTGACAATGATCCATAATGAATCGTCCATATAACACATTAATTCAACTTTGTTTGTTGAGTTAACTTTCTGATTCCCTTTGAAAGGACAGCATATGACAAACAACGTTGAACCAAGCACTGGCAAAATTAGGAAATTCACAAAGCGTTGACATATTTTTAAGACAAAAATAAAATGTAACTTTTTACTATTTTGCCATTTCTATAACATCCTTTACAATAAAATGACAACAGTGTGAACATTTTGTAGAAGTAAACAAGATACATGTAATCCATAAATGACAGAAAATTACATGTTATAATGAAATCAACTAAAGATTGTTTGAGAGTAATCACATACAGTTGTAGATCTCAACCAGTTTTTACAAGTCAATGAAAATGTTTAAATTTACATGATGTACATAAGCAAGAAAAATGCTTTCAAATAATAAATGCATAATTTGAACAATAAACATACTTTCATAGACGAAATCTTACTTATGAGAATTTTTTTTTCTTGTTTTATCTGCAACACACTCAAAAATGCAGAAAAAAAATCAACTACCTAATTCCACTTTAAACCACTTAATGTTAAAATAAATTAGTAACACTATTTTGAACATTTATTTACAACTAATAAACAGGTCACAATGAGCAAAAATTTCAGTTTCAAACTTAAGAACCACAAGTTTTAACCAATTATATACAACAGAGATCACAATAAACAAATGCATCAATGAATCCCAGAACAGTGAATTGTATAAACAACATGGCACATACATGTATCACACACTCATCAAGAATCTAGATCCACCTCCACCGGTACCACTCCCACCCCTACCCCTCCCTCATGGGCACACATACTCTGTACAAACTTCCAGGTGTCCTTTTCTGGGTCATACATTTCAACTGAATTCAGGTTGGCCAGTCCGTCGTACCCCCCGATGGCATACAGCTTTCCGTAGGTGGCTACCAGGGCCACTCGACTCCTCCTGACCCTCATGGAGGTGATGTAGGTCCAACAGTCTTTGACCGGGTCATAGCACTCCACTGTGTTTAGGAATACTGACCCATCGTATCCCCCCGCTGCATACAACTTCCCGTTAAGGGAGACAACTCCTAATCGACAGCGTTTTGTTAACATAGGTGTGACATAACTCCAGGTGTTTGTGGCTGTGTTATATTTCTCTACCTGTGTAAACAAATACAAAACTTAAATTCACTGCACATTTTACAATACATAAAACTGAAAATATGAACACTTTGACAAAAATTATGCAGACACTTTTACACATGCAAATTTAAAGCATTGTCTTCATACTATGTGTACTTGCATAGTACATGAATATGCATCAGCACAAATTTTATGCTTGCAAAAGCAATTACATGTACATAAAATTATCTTATTACATGACCATTACTTTTAAAATGAATTTTAGCATATTAGATCTACTAGCCTACCAAATTTTGATGCTGTAAAATCACATATTTTCAAGGGGTCAATTTTTCGTGGTTTGAGGAAAAAATGTTGGTTCGTGGGGATTTAATTTTGTGGTTGAAGAATTGTTCAGTAGTGATATATGTGTAAAATTGCATTTCGTGATGGACATAAATTGGTGTATCTATTCGTACCTTGAAAACAACGAAAATCAATCCCCCACAAAATTGAGTGATTTCACAGTATTTTACTTCTAAGAATAAACAGTATTAGGCTTTAACATGCACCAAAATTGGATGTTGGCAACATCCCATACTTCTAAGATGAAACATAACTTACAGAATCAAATATAGAGAGACCATCATGCCCCCCACAAGCGTATATTTCTCCATCTAGGAACGCCACACCAGCAGCGCTCCTGTGCTTCAACATGTTGGATAGAAGAGTCCATCTATTGAAAGTATGTAAGAAATTCTAAAATCAATGGAAAGTTCAATATTTTGAAACACAATTTTAAATAAAAATTACTCATCTTTATATTACAAGTAAAACTATTATATTAACTGTATTTAATCAAAATTTTATTTGCCATGCCAGAAATTTCCAAAAGTTTCACATCCTTTTACTCATGAATATTTAACACCAGGAATTTACACAGGTAATACTTGCATTTATACCAAGAATTGGGAGTGATTTCTCTATAAACATTTTTACTCACAGATCTTTCTCTGGATCATACACTTCCACTGTCTTTAGTGAGGAGACCCCATCATATCCCCCACATACATACAGCTTCCTGTTCAAAGCCACTGCTCCTAAGGCACTGGTCAAATAAATATCTTAGTCTTATTACAAGAATATGCACAGAACATGTACATATTAAAGCATTTTGTTTTAAGCATAAAATGAATTTTGCAGAAACAGATTCCACAGATCCTTCGAGAGACTTCATGGCAGACAATTTATGAGCTACAGTAAAAACTGTTGAATTCAATACTTTTTCAATCCAATTAAACCTTTAATTTCATTTCCACCTTAATATTTTCCAGATTCTTTACACTATTCAACAGATATATTGAAATACATTCCAGTGCATGTCAGATTAGACAGATTTCACTGTACTGCTTTATCTTCAGACATCCTTACCTTCTCTTACAGTTCATGGAGGCCACTTTCTTCCATTTCTTGTTGCCCTGGTGAAACACTTCTACCGTGCTCAACCTTTCTTCTCCATCAAATCCACCAATAGCATAAAGTCTACCTATTATGACATTAAAATATTTTCATTTACAAGAAAAATTCATATACTAATACATGTAGCTTCAAACTTAAACAGAAATATATTTCTATACACACAATAAAACAAGAGGCCCATGGGCCACATCGCTCACCTGAGAAGCTTTGACCATTCTGTTCTTTACCAGATTTCCCCCTTGTTATACATAATGCATCCCCACCCTACCCCACTGATCATAATTTAGACATTTTGAAATCTACACTACCCCATGATCCTTCCATGGGCACATATGTTTCAGCTTTTTTGGCCCAGTGGT
>PRKT01000122.1:752671-777155 GCA_003671525.1 Saccostrea glomerata
GGGGGGGGGGTTACTTCTCACGAAAACATATTCGTCACCAATACAGACTTGGGGAAATAGGACAGAACCTACCTGTCTGAATAAGTTAAAAAGTGGATTGTGGTTCAGGGGAAGGGGAAAGTATCCCCTAATGTAAAGTAATGGAGGAACATCATATCGATGTCTGTGGCGGGTCCGGGGGGATAAGTGGGAGGGTTGTTGAACATATCTGGCTCGTTGTTTCCCTGCCCAGCCAGCATATAAGTTGGTGGGCACATTGTTGGGTAGACAGGTTGTCTGCAAAGTATCCAACTATGGCAATGTTTAATGAAAGTAAAGTAAAAAGTCAAGTGACAAGTTTTTCGATTGGGGTCGTAGCCAAGTCTGCAGGCCTGGGGCCCCCTCCACCTCTTGTAACAGGAGGGGAGGCTTAGTACTGGAGTACTTGGGTGTTAAAGTACTGCTGACCAGTAGCAATCACCGGAAGCAGGGTATACAGATGTGCTCGCAACTCTCCCGGGCCCAAATGTCTAGTACATAAATTTGGGATCCCAGGCACCTGTGACCAACACAGGGCCACTGGTTTTGCCCGGTACTCTTTAGTCGGTATACCAGCTGTCCTTCCTGGACCCTAATTTTATTGTACATTTATGCAATGCGGCCATTTAACGCCAACTCTCCCTCTTTGTCCATCACAGTTATGAACTACAAAAAATTGTACATGCTTTTCCAAGTCTTAAATAAATTTAAGAAAACCATACAGTTGTTGTCTATTGCAAAGTTAACATCAAGGAAAGGGCATAGTCCCCCTATGAGCACAAAGAATGAAGTAGTAATGCATGTCAGGACCCGCAGGGCAGTGATCGCCTGACTGTTCAATTAATTGATTGATAAACAGTTACATGGTAATTCCCACAGATGTGAATTTTGATCAAAAACTAGAACTTGGCACTTGATCACTGATAATCGAAGAAAGGTTCTTTCTTGGTGTCTTTACAAAGGTAAAAATAATTCATCCTATTGAAATTAATATCCCAGCTAAAACAGAAGTTTACACTCACAACTCAAGCATACCTGATGAATTCCTGATAGTATTTTTTGCGAAATTCAAAGGCCTTGCATTTGTATACACCTACCTGAGGATGTCAGTCCACCTACTGCGTAGATTAACCCCGGTACGTCTGTACAACATCGTGGACGCGTCTTAAAGGTCTGCATTAGGGACCGTCTCTCTGGCATCAGGTGATAGTCCTTTGCTTCATCTAACAAATCCCTGTATTAAAAAAAATACTGCAAATTTCAAAGTTAAATTTTATTTACAAAACCTTTTCTTTTAAAAATTGTAGTTTGTCAAAATATTTATCTAAAATTTTTCTTAAGCATTGCAGAATAAGTATATCTGTAATGATTATGCACTTGAAATACAAAATTATCCCATACATCATTAATATACAGGAGATTCCAAAAGCTAGACAAATAAGGTTTACCTGCATTTTAGACAATTTTTGACCAGATCTTCTGTTGCCACTCTGTCAGATAAATACTGAGGAGTCAGTAGTGGCAGCCTCACTTTCACCATTAACTCTGGCATGGCTGATCGTCTCTTCTCCTCATCTTTTTTAATCCAGGACAGAAAAGCTTCAAAAACCTTGAAACACAAAATGACAAAAGGAAAAGATAAAACTCTGTATTTCTTTATAAATTAATTTAAAATTTTGTATAAACTGTTTTTTTTTTTAAGTTTAAAAAACAATGTGAAAGATTTTAAATAAGGGAATCTATAACAGCTGCTGTATTCTGTCAAAGAGATTGAATTAAAAATAGAAAATTTGTCTTGGTAAAGGTTTTCTTGCCAGATAACAGGTCAAAAGATTTGTAAAGTTCTGACCCAGATACTGTTCTTTGATTTCAAGATTAGGAAACAATCTGTGTTCCCTAAAGAATGTAGGTGATATACTTATTGCTAAAATAAATTGTGAACAGGTGTACATGTATTTATTAAACTCAGTCTAAAACTACACAAACCTGTTCCTCAGAGTGAACATTGAGTTCGTCTCGAGATATAATCTCCATAACCTCCCCCTTGTTGAGATTCAGAAATTCTTCCATCGCCATGACCTCCTTGAAATGTTTCTGTATGTACTTGTTTGTGTACTCCACCAAAGACTGGCACATAAACTGGTCCCCAAACGACCGGATCCCTAAAACGTTTGTTGGATGTAAACTGAAAGATGAATACTTATTATATGAATATATTAACATGGAAGTAAAGAGTCAATTATAAGTTGTCAATATGAATCATTGTGTAGAATATTTGAATTACTTTGATCTCACAGAGGAGTCCATCAATCAACTATCTAATTTTCTCTTAAATTACATGTACTTTCCAGATGTAATAAATGTATCTACAGTGATGTAGTGTAAATCGATATATATTCAATGTAGTGTGAGGTTAATATTTTCATGACTCAGTATCTATAACTTGATGAGAAGCTTGTATAAAGTGGAGCCTCATTTATCCGGACGCTTTGGTTCCTAGTCAATTTGTCCGGATATGTGAAGCATCCGGATATATGAATTACCAGTTAAACAAGACAAAATAAAATTAAGAAATTCTGTTCCGATGAAAAGTCGTCCGGATACTGAAGCATCCGGATAGCTGAAGGTCCACTGTACATAACTGGTATAGATGAGTAATCAGAGAGACGGTTACCTCTTTTTCAGGAAATCACAACAGGCCTCCTTGACAGACTGTAGATGGAGGAAGCTCGCCCCCACTAACAGAGACTGGACATTGTTAGAGTCTATCTCCACACTCCCATTGTAGGCAAAGTTCACCAAAGCCTCCAGAGCACTGAAAGGGAAAAAAAGGTGCCTTTCCTGCATAATATTTTCAGAAATTAATATACTCATGGTTAGTCTGAAGTCAAGCTGAATTTATCATAAGGAAAGACCTTATAGAGACTCGATGACGCAATTTTTTTTTAATTTGAAAAAATTAATTAAGCCACAAATAAAAAAAAAATCACCATCAGACAATCTTTTAAAAATTCTTTGTTCTCTCCAAACCAACTGGCTAAAAATGGCCCAACTACAACTTTTCTTAAACTTCTAGGAAACAATTTAATAATAAAAAAAAAAAGATCCCCGAGATTCCATCCTGTCAATATGTTTGTTGAAGTTTTTCTGAAAAAATCCACCCCTACCTACTAACCTATTGTTTTTTCCTTTAGATTTGGAGAGGGCAAACAGACATTATCTCAAAGATAGCCTCATGCATGCTTTTATTATATTTTTTTTCTTTTTTATGGTAAACAGTGTGAAATAGCATGCTAATTTGCATGCATATGGTACCTGAATTACCTATATCGGAAAACATTTATCACATTGCAGTACTTTATGTGAAGACATACCTGGGATCGATGCCTTGCATTGTAATTTCATTCTGTTTTGATTCTACCATGTCATGTGTAAACATGGCATGGAAATACGGGATACTCGCAGCCAAGACAATCCGATGTGCTGTGAACTTCCTGTCTCCCACCTGCTCAGAATAAAACACCTTTATATGTTAATTACAACATAAATAACAGAGAGTTAGGACGTCAAAAAAAATTATGAATAATGGGTTCATTTTGCCTAAATCTAGATATCCCAAATTAAAATTATTTTGTGTCTTTGGGTGGTACATGTATAAGACATTACCTAATTTAGATTAAAGGTGTGTTAATTATGTACAATATAATCCTTTGTTGCCTGCATATAAGGGTTTTACAAATTCTGTCAAAGACATCATCAATTATAAAAAAAATTTCTGATAAAAATTTCAAAGTTCAAAATATGATAATGTCAGTGCAGTTAAGTATAACGCTCTCTTTGTAATAGGATGGTCATTGGTTAAACCAACTTAAGTTCATCCAAAATCCTTCAATGAAAGTGTATATTTGGAGAGGCAGATTTTTAACATTCAAAGAGCTAGTCTACATATAGAAACCTATTCACAAGAGTCTCATCAATGATAAATCATTTAATTACCCTATCCCATTGCAAATATCAATATACAGAAATAATGGATTCGATACTACAGGAAGAAGTCTCTAGCAAGAGCTCAATTACAGTAGAAGAGTGTCATAATTTGAATTTTATATATATGAAACAGACATATATAAATTAACTATTAGTTGATTACAAGCCTACCTACTCCTAGCTCATGATTCATAACAAAACTTTTTTTTTCAATAAACCTACAATTAAGTTCAACACTACATGGCTGGAATATGAACTGAAAAGCAGGTCATCAATCAATGTACCTTTGTAATAATTTTTCTGTGTGACTGATCACTAAATAGCCTGAAAACATATCTGTATCTTATAACCCATGCCCTGAACTAGTGACCTGAAACACTATCAGTCTACCTGTACAAATACAGGTGTTTTTCATTGATGCCTATTACACCATTATTCTTCATTGAATATTGACATTTTGTAAAAAAAAAAAAAAAACCTTCTGTGGGAAGATGTGAAATTAAAAGTTTGGGAATCATTTTATCATTGTTTATACACTGCTTCCTTTAGTTTTACATTAATATAATTTTGTACCTATATGTATGATTATTATACCTTTACTGTAATTTCTCTATATAAAATTAATACAATAAAAGTGTCTATTTCCCCGAGAAGAGACTTTCCCTCATCTGAAGACTACTCCCTGGAAAATCAGAGCTACTCCCTGGGATTAGAGAAATTACAGTAAAGGTATAATAATCATACATATAGGTACAAAATTATATTAATGTAAAACTAAAGGAAAATGATTCCTGCTTGAGACGATGACAGTATTCAGACATTTAAAAACAATACTGTAGAGGCATAATTACAAATGCATGCAGTTTAACAGATTGTATGATAAGTAATGCATCGTGTCCTAATACAATTAAATTATTTTTAAAAAGTATTTTCACTGACATTTTGAAGAATTATTGTTGTCTTCATTTTGCTAGAATTCAAGTATGATTTTGACATCGCATGTCGAATTGTTTAGACGTCCTAGTTACATTGCTAATAACATGATGTCACACACTAGAGATTCTCTGAACACTCCGCGCTTCTGAACACTTTGATTGGTTAAATTTACTGATAAATATTCATGAAGAAGTAGTGTAGTAGAGGTACTTTTATTTGCATTACTTATCATACAATTTGTTAAACTGCATGCATTTGTAATTATGCCTCTATAGTATTGTTTTTAAATGTCTGAATAGTGAATACTGTCATCGTTTCAAGCCACGGTCCGGACTCCGCATAGAGCTCTCCTACCCGTGGCTGCTTGATCACATAAAATGTCGTAATCTTGAATATTCACGCCTCTTTATTGTGACGTCATTTTCAGTCAATGACAAGTTTTGTTTCCATCGCAATTGAAATCAACAACTGACGTCAACAGTATACAAGAAATATTTCCTATACTGCGATTGGATATTGAAAGGTTGCGATCAAGTTCATCTTCAAACTATGCTTTACTCACATTGGTCAATATTTTAATGAGCTATGAAGAATTCTCGCCTCGTTCAACCATGGCCAGAATGGGAGAGGATCGTACATTTTGGCCGTGGTTTGCGATGATGGAATACTGTAAACCAACTTTTATTCGTGTGCGAGAAATTTTCGCGAGGTTCGCGAGAGCCTCGTCATCGCTAATATTTCTCGCCGCGAACGGGTCCTTATAGCCTCTTTTTCTTTCAAAAACGGTATGATCACAAAAATAAATCGTTGCCAACTAGTTTACGCCCAGTAAATCGCGAAATAAAGTCGTCGCGAAAAAAGTTGGTTTACAGTATCCGGTAAAAAAAATTATATCGCCTATGATTGTTTCGGTATAATAAAACAGTTATGGAATGGATAGGAGAGAAATAGCAAACTTATGGTTCCCCGAGGAAAGAAACTATTTTCCGAGGCGGCAGAGCCACCAAGGGAAATAGTTTTCTGCCGAGGGGAACCATAAATTTGCTATTTCTCTCCTACCCATTCCATAACTGTATACTATGAATAAGAATATGACGCAGCAGAATAGATAATAATAATCATTTGTTTGTAAACGCCCACCAGTACCCCTGTTTATCGTTAATCTTAACGACAAAAAAATCCGACTGAGTTGCAAAGCTTAATTATTTTCCAGCTAACCACATAATAGATATCCTTTATCGGGTGTGAAACTGAAACATGGCGGGATAAATGCATCACCTTCAGTGTAACATCACAGAGTTTCCCCTGTCTTCGAATATCTTCAAACATGGGAAATGCACATTTAGGCAAGTCCTCCTTGATAAAACGAACTACAGAGTCTTCTGCCATCCTGCCAATCGAGCTGGGGAGACAACTATCCGCCTTTAACTTTTTACTCATCTACTTCCATCTCTTTGTTGACATTATTGACTCGATGCGGTGCGTTCGGTTAGTGATAGGTCGTTCGTTTACCAAGTTACATCAAAACACTTCTTTTGGCTTTCTTTGTGAAAAGGACGCATCAATTTAATTGATAAAATATCGTTTCCCTTTGCACTGCAGCAATTAGTGTAATTCGTTTAAATTTACCGAATCAGACCCGAGATACATGGGGGGGGGGGGGGCTCCTCTAAAATTTCCTTGCAGATAGGACGTTCTGGCGTTGTTTCTTTAAATATTTTTTTGTTTAGATGCTGCCCGTCAACTTTTACATGTACTTGATGGTCTATTTCAAATCATTAATATTTCTTATTTCTAGCACAAATATACATAAAATAACCAAAAACCAAAATTAAATTTCATTCTTCTTTATCTAATCAAGTGATTTTCATATCACATTTATCACTATTGATGAGGGGCCATAATTTTGGGTATTTTTATATAAATTTAATTTACTTTGTCTCAAGTATGAACAAACCCCATATCTAAATCTGCAGACACATCTTCACAAGTTATTGTGACATCATTTCCTGACTCAAAACCTTGATATTGTGTCAATGTCTACTCATATAGCTTTTTTTTTTCAAAGATTGCAAGAAAAGCATACAAGCTCCCCCAACCTTTAACTATGATACAGTCGGTATATCTGTACAAATTTGAATTTGGGCCAAAATAAAATTATAGTTTGTTTGGATTGCCTCCCGCCTCATTGAAATGCCCCCTCCTGAAAAAAATTTATTGACCAAAAGTAGGAAGTTTTTTTTACTGGTATTTAATAACCAATTTTTTTTTTGCCCATATTACATGTATCATATGCACCATATAAAACACTGAAATATAGTATCAGATCTATGTAAAATTAGGCATTTTGTTGAAGGTAGATGCTTTTTTTAAAAGTCAGAAAATGTATTTAAGAAATAAGGTATCATTTTTTGAGTTTTATTGAGATGTAAAACGGGTTGGTCACGTGATCAAATCCCATAAAGCCCGAAGGGCTTTATGGAAGATTTGATCATGTGCCAACCCGTTTTACATCTCAATAAAACTCAAAAAATGATACCTTATTACTTATATTTACATTTGTGACTTATTCATACTTTATATTTGCCTGATTGTTACTTTTAACGTGTGCAATGCGTTAATTTTTCAAACCCAACGGCATGTATGTAATCCACTAAACGCGCGTCGACCCTTTATGACGTCACAGAGAAATTACGTCGAACGTTTATCCAAACGCACATCTATGACCTCTTGACCCCATACCTGTATTTATACAGTTATAAAAACGCTTGCCTTCAGTAGTGTTATAAAAAGGAAAACATTTGCAAATGTAAATATTTACTATTAACTGAGATTTTTGATAAAAAATTTTCTTCAACTAAAAAAAAAAAAAATATCCCTCCCTCCCTCCTGTGTCTGAAACCCTTCAGGTGGCAATTCCAAACAAACAATTTTTTAAGGATGGCCTTGTCTACTTCATCAAATCACTAAGCAAATATGCAATCTTTGAAAAAAAAAATTGTACAAATAGTAATATTAGAGCAGAAATCATGGATCACTTTTTAGGGGGGAGGGGCTTAAAATGACACACTCACATTTCATGAATCAACAAAAAGGACATTGAAGTTTCCTGTTATATCTGTTAAGTAAAACATAACATACCTGATGAATATCATTGATACCTGATTTTTATTTATAAATTACTTGCAACTAATGAAAAAAAAATTTCTTTTTAAATATAAAATCAGAGTTTATTTACATATGTACAATGGTTTTTAATCTGCAATATCTACAGTTCTTTTTTATAAACAGATAAACTACTAGTATATCATTTATAATTGTACTACTTATATGTTCAAATGTCAATTGCATTATGATAGACGAAAGTTAAAAAAAGGAGCATCAACTGAAACAATTTATACAGTACAGTATAATCTAAAATTCTAAGAAACTGTGAAAAAATAGTGTATTTAATAACCTTATTAAAGTTTTACCAATCTCAAAATTACCGAGTAAAATTCTTGGTATTTGGACAAACTAGAATCCATGGGCCACAATGTTAACCCAAATGAACATTTTCTTTTTGACAATAAATATACCAATTTTTACCTTTTTTACTCTTCTGTTGCTTTTATAAATTTTTGTTCATCATTTTTTTTAAAATTAACTATTAAGTGCATTTGTTATATTTAAGTTAACATGCTTTCCACATGGATAACTTACATTTTACTCTGATTTCTCTGCCTTTTACAGTTTTCTTGTAGTATTTGCATTCTGAACCCCCTCCCCCACCCCTTACAGACTCTTTTACCCTTGAGGTATCTGTTACCCTTGTGCTTTAATATTAATTTAATCATTCTGAAGTTCTTATTCTTTTTCAAGAATGTTTTCATAGTGCCCCCCCTTCACTTTTCAAAATGAAAATTGAGTCAACTATATGTACATGTAAATATATGTGAACTTGCATAATAAACTGTCCCTGGGTGTACTTTTAATAATTTTTCCTATGAACTCAGTGCTATAGAATGATTTTTATTCTTCACATTCCTAATCTCCCTGACCAAACTGAATCTAAACTATGGGAGGCTACTTAAATATCAGAATGATATGCTTATGGCTTAATTTGATTCTTTTAAAATATTATTTCAAATATTTACAATGGACAATCAGTGATCACTAAAAAAGCTCACTCAGTCATCTAACATGACTCTGTTTAGGCAAAAATCAAAATTGGAACACATAATACTATGAGTATAAAGCTCTTTCTTATTTTCATTTCACTTCCTGACAGCATGCATGCAACTCAGATTCTCATGACCTCCCATACATCTCATTTAAATTTTTGAAAACTGTTGTTCTGATATCATACATGTATAGTATATGTAAATTTTTGTCCACGGTAAAATCAACTTATCATATACCAGCTTTACCAGAATTCAAAAAAGAAAATATCATTAAATTGAAGTTCCCATACAAAATATTCAATACCCCAGATAGTTCCATAATCGATTCCAAATCATGTCAAAGGAAGATATTTACTCCAAATACACAAAACTTATTTCATTTTAAAATCTTGTATACACAATATTAAAGCAATCAAAGTTAAGGCAAATATTAATTTCCCACACAATCTGCAGTCATCATGGTCATGAACAAATTTGTCCAAACTAAACTCACAAACAAACAGTCAATGTTTCAACATACCAGTACTCAATTCATACTACAGCTTATTTTTCTAGAAATATAACAGCACACTTTGTCATGTTCTCCATAATTCTGCATGAGCATTTTCACAGGATAATTCTGCAAGTGCTCCTTTCACAACACACTTGAAAGCTCTGTCAATTTACTCTTAAATCTAACTACCAGATAGAACCATATCAGGACAATGGAGGGCCGTCTATGCTCTGATCGGACGTATTTCCTCCGGCTCGATCCTCCTCCTCCGAGTCTATCTCGGGGACGTCTATCTCTGGGATGGGTCCCTGAGACGAGTCTGGTGAGCTGTTTTCTATGTCTGGTTGGCTGTTTTCTGCATTCTGTATTTCCTGGTCGCTATCTTCGTCTGTCGCGGGAGTCACGTCTGGTCCACTGTCATATTCTAGCAGTTCATCGTCCGTCACGTGCCAGGATCGACCTTCCACAAATTCAGCGAATCTGTCAAGGAAATTGATAATTTTACTAGAGCAAGTCATTCCATATTAGAGTTTATTAAGAGTCAACATTTATAAAGACCCAGAAAAGTTAATGTGTCGAGTGAATTTGATCTGGGTATATGACCTACAGTCCAGATTGCATGAAACTTCAATCAGGACTACGGTTACCTCATGATTTTTGCTTCACTAAATGCAGAGTTTGGTATGTACTGGCTTTGATGACCCTGATAAATACCAAGTCACATGGGGACTTTCAATTGTAACTTAGTGAGCTGATGGTCTTCCTTTTGTTACACTTGGAACTGTAAAAATATGACCATGATAAATACTGAGTCCATGTAGAGACCTGCAAGGTAACTTAGCTGATGGTCTTTCAGTTATTACATTTGGGACTGTCTACAGTAAATATGATCCTGATAAATATGGAGTAAACATACCGGTACATATGAGGCTTACTGAGGTAGCTGAATGTCTTCCATGTTACACTCTGGACTATATACATAAATATGACCATGATATGTAGAGTCCATGCACAGATCCGCAATTGTAACTAAGTGAACTGATTGTCTTCCTTTTAGAAAGACAGGATACACTCAGAACAGAATAAGTATGACCCTGATTAATACCTGCGAGGGTTACTGGTTGAGCTGATGGTCTTCCATTTTAAACTCATGACAGAATGAGCATGACCTTGATAAATATAAAGTACACAGACCTTCAAAGGCTACAGAGTGAGCTAATTGTCTTCTATTCAGGAAAACAGTATACACTCAGGAAAAATGAGCAAGACAACCTGATTAATACCTGCAAGGATTACTGAGTGAGCTGATGGTCTTCCTTTTGTTACAATCAGGACTCTGACATACCTGCGTGGGTTACTGAGTGAGCTGATGGTCTTCCACTTGTTACAATCAGGACTCTGACATACCTGCGAGGGTTACTGAGTGAGCTGATGGTCTTCCATTTGTTACAATCAGGACTCTGACATACCTGCGAGGGTTACTGAGTGAGCTGATGGTCTTCCATTTGTTACAATCAGGACTCTGACATACCTGCGAGGGTTACTGAGTGAGCTGATGGTCTTCCATTTGTTACAATCAGGACTCTGACATACCTGCGAGGGTTACTGAGTGAGCTGATGGTCTTCCATTTGTTACAATCAGGACTCTGACATACCTGCGAGGGTTACTGAGTGAGCTGATGGTCTTCCATTTGTTACAATCAGGACTCTGACATACCTGCGAGGGTTACTGAGTGAGCTGATGGTCTTCCATTTGTTACAATCAGGACTCTGACATACCTGCGAGGGTTACTGAGTGAGCTGATGGTCTTCCATTTGTTACAATCAGGACTCTGACATACCTGCGAGGGTTACTGAGTGAGCTGATGGTCTTCCATTTGTTACAATCAGGACTCTGACATACCTGCGAGGGTTACTGAGTGAGCTGATGGTCTTCCATTTGTTACAATCAGGACTCTGACATACCTGCGAGGGTTACTGAGTGAGCTGATGGTCTTCCATTTGTTACAATCAGGACTCTGACATACCTGCGAGGGTTACTGAGTGAGCTGATGGTCTTCCATTTGTTACAATCAGGACTCTGACATACCTGCGAGGGTTACTGAGTGAGCTGATGGTCTTCCATTTGTTACAATCAGGACTCTGACAGAAACTCCTCAGTTCCTCCAGGGCTTTCTTTGTCTCCTCAAAGCCCTGCTGCTGGTATTCTTGTTCAGTCAGGAGCTTGATCTTAGGTTTGAAAAGTCTGTACCTGGAAAATCAACAGTAGAGAAACTTTAGTTGTAACTTCAAAAAGAATCTCAAAAGCTGATAGCTTTAGTTTTTGAATGAAATTAATACAATATGCATGGAATACTGGCAGATGAAATTAAACTGAAACATGTATCAGTTTATAAGAAATTAAAATTATAATTGGACAATCGATTAATTTATGATTCATAGCATGGGGGCATTTTTAGAATGAAAAATCAAGCAAAATCAAATAATGCTTAAATTCAAGCTCATGTGTCATGCATGAATGCAGGAACAAAACAATACAACATACCTATCCATGTATTCACGAGAAATGCTAGTTTTTATGATTTATTTATTGCAGTACACATGCTGTGATGTGCCATTTGCATTTTTTTTTCAGAAGCAGCAAAATGAAATTCAAAAGCAGCAAAAATAAAATTTTAAGACATACCAAACAAAGTATATTTAGGAAATCATGTATCACTTGAATGCACACAGGTGACCAATGGAATAGTAAGGGGATACCAAAATTTTTGAAATAATGTAAGATGGATAAAACAAGGAGAGACATTGTGTTTTAGAGAAAAAGTTATTTAATTTAAGATTTTAATCATTAAATTCTAAATCTTTAAAACCGCAAGTAGGGAAACATGACGTAAATTGCTGAGCATGGTTACTAATTTTACCTGGTTAGAGTTGAAATAGTGTATACATTAAACCTTAAAATGATTAAAAGTGAAAGAGATATGGGTTGTGAAACAAAAGTATATTTCAGTTATTTACATTAAATTATTTTCAATGATATGAATTTACATGCATAAACCCAATGTCCACATGGTCCAAGTTGTTAAATTAAGCCAAGTTTTACAACTAATTTTAATTACTTCTTTTCACAATAAATTGTTGATATGATTGAAAATTTCACTTATAATATTATTTTTCCAATCCAAAACAATAGTCATTTTTCTTTACTTAGTCGTTAACCCCCTCCTAATGCAAAAAAAGATTGTTATGGAAAATAAGACATACATGTAATACAGTGAAGAGTTGACTAATATCAAAAGCAATTATGTACATGTGTAATTCCTGTACATGTTTTTAAACTGGCTTTTTTGTAAGTGAGTATAACTTTAAACTTTACAATTTGAAAACAATGTCTGTGATAAAAAACATAAACTGAGGCAGCATTTGACATCGATCCCATTGCAAATTAGCTGCAATAATGTAGCCCTCTCCGATTTTTTTTATCTGATGTTTTCTGGAGAGGAGCCCTCTCCCAAAAAAAAAAAAAGGGAGAGGGCTACATTATTGCAGCTAATTGCAAATTACCTCACTTCTGTTTTGCACAGCACTAACTCTCTCATCCACACAAACAAACAAACAAACAACCACACCACTGCAGTACTATACCCCCTCCAACTTCATTGTAAGGGGATTAAACTATGTCACCCAGGATTAAGCACCAGGTACCTACCTAATATATCTAGTAAACCTGTTGTCAAATAATCCTGCAGGAAGGTTATACAAAGTAATCAAAGTCACAATAATGGCTACAGATGCCTCACGAATCTGTGTCCCATTGTAGATGAACACAAGTGAAATCAACTGTAAACACCATTTGATCAGATTCAATGTCCGTGGCTCAGTCACTGGACCATAACGATAACAGAGGGCGAAACTGACGAGGGCTGAGACTAGGACGTATCCCACAATCCAATGCCAGTACATGCCAAACAAACTGGAGGAGGTCTCATAAAAATGCTGTACAATGTATGTCCATAAGTACATGTAGGTAGAACAGCCTATTGCCATCAATACATAACCAAGTTTCCTAAGGCTCTGAAATTAAAAAGAGTTTATATTAAATAAGGATATTTGTAAAAGGTTATTTACATGTATAAATGAGAGAAGTTTCAATTTGTTTCTCCAAGTATTCTTGCTATAAATTTTCCCCTATGCGTGAACATTGTAAATTATTTTCTGCTTGAATGTTGTAAATTACTTGCTAACATATATATAATAACTTTGTACTTCTGATATTGAATTAACACTGACTAGGCTAAATTTTAAATACATTTACTTCAATTTATGTACATGTGCAATATATACAATTGTTTCATCATGAATTGCATGCATTGACTTAAATTAGTGTAAAAGTATGTGAAAGACTCTTAAATAAGATAACCACTTAGGCAGGTAAAGTAAGCAGATTTACAGCATAAAAGTTTGAACCTCTTACCCAGCTTCAGTTTTAGCCCCAGTGACATAACCTAAACTAGAAAACTGACCAGTCAGCAAGGGCGCAGCTCATTGAATGAGAGTTTTACTTGATTACTTTTTAAAAAAATATATGAAGATTATAAGTTACAACTGTTACAATAATTTTAAAATTTCAAGATAATTCCAGAATGTCCCAAAACCTGTAAATAGTAACCTTGTATTTACATAAACAGGGAAAATCTCATGTTTAAAAAAAAAAAACTAAATTAATTGTGTATTTAAAAAAGATTTAAGCAAGTGTTTTATAAAACGCAAGCCTTCAGTGAATGCAAATATCACCCAGAGTTGACCTCAACTTCAAAACAAACATCAGTTACAGACAAAGGTGTTCATTAATCTTCATGTGACAGATAAAGATAAGCCTCTAAATTTTCTGCAGCAAGCATGATAATTAATCCCAGGGGATTAATTGTACTGCTCTCTCATCCTTTTCTTCTAAATTTACAATAAGAACTTTTTTCAGCTCTGACAGAATGGGGTTACTATGTGATTACCTGTTAAAATTAAGAGCATAAAGGCAGCAAAAGAAAAAAGAAAATGAAATTGTGATAATAAGAAAGAATATCTTAACATTTTCTTGATTTTAGAATTCAATAAAATTATCATACATCATTGTGTACGTATTTAACCTTAATAAAGTATGAATATTATTTTAAATCCATATTTCAGAGAATGTGCACATCATCCAAAATTGACCTTAACTTAAAAACAAAGTTCATTTGCAGACAGAGGCTACTGGTACAGTAATTAATCTGAATGTGACAGATAAAGATAATGCTTTGGATTTTATTCAGGAGGAAAGCTAATTAATCCCAAGGGACTCATAGCAGCATTCACTTTACAATGGGAAAATCTTCAGCAGTTATCTCTCTTTGCCCATTCATTATGCATAGTTAAGGAATCTACCCCACCACCCCAGCTCCAAACCAGAAGATGTAGAGAGACAAACTTAGCATCAAAATACGTATTTCTGCCTACTGAACTACCATACCAAATTTGAACTTGATTGGGCAACCATAAAAAAAGTTATTAGCAAAAAACAGAAAATTTGTGGATGGAAGAGTGACAGACGAACAGACAGACGGACAGACAGAGTGATTACTATAGGGCACCCGCAAATCCTTGCGGGGCCCTAATAAATCTGAATCTTGCGAGTTTATGGGTGCACATTAATTTGACATGAGCTCTTAAAGTTCCTTTTAAAGCCAGTAAATGAGAAAGAAGGTCTCCTTGCTTTGATAAAGCTTTGCTTCACATTCATGACATTTGCATTCAATTGTTTCATAATAATTGCATTTTCCGTTTATTTAATCTGTTTAAATATTACTGTTAGTAAATAAAAATAAAGACATTTTATGCTATTACTTCCTTTACTTTATTTATCACTTAACTCTAAAACCATCTAAAGTTCTTTTGAATTTAAGAAATTCAGCATTTATACAGTTAATATCTGCATGCATCAATTTCTTCTTCCTTTAACATTTAAGTTACTTTACAGTGGATTCTTTCATGCATGTCTTTTTTAGTACTATATTCTCTGATTTTTTAAATACTAGCATTTCAAACCCACTTTTATTTGGGCTTATTATGGTACATGTATATATGATATATAGATAGTGCACCTTTAAAAATACAGCTCACTGTATCAATTATAAGCAAATTTATGACCAGTACTTAATCCAAATACATGTATATCAATTGAAATTTACTTACCGGTGCATTATCATACATTGGTGTGAACATTGTATAGAGCTACATTTAGAATTTGCAAAACAATTGAATTTATATCCAAAATTTGGTTCTACACATAAATTGCACACAGAAACATAGCTTTATGCTATATAAATTTCTAGTGTGTATGTTTCTTACCTGAGGGAACATCCTGCTCAACACAAAAGCTATAACCAGGAGGGACGCCATAACTCCAACCCCTACACCAAAACCGTAGTGCAGCCTCACATTGCTGAAAGTAAAAATTATTAGCATACAGATGTAATCACATGATTCAGAAAAATAAAATCAACAATCATTCCAAAAGCATTCAAAAAAGTTATTTTTACTGATAAATTGTATTATTAGTGGTTACTGAGAAGAACTTCAGAAAATTTAGTGACACCAGCAATTATATGGCATTTTTTAAAATTATCTCCCCTTGAAAGAGAGTGAGGATCTTCCACTTATTTCGACAAAGAACAAGGTTCACCTTGGGTCTCTTTTGGCCCTGTGAATTTCTGAAAAATCAGAATGCTCATTTTAGTTGAAAATATGTTAAATTTCACTTGGACCCTTGGTGACTTCATATCAAATAAAAGTGACGTAATGTTTTCTCTTTTTAATGTATTATAACGTCATGAATTGAGTCATTATCCTCAAATCTTGAAAATTTCTTTAAAAATGGCCCAAATTTTAAGCCATTTTTTGAATAATTTGCATAATCCCTAACCTCTGATCTAAAAAGTTGACTATATGATGAAAGAACTGTTTCGGAAGATTCTAATCCATGAAACAACTTTTGGATTGTGGTGTGGGCTCATATTTTAATCAATAGTTGAAGATGCTCAAATTCACTCGTTTTCTTCAAAATTTAAGAACATTGTCGTTTCACATAGCCTGAGTATCAAAACTTGGACTCTCAGAGGAATTTTTTTTTATAGGAAATGAAAGCACTAAGTCTCCACATTATGTTGATGTTCAAAATGGGACGTAAGGACTTGGTCAGTTAATTGGCATAATGACAGGGCCATTTTATGGAGTTAGTGAACCTACGTCTTTGAGTCCCATAACTTAAGATGTCTGTGGCAAGATCAATGAAATTAGCCAGTGATTCTAAGGAAAAAGATGAAAATTGTAAAAATTTACAAGGGGGACACACTTGGAAGAAAGACTGACAGATAGAGAACATTCTTTGATCAGATAAGTTCACTTGAGCCTTTGTCTCAGTTGAGCTAAAAAAAACTCCCTAGTTTCTACTTCAGATGATTTGAAAAAAAAAACTTACTGACTCCAACTTCCTGCTGATAAGAAGAGGATAATTCCAAATCCTAGAGAGGCCAAAAGCCAGGGTTCCAAATCTTAAAATGTTAAAACAAGGCAAATGATACATACATACATAAAGGTCATAAATTAAATCCAGGACATAGTGTTGCACTAAAATGACACTTCCTTTTCCTCCTTTATATTGTATAAACAACAAAACATTTATTTCCAGTACACAAAAGCTTGATTTTACTTTAAATGATAAAAAATGGAAAGAAACAAAGCTAAAACTGTACTTTTGATTAAAAATTTGGCGGTGAATTGTGTGTCTGACTGCACACCAATACAGCTCTGGTTAAAGGCAATAAATGGTACTTCTTCCACCTCTCTCTGAACAACTAGTCTCAACTTCTGGAGAACACTGTAGACCGGGCTGAAGGAATCCCTTTGACCTTTGACTTCCTGTACAGTTTTTCCCCGGACTGTCTTAAAGTGGCTCGGTACATGACTAAAATTAAGCTTCATCTGAAATAGATTTGAAATATTTCTTAAATTATCACAAAACTAGTGCTAATTGTAACGGGAACCGTTACAGATGTTCCCCAAACGCTCCCCAACTCCATTTTGGTGCCATATTCCCTGTAAGCTTCATTAAATAAGACAAACTCTGTGCATTTTTGACTTTAACAATGTTTGCCCAGAAGGATACCATGCAATTATATTCAATTTCTTAGTATTGCACCCGTGCACATGTGAATGCATATGCGTTATGACCATATCATTCTGTTCTACGCTATCTATATATTCTAATATATTTTAATATACTATATATTAAAGCATTCAGTCCAAAAATATTAAAAATCACTCATTCAAGTGTATTCTTAATTCCACTCGTATTTGGTTGAAAAACAAGGGAGTTATAGCCATTTCAAGTTTCAGCCAATCAGATTGCAGCACACGTGCATGCGCGTGACTTCATGAATTTTTTTCATATCATATTGTAGGATATCCTAATGCATGACCATGTTTTAAATTTCAAAGCATTTCGTCAAATAACAAAGGAGATATAGCCATTTAAAGTTTCAGCCAATCAGATTGCAGCACGCGCGCAGGCGCATGCTTTCATGAAATTTTTATATATCATGCTGTAGATCTTCATAATGTAGGACTATGTTCAAAATTCCAAAGGATAATGACAAGAAACAAGAAAGATATTAAGGCTTTAGTTTCAGCCAATCAGAGCGAAGCACACGTGCATGCGCGTAAGATCTTGCTATTTTGACCATGCCATCTTGTATATACTACTAATGTATCCTTAAATTCTGAGTTTCAAAAAAATTCATCAAAAACTAGAAAAGTTACAGCAATATTCATTATATTGGTTATTTCACGTGTTGCACATGCGCGCAAAATGACCTTCGTACGGCAAGTCTACATAACATGCCTACTAACCCTAAAAACATTTTACCTTAGTCGGACATGTAGTTTACAAGATCACTCGTGGACAAAATTTTCCCAGGAAGAAAAATAATAATAACTAGAGTCGAGCTCGTTGCAAAGCAACAAGTAGGTCTTCCGTCCTGTTTGACCGGAAATAACTTTCATTAAAAAAAAAAGGTTAACGAAGTCCAAAAATGGTTTAATTCTCCAAATCTAAGTTAATTATCACTAAATTAAGCCATTTTTGGCTACTTCCGGTTTGACATGAAGTGACGTCGACAGATGGAAAATTAAGATTTAAGCTTCTAGTGACATATGATATCCAAAAAACCTGTCAAGAACAGCAAAAATATGCAATTTTGGACTACTTCCGGTTTGACCGGAAATGACGCCGGACGTATTTTGACGAACTCATTAGATAAAGCTTGACATTTTAAACAACTTTGCTTCTTTGACATATTACAAATTCTCAATACCTTTTGAGATATAAAGAAAAATTTGTTGGCCCCTCTAGGCCCTTAATTTTAGGGGCCAGCCCTTTTTTCGAGATATCATTTGAAAGATCTTATTATTCTACACATCTTTTGTTCTTAATGTTTTCACAAAATATTTTCAGGTTAAAAGATATCGAAGAAAAGGCGTGAGAAATTTTGAAATTTGTGATAGGTCTATATTGGGCCATAGCGAGCGCCGACGTGCGTCATTTCCGGTAAATTTGATATACCTGATGCACCTCTCCAAACATAGCTCTACCTAGCCTCAAAGTTTGAAGTTTCTATCTTAAGAGCCGTTTTTCAGGAAAATTGTGGACAAAATGACCCTTAAAAATCAGAAAATCGACGATATCTCTAGACCGGAAGTGACGTCATCGAAACGGAAAAAACCGCATAAGGTTCAAGTAATGTTCCATACGTCCTGAAAGTTTCATAAGATTTTGTTGAGCCATTTTCGAGAAATCGCGTGCACAAAATCGGTAAGAAAAAAACAATAATAATAAAAGTGAAAAAGAAACCCAAGAAAAACAATAAGGTCTTCCGCTGAAGACGGACGACCTTAATAAGAAACAGAGTAAAAACAATATGTTCCCCAACTTCGTTTGGGGAACATGATAATTTAATTTTCATTGTATTGTGTTATCTGAGTGGATATAAAAATTAATCTATATCATATAACCTGTGTTGAAACATAACATACCACAGGATTCACCCACAAGAAAATGACCGACTCTGAAAGTCCTTTAAAGCAGAAAATCTTCCAGTAATACAGCTCATCATCATACTCATCTTTCTCCACAACATGGTCAACTGTGCGATCTTTTAATACGCTAAATTCCAAACCTAAAGTGAAAAAAAAAAACTTATATATAATCACATCTATCATGATAAAGTCTATCAATCATCATTTGTGTCAAAAACATTGCTATATTTTGTATTACAGTTAACCTGTTTAATTGTAGGTTTTAAAATAATATCAAGAAATTTTTTAGTTGACAACCTGCTATTCCATTTTCTGGAAATAGTTTATTGGGAATAAGTGGTTAATTTAAACTTCCACTTGTTTGTACATAAACATATACATGTATGTAGGAATTTAGGCTGGACTGCATGAGTACATCAGCCTTGATAGCTCAGTGGTTACAGTGTCCGACTTGTTATGCAAGGTCCCAAGCTCAATTCCTTTTCATTTAAATTCATTTATTTCATACATGCGTAATTTCCATTTCCATGAATGTTTAATCATTCATTTATTTCATACATGTACAATTTCTTAATTTTCCATGTAATGTTTAATCATACCTCCTTTTAATATTACCTATGGTGCTGTGGCCTACCTTTTTCAGGCAATATACATTGTGTAATATAATTATGTATGTAATAAATGTCAAGTCCTGACATGATGAACTTGTGTTGTGTCGTTGGGGGCAAAGGCTACCTCAGTACCTGTTTAAACACCCAATTTTATGTTAACGCCCCCAAAATCTACCTGATTCAAGATCAATAATTTACCGCCTGTCAATCATTAAAAAAAACAATAGCTTCTGATTTGATTGACAGGCCAACTACCCGTGCTACCTGATAGTCTGAGTTTGTGTCCTTTGAAAACGATTGCCTGGTCACGCGTCAAACACTTTCATGTAGCCGCCTTGTATACACGGGGGTTAAAAAAAAGAATCTTGGTAAAATTTTATTTTAAAAACAATTGAGATACTGAGTAGACAAATAAAAAGAATTTAAGAGGAAACAAATTATATAAAATGCATTGGGACAAATAAAATTCCCAAGGACAAATTTGAAATACAGCAGAACTTCAATATCATGAACACTGATATCTTGATTACCATGGATATGCGGACATGATTTTGAAATGCCAGTGACTTTTCTTTATTTATTTTACATGTAACCTTGATATCTCAAATCAAGTCCCAATCATTTTTTCTTTATGTATTTTTACCTCGATTTCTCAAACCCTCAGATACTGTAGACGTACTCTTTTCCACGGGGTCATAATTCTGCGGAATCTCAATTTCTGTTTATTCCGCAGGTAGAAAATTACGCAGATTTTTTAGATTGTCACTATATGCTTTACATTTATATTAAATACGCTTGGACAAATTTCCATGGAAAGTTTGTGACTGCGTACATAGCGTAAATTAATACCACCCGGAAAAAAGTACTTCTACAGTATTTCAAAAGTCTCAATATTCCTATCGCGGTACGGTACATTGTATATGTTCACACGACGGATAGGCCTACCTATGAATGGAATATTTTATAATTTTTAAATTTTGATATTTACACAAGTTTAATTTAAAAAACATATGTTTACTTTGTAGTTTTACTCTGTGTTCTTTTCTTTAATTTGTCATTTTTTTTAAATATAAAAACGATATTTCTTTATATTTTTTCTTCATTAGATATCGCTGAAAGTATTTATAAATAAATTTTATATTGAAATATTTCAATTATTTCAAGTAGTTTCACTCAAATTTAGACACGAAACACGGAATGTTGACCCTGATACCAGACACAGACTTCCTGTGTAATGCTACGTGTATGTAGATTTTTGACATCTTGGGTATTGGGGGTCTCCAGGTAAATAACACCACTGTTACTTGGACCACTCCCCCTCCTCAGGTAACCGTACGGTAAAAAAGTTGGGTCTTTAAGGAGAGAGGAATGATTGAGTGAGTTTATAAGGCTGGACTAAGGACACTGGTCTAGATAGCTCAGTGGTTAGAGAACCTGACTAATAATGCAGGGTCCCAGGTTCGATTCCCAGTCCAGCCGTGGTTTAATTAAATGTAATCCTGTCAATGAACGTCAACTAATTCCTCTTTCCCATACCTTTATATGCACGGATTCAATTTACTCTTTGTACAAGGCCTACACAACAAATCTATCTACAATATCGTGTTTGAGCAAATACAGTATATCAAAATAAACTACTTTGAATAACTGAATAAAGCTATGTAAGCTTCATGGCTTAACATATTACATTTACTGATTGTACTGCCAGTGGACCTTTTTTACTTTTAACAGGTCCAGTACAATCAGTACATTTAGCTACGTAGGTAGAATTACCTACCGTAGCTTTATTTACCTATCTACCTACCTCAGGTAGCTTTATTTAGCTATTTTAATCCAAATTTTCACAAATTTGCTTTTCATTTAATAAAGACAAAAAGCCGCAATTAAATTGCTACTAATATTCATACTGGGTATGTTTATAAAAGACAAAACAGAGATAGATACATTGCTGCATAAACACTTTTAAGCTCTTTTGCATCCAAGAAGTAACTGTTTGGTCACAAATTAACTGTTGTATATAGCCCCAAAGCTTTCAGAAGTTTGACTGCAATTGCCCAGAAAAAGATCCATCTTCAGTTCAAGAGTAATTTTTTCATGAATTGTTTTTAAATGAGTAGCTGCAGATCTGTAGCATTATTTTTATATATTTGTGTTTGACCATAACGTTACATATCCAGTAATGCAAAAAAGGTCAATTTATGGAGCAATATTTTTTGCGCACGTTTGGGGAGAATTTTTCCACTTATTTACTAGCATTGGTCAATCAACCACCTTTCACTCCCTAAAAGGTATATTGCACCGTAAATTGCACCTTTCTGCATCCCGGGATCTGTAGGGTTATGGTCAAAGACAAATATATAAAACCATAACACTACAGATCTGCAGCTACTGGATGATTTGAAAATTTATCACTGCATTAAAGTGCGATATAGTGCACATCCTGAGAAAATGCTAATTCAAGGGAAGAGTCTGATTTGGTAGCTAAATAAAGCTACTTTAGGTAGGTATATAAAGCTATGTAGGTAAATCAAGCTTCGTAGCTAAATCTAGTGATTGTACCAGACCTGTTTAATTTTTTAAGATGCCTCATGGTGCTTTCTGTCCATTCCGAATTTGTCTGCGTCGAGAACTCTGCTTCAAATTAAAGTATACTTACATTCTGTTCCCCCTACAATACACCCATCAATGCTACTAGTATTTATGGCTGTGAAAGAAAATAAAAGAAGTAGTACAACAGGAAAAAACAAATTCAGCGCCATCTTTATCAAAACAAACTTTGGTGACGTGAACGCTTTAATTTAGGGCGCGTAAATTTACCCAAAAGGACCCTAATAGAACACGAAGAACAGCAAAGTTCTCAAATTGAATATCAAATGTTTTAAGTAAATAATTTAAAGCATATTAACTAAATGGTGTACATTCATTTCTGGATTGTTAAAAATTATATAATTAAATAAAAAAAGTTTTCCTTTTAAATCACATAGATTTACATGCATCTCCGCACCGAACTGCTGATCGAACTCAATCAATGGTATACATACACATGTAGCTTTTAAAAGTAAAGGGGAACAAAAATTGTTAATTTCATGCCACCCACCTCCTCAACTCCAAGGATGAGAACTTGAACTATTAAATTTATGTTATCTTTAATCAAAGAACCGAAAGTTCTGAAAGCTATGTTTCATCAGTGGCTAATTCGAGGGGGGGGGGGGGGGGGGGGTCTTCCCATACCTATACCCCGCTCACTGATCTTTAACGAGTGTCAGTTTAACACCATATAATATGCATTGCCAAGAAACTATAATTTATAATGCTGGAATATACAGCCACCATCTCGTTACCTAATATATGACCAGAGACATAATTATAAGAAAGGGTCTCTTATATATGTCTCTAGTATGACCAATCATGGCTTTGCTATTCTTGAGAAGATTAACTATATAATAAATAATCCCCCCATGTACTCCAATGTTAAACATTGATTGTACATTTTATTCCAACCAAACCCTGGGGGTCCTTATGTAAACGGACTTAATTGATTCTAAACAACCCAGATGTTGCTTCCATAAATTGACCAACCATGGCTTTCTGTTCTTGAAATAATTTTTTGTTTCTATACATTCTATGTAAAAGGATCCCCTTTTGTGGCTGAACCACCCCATCTTTTATCTGAAACAATTTTGAAAAGATTCATTTTTATGTTCATATCACAGTTAAAACATTTCCCCAAAATTTTAGTTTGATTTTCAAAATATCTTCTTGAAAAGATGTTTGTTTCTATACAATCTAATTAAAAGGATATACTAATTATGGCTGACTTGTCTGCTCCACAGAAAAGGTTTATTCTGGATCAACGTACGTATCCTAAATTATATTTTGTTGTAATTGTATAAAATTCATAGATTTTTATCATGTTGAATGTCCCCCATCTGAGACATTTTTTAAAGTCTCATTTTTATGTTCATATGACAGCTAAAAATCCCCCAATTTTAGTTTGGTTTTCAAAGTTTTGAAATTTTAACCACCTGAAAGTTAGGAAAAATAAGATCTATAAACAACCAAGATGGTACTTTCCTGTTCTTGAGAATATTTTTGTTTCTTTCCAATCCCCTATTTTGGCTGACCCCTTCCCCCCCCCCCCCCCCCCC
>PRKT01000122.1:777368-825557 GCA_003671525.1 Saccostrea glomerata
AAAAAGGGGGGGGGGGGCAGCCCCCCCCCCCCTGGCCCCCCCTGTTGCTATGTCCCTGTGACGTTTTCGGGGTATAGGAGGATTGAGTATTTTTAGCCCCATCTTACCTCCAGGTGTCATGATTTGCACAAACCTTAATCAACACTATCAGAGGATGATTCTATATTAATATCACTAATAATTATGTCTTTGCTGTTCTTCAGATAAAGATTATTCCATTTATATTTATTAATAATATGTTAAACTGTGATACCTATTGTGGACACACCCTACCCCAGGGTCATGCTTTGTAACAAACTTAATCTACACTATCTAAAAAATCAAAACTTCCATCATATCATTGATATCAATATGACTGAACATGACTTTGCTGTTCTTGAGAAAAAGATTTCCTATATAATGTTCGAGGGCAACATGTGTTTTGTCAGACCCTTGAACAAAACGAGCCTAACGGCCTCAGGCAAACAGTTTGGTTCGAGGGTCGACAAAATGCATTTTGCCCAAGAACACAGTAAATAAATGTTTTGTTATACCTTTCATTTTATTTCTATAATATACATGTATCTTGCACTGTCCTCTGTGATGTTAACATCAGGTCTGTATAATTACCAATGGATGCGAATGAGATTAAGATCCGCCCACTGTGTGACGTATATCTCATCGACAGGTACAACATCTCACTCAGCGGTCAAACAGTATCGGTTTTTATGCCCGCTAAGGAAAACATTAGAAATGTTAGACTCTTTTTCGTATAGATTTGTATAGGAAAAATTCAGAGACATAACAATCGTTGTTGTTAAAATTGAGTTTCGTTCTTTCTTGACTGCCACTTCTAGACAATTCTAGACAATTCAGAGTCACAGAAAATTGCGGATAGGACCCCCACCCTCCAATTTTAACCGCATGACGACTTATCAAAAATTTAATTTTAGAAAAAAGTCCCTATGGTTGAATGGTTTTCGTAATATCTGGAATAGAGAAAGGTAGGACGATTTCCACCTTAGTTTGGACTATCAATAAGGCGTGGCATTCTCGGCGCTATGTAATTAGTGTTTGTCAAATGGCGAATAGATTCTCATTGGTTAAGAAATGAATAACATCAGGAAGTTTAAATTGTTGTTGACAACAATGAGATGACTTAGGCTCCACCTCTTTGCCTGAAGACTGAAGAGACAATGTTATTGGTTATTCGATACACCAATTGGCATTTGCCCGACGCGGAATTTCTTAGCTGCAGAACTGTAGCTCTCCGAAAAAAAATTAAATTGACAGACCGGAGAGCTACAGTGCCACCCATTGAAAAAACTGTATATTTATTGCGCACAAAAATCTGCGCTTGGTTTTGGATTACTCCTCTAAAATTCTTACCTCAATTGCAAAAATGCTTTATTTCAAAAGCATTCTTTACATTTCTATCAAGTACTCTCGTAGTTGACATCTGCACGAAGGGCGTTAGACCAAATTATCTTGCAAACAAAAATGGCAGTATAAATAGACGAAATTTTTTATCATCTCAATATCAGGGCCAGCAAGGCTATTAACAACAATTATAAGGATTTTTTTGTTGTAGAAACAGTGAAAGAATATATTAGGATCACATGGTTAGTAATATTTTGAGATGACAATTTGAAAACATGGAGAAATAAATAGAGAAACAGCGCACTTTTTTTGTGCGCAATAAATATACAGTTTTTTCAATGGGTGGCACTGTAGCTCTCCGGTCTGTCAATTTAATTTTTTTTTCGGAGAGCTACTGTTCTGCAGCTAGGAATTTCTAGCCCACGTAAATTTCAACATTGAAGAAAAGCTTTGTAAATTTCAGAAGCCAGAAGCTAATTATGTAACGTAGAGAATGCCACGCCTTACTGAAAGTCCAAACCAAGGTGGAAATCGTCCTCAATTATATGCAATGTTGAAAAATTCTCATTTCATCATCTTCAATATGAACATTCGATGTTTATAAGAATGAAAGGTACTCCTTGATTTCCTAGCTAATCTTTCAATTAACAAACCTTAATTGTGATATTCATCCGGGCTTAGACTGTGGATTCTATAATTATTTACGTCAAATTGCTAGGGGGCCGACTGAGCTAAAGGATCATTGGAACACAGGCACCTGAGGTTACTTATTTTTCTTTTAATAAAAAAAATATACACATACCTAATAATGATAATTTATTATTAGGTATGTGTATATTTTTTTTTATTAAAAGAAAAATAAGTAACGTCAGGTGCCTGTGACATGAAAGTATAATATTAAATAGAATTGTGGTCCCCTACTTTCGGCGTCTTTGAGGATCGGAGATGTTATTTTTATGGCATATTGTGTTAAAAATATAAACGCTCTATCATATGTCATTCAGAAGTTATCGACGAGGTTGATTTTTTTTAAAATCAGGTCATTCTTGAATGTCAAGGTCAAGGGTTCAGGATTCATACCATGCTCGGAAATATCTTTTCAATGCACATGTCAAAAATTATGAAAGCCCTTTCTTTTCTTAATCAAAAGTAATAAGGAAAAATTAAAATTTTTGAAAAGTAGGCCAAACTTCAAGGTAACAAGATCAAAAATCATATGGTATTTAGAAAGGTCCTGGTCACACGCAATACACAGCTTTAGAATGAAAGCCATGCATATGTCTCTTCTCATTAAATCATTGACGTCGGAAGCAAATTGAAAGTGGGGGGGGGGGGCTAAGTGTTTTTAAAAAAAAATAATACCTTCAAAAAAAAAACTGACAAGCAAAAATAAATTATTAAATCGCGAAAGCGGGGGCAATTATGGGGTTTTCGTTCTTTGTCTCTTTCAATTATAATTTGTTTATCTTTTTGTAATTTATGCTGCTCTCATGATTTTATTTTACCCATGGAGAGTGCATTCTTTTTAATAACCAATTGTCCGTGAAACTTGAACCAATTTTACAACAGTCTTTTTCAACTGTTTATAAATCAATAATGTATAGATAATCATGTTTTCCCTTGCAAATTTATAATATACGCCAAGCGCTGATTCCCCGAAACTCCAGTTGAAACTCCAGTATAGATCAATAAAACTAGTACCAGGAGGAATTTTATGATTGGAAACCGCTTCACTTCCTTCTTCTTATGTAATCTTAGCCCTAGAAGATACATAGCCCCTGAAAGCTAACTTAAAGACTTTCGTCTGCAAGTCTAAAGTAAAAATGTAGTATTAGGAATTAGGATAGTCATGACTTGAATAGGAATGGAAACCAGAAAACCATCATGCATGTTATAGATACTAGTCAGACTGTGTCTATATATCTGAGCTGCATAGACCAATATCCACATTTTATTTTTTACCCATATCTTAAATTAAGAAAGATTTTCATTCCAAGTTAATTTGGTTTTTGATATCAGAGAGAAAAGGTATTTTTTGAGAAATTCAAGGTCTCATTAATCTAAAAACGAATGAGAAATGAAATACGGAGATAAATAACAGTATTCAACCTCAAAAGTCTACTCAAACAACACAAATCATGAGAAGAGCAAACACGGACCTCTTAAACAAGAGATGTGAGGTCAGATACCATATAGGAGAGAGCATCCCTAGTCGACCGGTGTCGCATAATATTTGGTCCGCCTCGTTCAAAGGTCCGGCCGGACCAAATACGATAACATATTTGGTCCGCCTTTTATAAGAAATGGTCCGGCCCGTATAAGGAATGGTCCGCCTACGTTTTTTGGTCCGGGTGGTGAAAAAACGTTTTAGTTTTGACTTAAACATATGAAATTAAATCGATTTTGTTTAAACTATATAATGAAAGAAGGGTTTACCCTGTTGTGTTATATGTTTTGTACAACATATCTCTAGGACAAGAATCTGCTCCTCGTTCAGTTCAGCTTTAAGCATTGCTGTTTATCTAATACCATGATTAAAAATAAAATAATGGCACTATTATTGTGCAAGTGTTTGTTTATCTCTAGAATATGCCTTGTGTTAATTAGTTCGATTAAAGGTGTGAAATCTGTCGGTGTGTATAGCTAATAAAACAATGGGGGTGTGACGTATTTGTTTACCTGACAGGTACCTGCAGGTAGAGCCCGCGGCAGATGGCGCTGTAATTGAATGGTTTGAGAACTTAATGGTCGGTGTCTTCCCACTTAGCCAACATTTTGAAAAAATACAGGTAAAACACAGGTAAATCTGTGTTGGCTAAGTGGGAATGGGGTACAGGTTGAGAACAAAGGAAATTAATTACAGGTAGACTATAGTCTGTTTTAGCTATATGCTGAATAAATAGTAAATATTTCATATAAGAATAGTATAAATAAAATTAAATGTTTTCTTCTCATAAATTTCAAATAGTTCATATAAAAAAATTAAATTTTTTAAATTATGATTTTAAAAAAAATTCATTATTCTTAACACTATTTTTAGATGACTTCTTATTCAAAATATGAAATGAATAAAAAATTCTCTTTCTCTAAAGAATTAAATTTAATTATACCTGAATATTGATGTAAACCTAAAATAATAAATGCTTACATTAATTTTTTTTCATCTGGAAACATAAATATAAAAACTAAGTTAATTTACTTAATATACTTTAACTTGTGTATCGGTAATGTTATGTACAATATCTTATGCATTTCATTTCTGGAATTTTTTGTAATTATCAACTTTTTATTTACAACATTTTTTGTTTTTCATTTTCGACATTTTTTTGCTTTCATTTCCGACATTTTTCAGATAAATATGTCATACTTTGGTTACAGATCTGAAGACTTTACTTGAAAAATTTAAAGAAAAAAATAATAAATATAAGATTGAAATCCAATATCTGAGTTTTTAAAATCTATCAATGACTTAGACATAAGTGTGGTGATGTCACTAACATTAAATTTATTGCACATTAGATGTGTTTAAAAAGTTTATGCTCATTGAACTCTGTTACCTAGACTTAGTGCTACATGTATGCATATATGTGTAGAAGCTTTTCCTTATTTTTATCAATATTTTGTAATAAATACTTTAAAAATTCCATTTAAACTTACTTAGAATGAAACAAAAAAAGTCGGAAATTAAATTAAAAACAATGTTGGAAATGCTATAGCATATTTCCAGAAAGTGCAGCGTTTAATTGTATAAACACAACCATTTTTAATGATTATACATAATTCTTTCTCCAGAGTGTCTTGTTTTTATTTATTTTCTAATGAAAATATGTTGTGTGGTAGAATAAACATATTTTTTTTTCTTTATTTACTTAGATTATGTTAATATTCTATTTATAGATTTAAATCAAATTAATTAATTCTCGGGTAAAATTTTACTTCTTTTTTACGTTAAAAAATTATTTAACCTCTATTTAGAGATAATAAGCTTGAGGGGAAAAAAGTTTTTAAGTACTCGTCCATATACCCAAAAATAGAAAAAAATAAATAAAGCATACACGTGTTTACAGTTAGATCCATCATGTGATCACTTGACCCTCTTCATTTGTTGTGTATCAAGTTTTTTATTTTATAACTGTGCCCCTCCTGCAACAGTACCCAGAAATATATTGACGTGCCAAGTGTTAATCATATTTCCATTTCAGGCTTCAGATTTGCATGATAAATAATTTGTACATTTACTTGTTGTCGACCACTTTCAGCCATTTTTTTTAAAATCAATTGAATAAATCATTATCTAACTTTATCTATTATACTTTTTCCTTTTATAAAGCTAGCGGAGAGTGATCTCCAGTGTAAATTTCCTTAAAGCCCGAGATAATAAGCACCGCCTTCAGATTTACCTGGTCTGTATTCCCCCGTCAATCAAATAAATTAAGGTCCATTATTGGGTACTTGAAAATGATTGACATTTAGCTGCTAGTCCCTGTGTATATCTCTTTCCCCTTGTTTGACACGCGTGGCCACCATCAAATTAACTTTCGGTTTTCTGATGTTTACCGCTAAATCACCAACGTAATGAGGAAGCCATTTCGATGCAAACAATTTTAGCTTGATTATAATTATTTGTATTACAAACATTGAAAAATGAAAATTTTTTGCTTGAAATGGATAGTATTAAAAGGTTGAAAACAAAATGCGTCTGATTATCTTAGTAACAACTTCGACTGGACAAGTATTAAAGTATAAAGAATTTCACTCTTTTCCTTTTGTATAACCGAGCATTTCTTGCTATACGTGGGTTCTTACCTCCGTTCAAGGTCACAGGTGTTAAAAATAATTTTGAAAGAAAAAATAACAGAAGTAGAAATAAATCAATATTTTGTTTAAAGTTTTTTTTAATTAAAATCTAAATTTACTTATCGATAAAATACACACATTTGTATGTAATTTTAACTTGACGAAACCATCGTTATGGCGAATTTTTTACAAGATACAGAATGTACATTTGCTAAAAATAGGACCACGCGACTTTTTATACAAACGGGAAGTAACTGTTTCTATTTGACCGTGATCGAAGCTATAATTGCTACGATATTTAGGACAATTAGTATATAGTTTTTAAGATTTCAAAAGGGACAGGCAAGGATGAGTACATGTATTATACAGTTGAATTTATACCTGTATTTCATTTTTTTTTTAAAATAACGAACTCAAGTCATTGCTGCTGTGACAAACAATAAAAGGTACATACCATAGACAAAAGTCGACCTGTGAGATTTCTGCTTGTTTTGATATTAGATATGTCTGAAATTATGGAATTTTACAGTGATCATTTATTATTGCTAATGATATTTTTTATTCACGATGTTGAGATCTACTAATTTTATGATGAACAGTATAGGCCAGCAAGCTGTACAGGTAATACTCATTGACTTCCTGTGTATACTGTTTGTGTATAGGGATTAGCGCTTCCCACGGTCTGCACCACCATCAATGCCTCGGGGTGCCACGCAAGTAAAATTTAGTCCCTCCCCTTACCTGAGAAAACCGTACGGTTAAAAATCTCGGCCTTTAAAGTGTTACCAACATTCTACACAGGAAACAGTAAGAAAATCTATTGATTTGTCATAATCTAATCCGTCCTCTCTTTTTTTCTGATATCTTCATGTTTAAATATCGAATTTTTAGATATGCTTCTTTACTGATGCATAAAAAAAATAAAAAAAGGAATAGGGCGGACCTTAAAAGGGAGCTATTAGAAAAGGTCCGCCTTCGGTATTTCAGCTATCTTCATGTTTCAAAAAGGGATTTTTAGATATGGTTCTTTACTGTAGCATAAATAATTACAAAAAACGCAGTTGTCAAAAAAGATCTGCCCTCTTTTTTTCCGGATATCTTCATGTTTAATAAAGGAATTTTTAGATATGCTTCTTTACTTAAGCATAAAGAAAATTAAAAGGGAATAGGGCGGACCTTAAAACACAGTTATCAGAAAAGGTCCGCCTCTATATATTTTAGTTATCTTCCTATTGCACAGCAAAAAGTTTTGGCGGGGTACATGTACATCTCTCCCTTATTTGCAAAAAAGAAACTGGCAGGGCGGATCTTAAAACGCTGTTATCAGAAAAGGTCCGCTCTCTCTTTTTTCTGGATATCTTCATGTTTAAAAATGGAATTTTTAGATATGCTTCTTTACTAAAGCATAAAAAATATAAAACAAAACTAGAGAAAGATACAGGGCGGACCTTAAAAAGCAGTTATCAGAAAAGGTCCGCCCTCTGTATTTCAGATATCTTTATGTCATAAAGGGAAATTTTTGGACAGAATTTATTTTCGTAGATTAAAAAACTAGAGAAAGAGACATGGCGGACCTCAAAACGCAGTTATCAGAAAAGGTCCGCCCTCTGTATTTCAGATATTTTTATGTCATAAAGGGAAATTTTTGGACAGAATTTATTTTCGTAGATTAAAAACTAGAGAAAAGACAGGGCGGACCTTAAAACGCAGTTATCAGAAAAGGTCCGCCCTCTGTGTATCAGATATCTTTACCGGTATGTCATAAAGGGAAATTTTTGGACAGGGTTTATTTTCTTAGCTTAAAAACTAGAAAAAGGGACAGGGCGGACCTTAAAACGCAATTGTAAGAAAGGTCCGCCCTCTGTATTTCAGATACCCAGTATATCTTCTACACAGCAAAAATTATGGACGGGGTACATCTCTCTCATTCACAAAAGAGAACGACGACAGACAACAGACAAATTATGATGAGAAATGCTCACTTGAGCCTCCGGTTGTGGTGAGCAAAAAAGTAGCAGGGGGGCCTTAAAACACACCATGTAAGAAAGGGTCCGCCTTTTGTTTTGAAAATAGTTTTTAAAAAAAGAATAGACAATCGCTAACTTAATTTCAAACAAGTGACTACTGTCTACTTATAAAAACTGGAAAACATAGGAAAATACTTCGACAAAAAAACTGACTTATAAAGTTATTGATTAAATGCTGCTTAGCGTCCCTTTCGAGAATTTTACACTGATATAGAGGCGCCACCAGAGAGCTACAAATTTGAACCTGCAACGGAAGGATCAACTCCTGTCTGAACGCAACAGAATAAACTAATTACAAACACACATACAAAGAAATCAAAATAGCCTCTTACAGTCATAGAAAAATCTAACGTTAACCAAGTAGCTACAACGAAGTTTTTGATACGTCATGATTTTAAAAGACACTTTCTATTTACTAGTAATTTACATGTAAAAAAAAGTGTATGCGTATCAAGTTTCTCTTTAATAAGTTTAGTTGAAAAAATTCTCCCTTTAGCTAGTAAAACAGTGGGAAGGAAGAAAAAATCTGTACTGAAGTAGAATTTCTCTGGTGGAAAATCAAGTCGGGGTTGTTTGTTAGATGCTAACGGGAAATTCTAGTATGCCAGGCTTCTGAAATTGGGGGTGTCTTTAAACACAAGCTCTTTTTTTCTGGAAAAAAATGTGGGATATATATGTACAATACCGGTTTTCTTTAATACTTTAAACTTTTTTGACACGTATCAGCGAGATTTTACTACGCCCCATAACTCCCCCCCCCCAAAAAAAAAACATATAGGAGGGGCGTATGAAATGATCGGATTTTTTTGAAACTGAGAGACATGGGTATAAATATATTATTAATGCCGTGCACAGAGATTTTATATGACCGACCTATATATTAAATATGATTAATAAAGGCATTTATAAACTAGCAATGTATCGACTTTGCTTTGATTTCGCCAATCAATGCACATTTACCCTTTCCCGGAGTAATATTTAGTAGGCCGCATTTCATTTCCGGAATCCCCCCCCCCCCCAAAAAAAAATTGAACTTTTCATTTCCGACAGTTTTACATTTTAAAAGTTTTCATCTCCGACATTTGTCAAATTCATGTCAGCATTTTTTCGGCAATGAAAAAAAATATCATACTTCCGTTATAAAAATCCTTAAAGTAAAATATTTTAGATATCCAAAGAAAAGGCTTTGCTTATATGTCTAAGAAACTTAATTGGTTTTACCCTGGAGCAGATGTAGGTATTGTGAACTTTCACTTAACTCTTTCCTTTACTTATAACTAGACATAATATTGTATACAGAATGTATGTAATGAATAGATTTTAAAAAATGTGATTTGAAATAAATAATATTATATAATACATATTTACAATTTCCATCTTTGTTATGTATGTTAACCTAATAACCTTAAATTGCCATAAACAAAGTATCTTTTAAAAAAATCCGAAAACGTGAAGAAAAAAAAACATAAATATATAATGTCGAAAATGAAAATAAAGATGTCGGATTCCGAAATAATAACAAAAATTGTCGGAAAATGCAAATGCAAAATTCAGGAAGTGAAATGCAGAAATCTAGTAGATATAATAAATAGCTTTTGAATAGGTAAGAAACAGTGTTAGCTTATAAAAACACAGGGGATATGGTACTTTAGGTTTTCTCAAACGAGACAATTATTGGCTAACCCCCAACTGCCCAATCTGCAGGCATGTTGTTTTTACAATAACGGGTGTAGGGTAGTACACCGTGACATAAGCCCTTGTCACAGGCCTCCAGTTATGACAACAATGTTAAACGTAGAGAATGACAGATTTTTTTATTTATACTATAAATAAATATATTTTGAAAGATGTGATTTTTTTGCGAGTGGAAGTCGGACGTTTATCATGTTTATTGGAAAGAGAGTGTAACTAAATGATCCGTGTTGGACTTACGAACATTCATCTGTTCACTGCATCCTGATTAATCTGCCAGTTAACAGGAGGTGAAGGTAAATGTATGTACTTTTGTATTCTTAATAATTTTTTCAATGATAATGTTGACATTAGTGTATATATAGTGTACAAAATAAGCATGTCCCATCTTCCCGACAGGAAACTCGATCAATAAATCCCTTATTTATGTATTAATAATTTCTTAATTATTGTTTACTACATTCTGTTGAAGCAGGTTCCATGTTCGTTCGCCCAAAAAATTGTTCGTCCGATTTCCCGTTCGCCCGATTTTTTGTTCGCCCAGAGTCCGCTCGCCCTAAAACTTGTTCGCACAGGGTCCGTTCGCCGTAATTCAATGTAGAATAAAATCTAATGAATGTCTTTCTTAATTTTTTCCCCTAAATGGTCACACCTGTTTTTAATAGTATCAGCGGTCACACCTATTAACGTCTCAGTCCTTGTTTTCAAAACATAGCGCAATTCGTTAATTAACACGGATGTATACATCCCCTAATTAACATTGATATTAATTATCCAAATAAGTATAGTCCAAACACTTGGTCATTCAAAAAAACATCAGAATCAAATCAAAAAAATAATTTAGACTAAATAAACATTGCTCTGCGTATCAGAATTTGAAGGGAAAAAAATCAGTTCGTTATTAGGGAAATAAATAGAAAAAAATGATAAAAAAAAAATCTCAAATGATTTAATTCATATATATATACAAGTATATATAAGTATTGGGCGAACCACATATGGGGCGAACAAGATATTGGGCGAAAAATATTTCGCGCAAACGGACCCTGCGCGAACGGACTCCTGCGAACAGGTAGATCGGGCGAACGAACCTGTTACCGTTGAAGCATAGACCTAAATCGATTTAGGTCTATGGTTGAAGGAAACACTAGCTATTAATACGGATTTATATTCTTAATTAATTTTAAAACAATAGTTTTTCAATTAATATCGAATAAACACAGGCATACAATTTGTATAATAGGCCGAGGGCGGACCTTTTCTTATAGAGCCAGGCGGACCAAATATGTTATCGTATTTGGTCCGGCCGGACCTTTAAACGAGGCGGACCAAATATTATGCGACACCGGTCATACCCACTGTGTGCACCCTTTTCAAGAACTGGATCCTTTTATAGCACGAGAAAATATATGTACAAAGAGCATCCAGTGTAATTCACGCCACAATTAAAAGACTTAGATAATTGAACTTGTACATTGATTGTCAAATTGATATATTTGATAAAATGGTTATCCCTATCCTCCTTTATGGTTACAGGATATGGGGAGTTGAAAACTCAAATCTTGTGAACTAATACCGGTACTTCATCTTTTAATATAGTTAATACGCGTTATCCTTCCAGGTTATTGTAAACTGTATTCTCTTGCATCATGTATTTTGTTTCATATTGTTGTTGTATTTTTTTTTTGTTTTACACAATTTGAAAATTACATTAAAAAAATTGAAAATGAAAAAAAAATCCCGGAAAAATCCGTGGAAATTCAGTGGGTAAATAGTGGCCTAACAATTAATATGGAAAACGTCAGTCAGCTATTGACTTATCATAAATTTTATTTGCTGATAAGGTCATTGTATCGACCATAGAACATGCGAAATAATGACTTTAAACGAGACGATTGATATTCTTGTTTCATCAACTTGTTTGTCAATAATGTACTTTTCAGAAATTGTACATGCTTAATTTGGATATGATCTTGAGTATCGAGTAAAACTCAAATATAGATGATAAAGGTGATAAGCAGTGTTCCAGCTAGGGGGAAATGGAGGGGCGCTGCGCCCCGCCCTAAACTTAGTGCGCCCTTCTGCCCCTCACTGGCGCCCCGGTGTCCCTTGTTAGTTTCCTGTATCATTCTTTTCACTCATTAGAATAATTAGTGTGTTCCAAGGCAGATTACCTGAGGCCAATCAACAATTCACACCTCCTGCCATAGCCAATTACGTAATGATTACGGTACCTATACACTGTAAAGGTACCCACTTTTAATTACGGGTGATTAGGTAATTATTTTGATCATTTGACGGTCTAAATGGATGTTAAAAGCTGAAATGTACTTTTAAAAAGTCCAAGCTATCTGTTTTAATGTAAAACAAGAGTTCTGTCTAATAGCGTTCTAAAAATAAATCACGAAAGTGAAAGTAGTATTAACATTGACCTTCAATTCTAATTATAAATTACTGACGTTTTATCTGGAAAATGAAGGAATTTAATATCTAAATAGCATAGAAAGAAGTATAAATATTGCATTATTTTTCTGAAATAATTCTTAAATATGATTTTTGACACTCTGGAAAGATTACAGATAATTAATGCATGTAATGATGTATGTATTCCATTAATTAATTAATTATCAGCCACAATCTTACCATAAACAATAAGTTAAACAAGCATAAGCTTGTAAGTTTATTAATAATGATATTAATATGTTACTTATGACCTGCTACACTTACAAATTCTGTACATTTATTTAAAAAAAAAAAAAAAAAAAAAAAAAACAGACTTAAATTTTAAACTTAGTAAACATGTATACACATGTACTGTAATAATGTAAGACACCAGCTAGTTTATGTGAATCATGGTGCTGATATTAACAATATCAATTAAGAATATATATATCTTTCAGAACTTTCTATCTTGTCATTGTAAAAAACTTTTATGCCTTCTGGGCTCAAAATTGGAAAATAAAATTATCTTATCTATAGAAAATGATTGAAAATGATGGAAGAAATTAAAGTTAAACATTAGTTATCTTAATTGAAATTCTATTTTCTATATCTGTTTTCATTATACTTAGCTATTGTCTAAAATATGTTTATCAGTATATATATATATGTGTTTTCTAAATAAAGTTAGATAAAAATTAATAAAAATATCTAAAGGAATTCATTATTATAAGGGTGAAATAATGAGATATGCCTATGTAAAAGCTTGCGACAAATGGTTCGATCGCGAAAAAGTGCCCTTCTCTTGCACCCCTCCATTTTCAGATCCTAGCTGGAACACTGATAAGTGTATATTGCTACACAATTAGAGGAAGTTGACGATTGAAAAATTTTCACTTTTATTGTAAAGCTTTAAATTTGTTGATATGTTACCCTTAAAGTCTTGCCTTTTATGGTAGAATATCCAATTAAGAAACAGATGTGTCAAATCCAGTGGTATCTTTTATTTCAAGCTCAGTGGGACAAACAAATAGAAGTAACTATAATATTAATTGATATTACGTAGGTATCTAAACATCGAGTAGAAGGCCACAGCAAGTGTTTTCCTCTTCTCATGTACGAGACTTTGAATAAATCCTGATTTATATGAATTTAAAAATAGGTCTGCTAATAACGTTACTTATATTCATGTCCTTAATTCGTTGCATTCATGCAGCAACGTGCAGATTAACCGGAAATTCTTATCAAGATAATTTCCCTGCAATTAGTTGGGTTTTTCCATTCATCATTTTTATGTAGCTTTTATGCTAGAGTTAAGTTTATATCTTTGAAATACATCGGAATAAAAATTTTAGAAACAAGATCAATCTGACCTCAGGTTTATATTTTTATCTTCCTGCAATAAAGGTTACGTCCACTTTGCATCAAATTCAATACATCGACAATGAGTCTTTTGTTTATAAAACTTGTGCATCCTCAAAGAGATGCAAAGTCCATCTGTTAATTGTTTTTATTTACAAGAAACCCCTAACAAACCATTTTTTACCAGCTTACAAAGGTAGAGTTTCATAAATTAAATGACTGATGATTGCCATTGCAGGCCTAGGTTTCCGTAAACAATTCAATGGGTAAATAATGGCCTTATAATTAATATGAAAAAATGTCAGCATTCATCTTCATAATAGATTGTATTGATTGACAGGGTCATTGTATCGACCATAGAACATGCGTAATAATGACTTTAACGAGACTGTCGATATTCTTGTTCTATCAACTTGTTTGTCAATAAAGTACATCATTTCAGAAATTATACTACTAAGGATATGATCTAGAGATATGTTACCCTCAAAGTCTTGCCTTTTATGGTAGAATATTCAATTAAGAAAGAGATGTGTCAAATTCAGTGGTATCTTTTATTTCAAGCTCAGTGGGACAAACAAATAGAAGTAACTATATTATTATACCTCATATAAATAAACACAAGTAAAACAGAATCTGATTGGCTGAGGCAGTCACGTGATCGTCGTCTTCGCCCTGCAACAAAACTTCGTGTTTCCCGCATTCGGTTCACCTCGGCTGACAACGCTATCTTACATCTAGATGTAATCAGCCGAGGTGTACAGAACGTGTTTCACGTCGTGTTCTCCGATTGTGACGTCACAGTGCGGCGAATGCGATGATTAATACTGAATTCGATTTGATTAATTATGTCGATATAAAATTTTAAAATATAAATCGTTAGAAAAGTGTTTCCATGAGTGGGTAATGAATGTTACATATGTACTACACTGCAGTGTGTAAATCAGAATGACATGTCACGAAGGTTATTTTTATGAAACGCTAGTGGTGTGACTTACACCTGTTGGTATTTCATATTGTTCTCATCAAATGTTTATTTATTGGATTCTCTTTAGATTTTCTGCATTGTGCTTGATTCGGTATAATAAAATAATTATTGCATGAATGTTCGGGAGACATGAAGATTTCTTCGCCCATGAAAAATCATATTCTCCTCGGGCGTTGCCCTCGGGGAATATGATTTTTCATGGGCGAAGAAATCTTCATGTCTCCCTCACTATCATGCAATAATTGTATAATATTAACTGACAATACGTAGGTATCTAAACATCGAGTTGAAGGCCACGGCAAGTGTTTTCCTCTTCTCAGGTACGAGACTTTGAATAAATCCTGATTTATATGAATTCAAAAATAGGTCTGCTAACGTTACTTATATTCATGTCCTTATTCGTTGCATTCATGCAGCAACGTGCAGATTAACCGGAAATTCTTATCAAGATAATTTCCCTGCAATTAATTAGGTTTTTTTTTCCATTTATCATTTTAATTTAGCTTTTGTGCTAAAGTTAAGTTTATATCTTTAAAATACAGCAGAATAACAATTTTAAAATCAAGATCAATCTTACCTCAGGTTTAAATTTTTATCTTCCTGCAATAAAGGTTACGTCCACTTCGCCTCAAATTCAATAAACCGACAATGAGTCTTTTGTTTATAAAACTTGTGCATCCTCAAAGAGATGCAAAGTCCATCTGTTAATTGTTTTTATTTACAGGAAATCCTTGACAAACCATTTTTTACCAGCTTACAAAGGTAGAGTTTCATAAATTAAATGATTGATTTTTGCCTTAGCAGGCCTAGGTATTCGTAGACAATTCAGTGGGTAAATAATGGCCTTATAATTAATATGAAAAAAAAAACATGTCAGCATTCATCTTAATAATAGATTGTATTGACTGACAGGGTCATTGTATCGACCGTAGAACATGCGTAATAATGACTTTAACGAGACTGTCGATATTCTTGTTCCATTAACTTGTTTCTCAATAAAGTACATCATTTCAGAAATTATACGTACTTAGGATATGATCTTGAGTACCAAATCAACCTCAAATACAGGTGATAAGTGTATATTGCTGCACAGGTAGAGGAAGTTGACGATTGAAAAATTTTCACTTTTATTGTAAAGCTTTAAATTTCTTGAATGTTACCCTTAAAGTCTTGCCTTTTATGGTAGAATATCCAGTTATGAAAAAAATGTGTCAAACTCAGTGATATCTTTTATTTCAAGCTCAGTGGGACGAACAAATAGAAGTAACTATGATATTAATTGATAATACGTAGGTATCTAAACATCGAGTTGAAGGCCACAGCAAGTGTTTTATCCTTCTCATGTACAAGACTTTGAATAAATCCTGATTTATATGAATACAAAAATAGGTCTGCTAATAACGTTACTTATATTCATGTCCTTAATTCGTTGCATTCATGCAGCAACGTGCAGATTAACCGGAAATTCTTATCAAGATAATTTCCCTGCAATTAAATAGGGGTTTTTCCAGTTATTATCATTTTGATTTAGCTTTTGTGCCAAACTTAAGCTTATATCCTTGAAATACATCGGAATAAAAATTTTACAATTAAGATCAATCTGACTTCACGTTTATATTTTTATCTTCCTGCAGTAAAGGTTACGTCCATTTCGCATCAAATTCAATAAATTTACAATGAATATTTTGTTTATAAAACTTGTGCATCCTCAAAGAGATGCAAAGTCCATCTGTTAATTGTTTTTTTTATAGGAAACCCTTCCCAAACCATTTTTTACAAGCTTTCAAAGGTAGAGTTTCATAAATTAAATGACTGATGATTGCCTTTGCAGGCCTATGTTTCCAGAACACATAAGAAAAGAAAAGTCGGACAAATGAATACAGTATTCCCAACATTATATATGGCTTCCTTGTGTCTATCAAGTGGTTGAAGATTCTCAACAGAAAGACCTTGTGTAAAAAAATTTATTAATTAAAAAACCCAGATGTGCTATTTAATTATACATACAGATCTGAGGTCAATACTTAGATAAACAATGCACTTTGAAAAGCTGTCGTATAAATTAATTATTCTCCTAATGCCAATTATGTAACGAAAAACCATGCATCACCATGAGTAATGATTATTCCGGGATTATATATTTCTAAATCAAGGCCGCTAGAATCTAACAAGATTCATAATAAAGATCACATTAATTTTTTCAATGTATAATAATTATGTTTTAAAATAACAATTGAAAAAATCAGTTTGATCTAATTTAGTAAAGATACAGCTGACACTGAGAATTTTCTAAATATTATATTTTTTATTTGTTGACCTTGAATTGGGGTAACGGTTCATATTTGTCACGTGTTGCTAAATGATTACAAAATGAACTTCTAATTATAACATAAATGAACTTCTAATTATAACATTAATGGTCATTTCCTCATTCTGAATTAGTGTTTTACGCAACTCCTAAAATAATAAAAAATTCGTAATTTTCGTTACATAATGTGCTAATTCCTTCAGATATCATCCGCATAGTATGTAACAAGACAAGCGTACTTTAAAAGTAACTTTAAAGAATAATTGCAATATACCATCTATCGCTAATTCCACGTACTGCAGTACATGGTACAGCTTATGTTTAATACAGAAACTTGATGGTAAATAGATCAACAAAATATTTAATAATTTTGCAATTGTTTCCCTATTTGAATTTATGATATGCAATAAAGAATTATCTTCTACATTAATAACTAATAAATGAAAAAAAAATCAAAATTGCAGTCTAGATTAAGTATTTGTCAAGACAGTATGATTATCTTGTATGTATCCTCTTTCAAAATTTGGTTCAATTTTGTTTGAGAGAGAGAGAGAGAGAGAGAGAGAGAGAGAGCACAATTTTTCACTAATTAGTTTGATCAACATCTTGATGGTTTGGTTCATTGTCTAAACTTTTGGCTAAAATGTCCACATCATGATCCATAAAGCTGGGATTAGAGAAACTCCTCTGCCTTTCTACTGTCACGTGACTTAATGATGATGGTCTACTGTCGTTTTCCTTGAGAAAGGAAAATTTGGTTGGTCCATTCTTCGTATCTATTAGGTCTGTAACATCTGATGTCACTTTTTCATTCTTCCGCCTAAAATACAATAGTTATTTTTCTGTTTACAACGCAAAGACCACACAGCACGTGTGAAATGACAGTGTAATATTTGAAGTTTAATTATTATGCTAGATGCGTCAATATAGATGAGTATTTAGCAGAAAAAAATAAAATAATAATTGTAACACTTCTATTTTTAATTTAATTTGTTTATGAATTAATTATGAGTTTGCATCATGTTTAATTTCCCATGCTTTAAAGCCTTGAAATACAATGAGGTAAACACTTGAAAAAGAAATGAAACACTGTTCTTGAGCTGGGTTTTCTGCCTAATCCTGAACCCTAAAGTACAAAAAAATGTTCGAAATAATTAGAAATTAAATTGATTTCATTCTTTCTTCCCTTTAAAACACTCTTTTGTATTCCTGAATAGAGGACTTCTAAACTTTAAACGGCAAATAATATGATTGTATGTTTTCGAACACTCTCGACAAAAATGAGATTTAAAAGACAACTCACAATTTTGTGATGATCAACATGACTACCACACCGCATATGATCAACAAGGCCACAACCACGGCGATAACGTTGGCGTTGAGATCGTCATGTTCGGTTTGGAATTTAGCTTTGCCTTGATCCTGTGTAGCTGAACCGAGTGTTGGAAAAATTATCAAACTCACACCTCCGGTGGATTCAGTGTCATATTTTATCGTTGTCATTAACTTATGGTTATGGACTGTTGATTTTTCATGAGTGGTAGCTTCTGTTGTATTTACTGAAATGATATTTAGAAGAAATTGAATTGGCATTTCTAGATTAGATACAACATCTGAAACTTTTTAGTTTATCAGTCAAATTAATGCAATGATATAAACGCCATTCACCGTATCTATGTTAATCTTGTCTGCAGACAAAATATTGCAAAGAAAGTCCATGATTTTTAATTACCTTTAATTAAAATGTTTTACCTTCCGCGCATATTGCATGTAAATTTTCACTGCATTGCTTGTACACGCAGTTTGGACTGCCATTTTCAGCTCTGCAGGTTAGGCAACATTCCGTGTCAGACTTTGTTGCCCCTGTTAATGAAAAAAAACAACATTTATTTAATTCATATTTTTTCAGTTACAGTAATATTCAAGATATGCGTGTTTAAATGCACATGTATATAAATATACTTCTTGGATCCGCTTCTTTCAGCCATCGCCTGTTTCCATACCAGAAAGCACCCTCCGAAAGACTACTATAATCTGAAAACTTCATGTTTCCAAGATTCCCGCCTTTTTCCCGGCATTCCTCATCAGCTTCATACCAATCCAACATACCAAGGTAAGCAACTTGTGTGCAATTCTCCTTACCAGTTTCACCTATTTTGGCAGAAAAAGCAAATAAAACCAAAATGATAATGGATCGTATTGATCCACAGTTACGTGACTGTTTAACTTTCAAATCTTATATTTATGTAAAATAAAAGATAGCTAAACATTCAAAAGTATAGCAAATGCATCATTAAAATTGATATCTCTTCGATTATGATCCCAAAGTCTTCCATATACTGTAAAATCACATATTTTGGAAGGGTCAATTTTCGTGGTTTGAGGAAAATATATTGGTTCATGGGGATTTTATTTCGAGGTTGATGAATTGTTCAGTAGCAATAAACTGTGAAATAACTCATTTAAATGGGGATAAATTTTACTGGTTTTCAACGTATGAAGAGACCCATGAATTTATATCCACCTTGAAATGCAATTTTTCACACATATTAATACTACTGAACAATTCTTTCAATCACGAAATAAAATCCCAACGAAGCGATATATTTTTCTCAAACCACGAAAATTTTACCCCTCGAAAATATGCAATTTTACAGTATATAGTTTTGCAAGATATAAAGCAAGATATTAGCATTTTATTGTTTTCTATGTAACAGTACTTTACCATTATTATAGGACTAGTAACTCACAAATTTCACAAATATAACCAGAAGCCTCCATAAGACAATCAGCAGAGTGCATGCTCATGTAGTCTTGATGCTTTATCAGGTACATACATTCAACCGATGTTTTATACATCCCGTCAGCTACACTATTTCTATCTGGTAAAACGATATTAAGAAATAAATACAGTTATAATGAATTATAACGTGTTAATTATATTACTGTAAAATAAAACCATTACATGTATATTTCTAATTTCAAATTTAAAACATCTATTTCAGGATTGTTTGAAGTAAAAAAAAAAAAAGAAAAAGCATTTCAAAAGTTATTAACTTCTGGAATAATTTCAAGTGGTAATCAGATATGCATAGAAAAGATGATGATTTTTGAAAATACAAATCTTAATTCTAGTCTCGAAGAAGGTTTTCGGTTGGAAACTACATGTATTTAAATGTACCTATTTCATACACAATCAAGCGATCGCGCCCTCCACATAAGTCGGTGTATTCTCCTTGGCAATTCATTGCACACTCACTGGAGTTCGTGAAGGATGAGGACAGTGTATCAATATTTTCTAGGCAAAAACATTTGTCAATTGTTGTATTTTCTTTCTGAAAAAAAATAAAAATGAAGTTTGTACTTTTTCGCAATTTTTACAAAAAAATGATTGAACTGTTGTTTTCATTGACCAACTTAAGGTATATTCATACAAATAAGAAAGTCAGATTTTTGATGCTCGAAACATCTGTCAGAATCTGTATAAACACTTATTTTCAAATAATTTGAAGAATTGGCATTTATACGTTTGAATGAAAGAATACTAATATTATAAAGAAACCGAATAAAGTACTGAGTATTTAAAGCTTGTTGTTATGTCCGACCAAATGCAATGTATAATTGGATTATACTCACAGTAAGTCCAAGATAGGGAGTGTCTTTACAAAATTCCATGCATTTCAGAACCGAATTTTGTTCACTGCTGAATGACGATATATATGATATATTTGAGATATCACAACAACCTGTCAAAGCAATTAGGAATTAGAGCCGAGAGGCAAAATACGGATGTAAAGGACACTTCCAAAATCATTGCGTTTCTTGCAGAAGAATGTTCATTTGAACATCAGTCAACCTTGAATTATTAGGGGAGAAATAATGTGCTTAATACCCTTTTTCGTTTTTGGACAAATGAGTACATATGCATGCGACAAAATGAGAAGACTAGAAATAATGCATTAATTATGCGCTAATTATCAAATCGTATTTTATGTTCAAAATCAATGTTAATATTTTAAAAAAGCTACATGTATGAAGATTTATTTTTATCATCACAATTGTCAAACAATGCGATACCTATTTTTCTAGCCCAAGGTGTGTATGCTGCAACACCATATATCCAGAACGAATGTGAAGTAAACATATCATCTATAAGGACCTTTTCTGAAAATTCTTGCTCTGTCAATAGTCTGGAACTGTAAGTCTCACAATTTCTCTCTGCATCGAACCAATCAGCTACTTGTGACCGTTCAGACTCTTAGAAAAAGATATGGAAAAGTTTCAAAATACGAAAAGATGAGATGAAGTTTGTAACAATGAAGTAAAATTCAAGGAAATCTTCAAGGTATTAATAAAAATGAAAGATAGATTTTAATGATAAAATCACTTTATGGATACTTTAGATATATACCAGTCACACATAATGATTCATGTTGTTCCGAACAGTTGCCGTAGATACAATTTGCAGTTCCAGTTTTGTATGTACACAAGAGGCACAATCTTGGAAAAACTGAATCTAGAATGAATGTTTAAACTTTAAACATTATATTTGTACCACGTCTGAATATAAGGTTCTGCAACACACTAATGGACAAAGTAGTTGCTGCATTCAAGTTTGTTTGGGAATATCTTGTAAGGTGTATTCATGAAAAAAATCTTTGATTCTTTGTTTTGAATGGGAAAAAATAAAAGAAGGTATTTTTTTTTTGACAATATGTAAATTAAGTTAAAATTTTGAAACAAATGTATAAAATTAAAACCAAGAACTGAATACACGTCTCCAGTAAAAATGCAACGAGATGGCTGTGTTCAGTTCAATGCCGAATCTATATAAATATTTAATGTAATAAAATCTAATGATACTGAGGAACGAATAGTAATATATTTTGCTCACTAAAAAACAACACAAGTTGTGAGCAATAAATACACGGACTTCTAAAATCATCAGATATATATAAATATTGTATACCTTAGCTGAATTGATTGTATTTGTTTAAATATGAATAAATACAACTTTAATTGATTTTGTAGAACCATGTCATATCAAGGCTATATAATCTTCTATTCTTGACCTTTTTCTTCTTTAATTCAAATGTGACGTTAACGCACACTGATGGACCAAAAGGAAATCTATAACCGTTACAAATATTTAAGAGGACATGTACATGTACATAAACACGAACCCCTGAACATATTAATGGTTCACTCAGAATTTAATTGGCATCAAGAATGATTAGATATAAGTATAATATTTCATACTAAAAAAATCACTTCTTACATTCTTCTTCCAACATCCATCTTTTATATCCAGTCCAAATTGTTTTATTCCGCGAAGATCCTATATTTCCCAGGTATCCACCTTGCCTTTCACATGCTTTCTGTGCGTCCTGCCATGTTAATTTTTCCATGAAAATCTTTGTAGAACATTCGTTCTCTTCACCTTAAAATATATATATGTGTACTGTGTTGTAATTAATGTTACTGTTTTAATTGCAACGAAGCCTTGTTATCTGAACTCTAATAATTCAGCCATTTCACATTAAATATATGGAGATAAAGAACAATACTCAATGCCAAAAGGCTATAAAACAATATAAAACGGGAGCAGCGCAAACACGGACCTCCAAATCATCAAGGTGGGAACAGGTGCCATGAAGGAGTGAACATTCCTGGGGGCCGGTCACACCCGTCGTGTGCTCCTTGTCATGATCGGGAAATAACGGGAAAGTCCGTCATTAATTCGGTGTGTAAATAATGGTCTAACAATTAGTATGAAAACCGTCAGTCAGCATTTGACTCAATGAGAAACTGTATTTGCTGACAAGGTCATAGTATCATCCACAGAACTTACAAAATGATGACTTTAAGGACTGATGATAAAAACAAAAAATTGATGCATGGATTGGTATATATTTTTTGGCATAATTTAATTGCAAATGTTGCAAATAATAAATTTCTAGAATATAAAGAAATTGTAAACCTTCTGTGGTGTTCAAAAGTCTGCCCTTCTGAAACCATCCTTATTAATTTATACAAATATTTTTCACTTCAAATTCCATTTTTTTTTAATTGGCAAAATTTAATCAAAAATGAAAAAGTACGCGGTGAAAGTTATTCATTTTACTAATTTAAACATGACCCAAGTTGTTATTTTCAAATTCTTTGACAAAATATATATACTGTATATTGTTACTTACATATTTTGCAAATGTATCCATCGTTGGTTGTCATGCAATCATCAAAACTCAATGATAAACCATTATCGTTAGATATAATAGCGACACATTCTGACATTTCTGTGGGATTCTGTGCTTCAAAGTGTTGTCTATCATCTTTTTGATTGTAAGAGAGATATAAAGCTTTGTTTTAAATTAATATCTTCATTTTAAAATATCGGATTGTTCTTAAAATTCTGAAACATCTTTTAATCTTTTAACTGTAATTTGAAATGCTTGATAAAACAACTATCTCAACGCAAGTTTTATTGATTTTGTAAAGTTATGTGTAGAATTCAATATTGCCCCATACTTACACACTGAGATGACATCTTCACTTCCACAAGTACTCATGACATTACTTGGACAAGGAATGTAGCAATTGCTGATGTTCTTTCGATTAAGTTTCTCAACTCCCACGCATATACAATAAACATTCATCATGTCTTTTATCTATAAAATTTAAAAAACTTTTTTTTTAAAAATCAGAGACAACTCTCTTCAAAATTCAAACAGTTTTCTTTCCAAATATATACAAAGTATATATTTGAAGTTTGATTATAATTGAAATTGATATTTGATATGTGGTGCAGAAATATGATCCAACTTTCAATATTATTTTAGATGATGTAAATTTAATATAATATATATCTATACAACCGACCGTTACTCCTATCCGAGATATATTCATTTTGTTACAATATTCAAAGCAGACAGGGATTGGATTAAGAGATGGCGGTACCAGCTGTTTTTGTCCATTTAGCTCGGAAGAATTAAAACAACCTACAAAAAAAAACATAATTTTGTTCCTGGTTGTCATAATTTTCCAAATTTTTGAAAAACAAAAATTCTAGAATTTTTTGGAAAACAAAGCCTAGTTAAGTATTAGATATTATAATAATCGTAAAAGTTTGATATGTGTACTTAACTTTATAAAATGTGAACATTGTATGTTGAACAAGTAAAAATGTTGTCAAGTGCAATTTAATTAGACTTTTAAAGTCAATAGTATCTTAGTTATATTTAAACATTTCTCTACATATGCGTTGTTTTAAAGACTGTAGAATAAACAGGTGCTATCAATTTCGTTAGAATGTAATTCTAACGCTATTCGGAGTGCTACTTGTATATAAATGTAATATATTTCACTTTCACGATACTCTGATAGCTGTTAATGAAAATTACCTTCATACTGAATGAAATCCGTAATGGTGGCCATTTTATTGGACCAGTAATATTTTGAGTTAGGTGTGGTGATGATCCTCAATGCTGGGTCCAAAGTTACGTCTATCCCGGAGAGAAGTCTACCTGACAAGTTCTCAGTACAGGTGTGGTTTGCAGTGTACCAGTCATTTCTCTCCTGGACCCTCACATCAGAACCCCAAACTATAGCGATAAGTACTACGCGTCAAATATCGTACCCTCCTCAAACTATTATTGAATACTCACATGTAATGAAATACATCAAGACGAACATAATCAAATCTATATATGCCTTTGAGGTAAACTATCTGAACTTACACTCGCATCTTATAACGTTAATTGTAAATACTTACTTGTTGTTAGAAAAATGGCATAACAGGCTAAGAGAAACATAATCTTGTCCAATGCGTATAATTACTACAGACCTTTACTAAAACGGGTCAGGAAGTTACTCATAAAAACAATATTCTGAGGAAAGGACATGGTATTCACATTCATTTTAGGGTGTATCTGTAATTAGATTGGAATTTTGACTTCCTATGAATGTAATATTTTTATCCAAAACCAGGAAATTTTAATTTTTATTCCATATTTGAAGAAGAAGGACATGATGTACAATGTTATAAATTAGACATTTTAACTTCATTTTATAGAATATACCTACTATGGATCTATACATGAATGGGTCGTTTCCGTTGTGTTCCGGAAACTTATGTATAAGTATATAAACGTCTTGACATTTGAGATATCAGAGAGACTTATACTTCAAGTGACAAAGCATTATCGGAGTAAAAAAGGCAATCGAGATATTCTTACAATCTGCTGATCATGAATTACACAAGTATGTCAACATAGGAAGTCCGATGACGAAGGAAAATTATTTAAGGAACTTTAAAGTTATTTTTTCATAACTTCGAAACGTTTCATGACTGATTTTTATGGATGCAACATATGGAGATAACGAACAGTATTCAAGATCAAACGTCCATTAAACAATACAAAACAGGAGCAGAGCAAACACGGACCTCCAAATATCAGAGGTGGGATCAGGTGCTATGGAGGAGTGAGCATACCCTGCCGACCGGTCTCAACCACCGTGTGCTCCTTGACATGATCAGGAAATAACGGAAAAATCCGTTGTCAATTCAGTGTATAAATAATGGACTAACAATTATAGTATGAAAAATTTCAGTCAGCATTTGACTCAATGATAAATTGTATTTGCTGACAAGGCCATTGTATCGACCATAGAACTTACGAAATAATGACTTTAAACGAGACTGCTGATATTCTTGTTTCATCAACTTGTTTGTCAATAATTTACCTCGTTTTAGAAATTGCTTATAGAAAAGAATGTTTTGAAGTTGTCATTGAATAATCCTTTTAAAAAATGCATTGTTTAATGCTGAATAATTTTAGTTTTTACTTGAATTTGATGGTTAAAATTTTTTGTTTATATCGTATAACATATGCCGCCTGCGTCACAAGGAGCTACGTCAAAAAACGTTATAGTCCGTTTGACGTTATTTTTAATCAAAATATGTTGAATTAAATTGAAGCCATTTTTGGAGGAAACACTGTCTTATTGTCTACACTGGATTAAATAATAATGAATAAAACTCATTTTATGTAATACGATGTAACATCACTTTGGGCAGTTACTCGTTTTTTTTATTAACCGCTTCGCGTAAACTGACCCAAGTTATATTATATCGTACAACATAAGTTAAAATAAGCTTTATTCCTTAAAGTTATTTTCTTACCGTACATTATCTCTAATGTTATACAATGTAAACAAGGTAATCTCATTTTTTTACATAAAAGAAACGTGTGATATTCTCATAAACATAAAGTTATCCTTTGTTTTGTGTTTTTTTCTACTAAATGAACTAATATGAATGCCTCTAACAAAGTTGGCCTTCAAGCTTACTGTTACACGTATGTAGTCTGCTGTAATCGTTTCACTTGTTTTTATTTCACGCTTTCCATCAAATCTGAACAACTTTTATATACAAGTCCTGAAATCCTTTGAAGTAGTTTATAGGTCGCATTGCCGAGGGAAAGAGTATTCAGTTGTATATATAAAAATACACACCTGAAATGCTCACAACTTTTTTTAAAGAACTAAATTTTCTCTAGGCTTTTCAAAGGTAAACAGTGTTGGTTTTTTAGTTGTTGGATGTCCTGATCTTTTCTTAAAACTATTTTCTTTTGTTTTTACATTAATATCTAATAGTGTCCTTTACAAAAAATCATAATTCTTTTTTAAAAATGATATTTCCGTAGCAAACATATTTAACGAAAGTGATATTTATTTGAAAAATGTTAAAGCAAAATAAGATTTATAATTAGATTTTAGTTAAGAATAAAACGATATTAACCTTTCTAAGAAAAAAATGTAAATCCGTTTACTAATACATGTACTATTCATGTACTAACGATGCATTTTCACAAACATTGGTGATGACTTTGTGGCAGAAATTTGAGGGGATTGTTAATTGAGATGTTGAATTAGCAACAATGATCAAAATGTTTGTTAGTGTGAATATCTATCACAAAACATGCACATATTTTTGTGAAACATGCAATTTGTTACGGTTAAATTTTTTACTGTATGAAAATGTCGACCAACGTCTAATTGTTTTGTTGACCTTTTTTCTGAATATTATAACTTTTTTGGAGCCTAGTTAACTTGTGAACTTTTTAAAACTAGGCAACGAGGATAAATAAAGCATATTGTTTTCTTGCTTTTGTGAACTTATTAACTGCACATTATGTAAATGTTGCCAAAAAAATAAAAATATGAAGAATTTAACAGTTTAGTTTTAAGATTTCATAATTGCTTTGTATTACTTAGTAGCTCACATTTTTCTTTGTATGACAATCTTCATGCAATTAAGAATGTTATGAATAGTGTTACTTTCAAATCAACGAAATTTTGTGCCCACGAAAATTTGTGATTCTACTGTAAGTTAAACAAACCTGTTTTCGGAAATCAGCATTATTTGTTAGAGTGCTTTCCCCATACCCTTTGTCTTGTATGTTTTGAGTAAGGTTCGGTATTCTGTTTTTGCACCGAAGAATTTATATTTGGGTTTGAATCAGGATTGTTCATGGGCATCAGACATGTAGAACGTACATGTATACATTTCTTGTAAAACTCTTGTAAAAAAAAATTACTTATGCTTTTTGATTTTTATAGTACTGCTAAATAACATATGGGTATGCCAATCGTTATGGAGGAAAACTTAACAAACACACATAGTACACTGTACATGTACAAAATCTTGTATCTTGAAATATGAATTTCATTGTAAAGCGATTCATAAAATATCGGTATGTATTTCAAGAAATTCGGTAGAAACATGCGAACAGCTAAAAAGACGTGTTTTTAAATGTTTAACGTTTAAGATTTACAATTATATGCCACAGAAAGTTAATACAATTGTTATAAAGTATTATAGTTTAAAAAAATCCAAACATCTTGATATGCAATATCTTTACTAATTACCTGATTATGATTTTGAATGAGATATATTAAAGCCATATATGGCGTATGTACAATGAAAATTATTAGACTAAAATTATAAGAACTTATTATTTGTATGATTACTTTATATAAAGATAGAACTTTTCCGTAATTACAAAATCTAAATCAATTGCGTTAATTTGGATTCTCGGAATTTTCTCCGACTCGGAAGAAAATATAAGAGATTTAAATAACACATCACAGAGAAGATAAAATCGTATTATTAGATGAAACGAGGTGTTCTCCCTGTTCAGAATTGTATGAAAAGTTTTAATTTCAATGTATTGCCTATATACCTTTACTTAATTTTGTATTTTACAAAAATATATTTTATGGCTTTAAAAAATGCACTTATTATAAAATTTCGTTAAACATTTCATTTTGAAGGCATTACTTCTGAGACTTCCAATTTAAAATTATAATAGATGGATCGAAAATTGAACTCTATAATTTTAATGTTTTTCATATTTAGATTTCTAGAGTTGTTTTTTTAAATAAAGAAAAATTAACATTGAATCATAAATTCCTTTTCAAACATCGACGCATCGATTGAAAATTCGAAAAATCCTTGACATTCCTAATTATAATAGAAGTTACTGAACTGTTTATTGACAAAACGTTGTCAATATATCTGAATGTCAAGTTGAAGACCATAGTAATCGATTTTTTCTTTTCGTAGAAGATTTTGATAAAAAGTATGTATAGAAATTAATTTGAAAAAAAACAGTCAACAAGTCATGTAGCACATTAAGTGCCCAATTCAAATGAATAACAAATAGGGTTTGTACGGAAGCCCATTTAGGACCTATCAAAAATATTTTTGAATTCGTTATAACGATTTTTAAAATTCGTTATAACGAATTAAATTTGTAATAACAGATTTATTGAATTCGTTATAACGAATTTAATTTGTTATAACAGATTCATTGAATTCGTTATAACGAATTTAATTTGTTATTACAGATTTGTTGAATTCGTTATAACGAATTTAATCTGGTATTGCCGATTTGTTGAATTCGTTATAACGAATTTAATTTGTTATTACAGATTTATTGAATTCGTTATAACGAATTCAATGAATCTGTTGTAACAAATTAAATTCGTTATAACGAATTCAATGAATCTGTTACAACAAATTAAATTCGTTATAACGAATTTAATAAATCTGTTATAACAAATTAAAACCGTTATAACGAATTCTAAAAATCTGTTATAACAAATTAAATTCGTTATAACGAATTTTAAAAATCGTTATAAAGAATTCAAAAATATTTTTTGATAGGTTCTAAATGGGCTTCCGTAGGGTTTGTACTATATCGCATTCACATTGGAATGTTTTATCAATGACTGAACATCAGTTTATGTAGTAAACTATATTTCATTTTCTTCATTGGTAAATTTACAACTCTGTAAATAATTAGTTTTCAAATCTTCGCTTCACCTTTGCCAATGACTTTATATAATCTCAAAAATCTTGTTCTACTTCCCCAAGTGTATACATAGCTAATTATCGATGACCGATACCATGGATAAAGTCCTACTCTCTCATGGCTCTGGCCTCTAGTAATAACTTATATGATTTTCATCCGAAAGACCAGTGACCTGGCTGTTTTCATTATACAGTATATTTTCTGGAGGTTCACCCTAATCAGGGCATCCCGTAGCACTCATTTCCCCATCAATGTTTGAAATTTTGTTTAATTGACAACATATCAACGATTAACAATCATTACTTCCATTCATGTAATTATCCATTCGATATATTCTAGTGAATTTAAAATAAAAGATACATCACAGTCTTCCAATCATATTGAGTTCATATTTAAAGGTTTTACTAGAAAAGGACGTCAAAGGCACCTTAACAACAAAACTTTATGATGAACAATGTGTTGGCTTTAACCAGTCCATCGTCAACTTCCCTTACTTATGTAACAATCTACCCTGACCACCAGTATCTAGCAGGTACTAGTATACCTTAATTTCAGTTGATTCGATACTGTACGCTCTACGTGCAAATGATTTCTAAAATGAGGCAAGCTTTCGATAATCCAACTGATGAAAAGTGAATCAATGTGAATATCTACGGTCTCGTTTAATGTCATCATTTTCAATTTCTATATACGATGAAATGACCTTGTAAGCACATCAGTATATTCAATCGATCATTAAATCGAATGTTGACTAAAGTTGTTCATACCATTTGTTCGTCCATTATTCACACGCTGAATTGTAGTCGGATTTTTCAGTTTGCCCGATTATGACAAGAAGCACATGGAAGTTGTGTCCAGTCGACAGGGGATTTTTATTCCTCAGTAGCACCTGATTCCATCTCTGTTGTTTGAGAGGTCCGTGTTTGCGCTGCCCCCGCATTGTATCGTTTCATTAGAATTTTTGAGCTTGAATTTTGTTCGTTATCTCCATATCTATTTTTTTCCCCACCTCGAATGGAATTTAAATGACTTAATTCTTTTAGAAGATAACATTTGCCTAAAAATTATATAAATGACAAAAGGTTGACACATCCTAGGTAGAGATTGGACATAGTACTAGTTGTTCGATTCCATTTAATTTCTTTTAACATACCATAGTAAATTCTAACCAATCATTTTGCATTGGTAAGTTTGGAAGAGATAATTGAAACTGACATCTACTAGGAATCCCAATTTTTTTTATTGTATTTTCATCTCGGTACACTTCAGATACCTCATTGCATAAAAAAAGAACCTTATCCCATACAATGTACATGTATTAAATGATTGTATGGGGTTCAACAATAGCGAGGGTAGGTTTATGTTGAACTGTAAAAATGACTTTATTAGCACTAATGGTATAGATCACTGGTACAATGATCTTAAATATCTGAATATTATGCAGCTTATATGGGAAATACTGGACATTATTTTTGACACTCGTGAACAATGACTTGTATGTCCTACTTTTATCAGGCAAAAATGCAATAAAGGCAAGATTCCTAATTTGACAAAACCATAATTTATGAATAATAGGATATGGTAGAAGACAAAGTAGATTTACTGTAATCTAGTTGATAAATCAAATTGGACCAATTTGCTATAAAAGTGTTTTAAGTAAGTCTGAAATTGTAATCAATAAAATTGTAGAAAATCAAAGACAGAATAAAAGAGATCATGTCATGTCATTTTAATAAAGTCAACGGTGTTAAATAAGGTCAAAAGTTTTACCACAACTTTTCGAAAAATTAATTAACCATTTGTTTAAATCAATTTCATGCCTTTTCCTTTCTAATTGTAACTCCCATTTAGTTTATAATTTGTTCATTGCATTTACATTGTTGATCTTGGTGAGTTCATGCACTCCATTTTAATTCCAGTTGGATTAATATGAATCTAAACGCAAAACAATCAGAATGCACCTTTATTAAAGTACTCGGTAAATATGCCAATGAATAATTTGCCGATTTTTTTTCCTCGCCTCTGTTAGTATATGAAGGACAAAAATTGTTACAATGGATTCAATAATTCCTACTCGTTCCTTCAGATATAATTCGAGCAATCTATTGGTTTGTGATAAAGAATCTAATTAAAGATTACATGAAATATGTAATATTATGAATAATTATTTTTATTAAAAAAGAGGGAATAATACTCATGCTCCGAGATCTAATCAAACAATACAAATTTTGGGAACAGATCGTAGAAAGATTCTAAAAATATATATATTAAAGGTTAGATCTAGCTCCAAGACCACAAACTGAGAACAGACATTAGTCAAAATTTGGAATTTTTTTTAAAGAATATATAAAGATTTTTTTATAGAATTATTTTGCTTAAAACTTTCCAGTTTTGAATGAAACTTAAATTCAAACATATGATGAAAATTTTGTTTCATTATCAAAATTATTTCAAAATTTATATAAGTTTAAAATTTTGACTTAAGTCTGTTCTCAGTTTATGGTCTTGGGGCCTGGTGTCAAGAAAGAGCAACCTCGGCGGCCGTCAACCTTTTGTCTTGATCGTGTAAATGGACTAGCCATAGACAATTCGGCATGAAAATGCATAAATTTATCGAAGGTCGACGAGGTTGTTCATGCCCTTGTGAGTTCACCTTATTTGTCAGTAGTCTGCCTTGGTCTCGGAATTATCTATATGCAAAAAGGGTCTTGCGTATCAAAACAAATGGAATTATTTAAACCATATTCAGGTGATGGTGATGTTTTTCAATTTTTTTCACTGGTTATGCACACCTTCTAGTGTTTTTGAACCAAGAATATCCACATTAAAGAAAGTCAATTAAGTTTTTATTTTAATTTTTTTTATCAAATCTTAAATGTTTCAAAGGACAAGCGCCACGTAGTTTTTAACTTTTAAAAATTCCTTTTAGAATCTACGACCTCAGTAATTAAGGCCCTGGATTTATGATTCTTAGTAACGCTGTCAACCTATTCTGAGGAAATACCATCTAAAACTATACTTTTTTTTTTAAAAATATAAAGATCATTTGGTACGTGTTCAAAACCCCTTATCATTAATGCTAATATTTTGCAAAAGAACATCTTATGGTACTGTGATTTTACATTCAGAATATCTTTGATAATTTCAAAAGAAAGGGTACATTGTTAAGAATATGTACATGTATGAGCGGATGATAATAATTTGCATGCATTGGTCATTTTATTATTATCTAGCTAAAGTTATGAATACTACTAATATATATGCAAAGGACAAACATATAAAAAGTAACAAACTAACATTTTGTAGATTCAAGAGTATCAATAATAATTAAAATTCGTTCAGTTATTTAATTTTTTCTTTAGAACATCACTAATACATGCATGCAATTATTTTGTACGTGCTACCACTAGTTTTCTTTTTTTTTATTCTGGTCAGTACTTTCGTTATACATAAGTGTATTTACGAAATTTGAAATTATATACTAAAAAAAATTAAGTTAATGAATTTTAAACACATGTACATTTCATTTTATATGAAATAAATATAAGTGAATTCTAACAATGATACATGTACTAGCACATGCAGTACAATAAGGATGGAAAAATATATATTGAACATTTATACATTTTTAAAATTCGCAATGCAATACACATAAACTGACATGATGATCCAGCATAATTTTACAAATAACAACGAAAATTTCAATGTTCTGAATATTCACATAATTTCTCTTCCCCCTTCGGTATCCCCACATATCCAGCATCCACATCTAGGTTTTCTCTCGGCATCTCTGGCGTTCTACGTTGTAGTGTATCTACCAACTGAAAGTCTGTTTGTGATCAATATAAACACGCGATGTAAATATAGATATGTGCTGCTCTAAAAGAGGAGAAGTCTAGAGGTGAAACGTGTTCTAAGAAGTCGTTTCCGAGCTGTCAAGCTTGAGTAGGTGTACTGCCTCGGGCCACAAGACATATTACTACACGAAAGCACAGAATGCAAAATGGCGACAAGGAATACCACACCATCAATTTATAGCTGAAAAGGTATAGTTGTTCTTTTTCTTATAACTTCAAATCTTGCCATTTTCTGTTTTGGCCAAAACTTTGTCAACATTTATACTCCCTATTTTCGTTTTTTGTTGACCATCAGTTTAATAGAAAGCTGTTTTGGTTAGTTATAAAGAGTATCTGTGCTGCAGATTTTGGCTGTATTTATTCATGATATGATATATCTAATATATATTTTCTCTCAAGTGGACGAAAATGTTGCACAAAAGTCGTGAAGTGTTACAGATCTCTTTAAAATTTATCTTCACGTTTTAAGTAAACATCTTGAAATGTTGTATATATTTAGCTGTGAGATTTCCCGTGGCCATGAACAATTGAAAATTTTAATGAGGTGCATAATGTCCCCGCTATCACTGCGGCAATTAAGAGATAAAAGATAGCAGTTATTGGCGGAATTATGTAAATTGTAGTGAATATGGAACATTTGATAACCTACTTTAAAACATTTTTTGAGTTTGAGCCAAAATCTTTATCAAATTTCAGCATAAACTGCAAGTATCAAGCGTGCGAGCAGTAAAGCTGTTGTTGTTTTTCTTGCAGATTAGAAAATTGTTGGATACATAAATACAATGTACATCACTTGAAACAAAGTTTGCTTTGAAATATCTATTTTACAGCATAGAATAGTACTGAATGTTTGTTGACAAAAAGTCTTTGCTTGGTTTTTGACAAAGAAAAGGTTAAATAGTGTTTGCCACAGATAACTTTAAGAGGGGAAACATATCTTCTGTTTTGTGTTTTGGTACAACCTTATCTAATACAATATACGTTTCTAGAATGTCTACGATATTTGTACATGTTTTTACGAAATGTTCATTATATAAGAAGAATGAAAGGTGTTATGTAAGAAGAAAATACGACATGTGACACTTTCACTTGCTCTTTATATCTATGTCAAATGACAGGAGTCATTCTCATGTTGAATTGGCCACAAAAGGCAAAAATGTATTATTTATAATGATTGAATCAGTTTGAAAAATGAAGGTTAAATTCTTCTTTCAATAAAGAAATAATAATAATAAGGTCAATTATTCTCAAGAGTCCTACTTTTAGGAATGGACGTGTATGCCTTTTAACATATCATTATTAGTGGATTTTAGGGTTCTATTAAGATTGTAATTTCAATTATAACAAAAAAAAGAAAAAAATTAAAAGATTATATTTGCTCACAAAAAATTTAAGAACAATTAAATTGATATTTTGTTTATTGCAGTAGTTACACAATATTGATAACAAACAAATTAATTCTTACCTGAATAAATTTGGTGATTCATCAATACTCGGGACCTCGGCTAATTACATCATAACAACCTGCAGTGAAAAGGTATTAAATCAATTAGAAGGCATAAAATATAGGAAGTGACATTCCTAAATTACATATGTCGCACAGTAACAGATTGTAGATGTTTTTAAAATTTGAAAAAAAAAGTCACAGACTTAATTCATTCATGAATGAGACACACAGAGGTGTGGTCGATGTATTTTGAGAGATTTCACTCGCTATAAAGTACATTAACATTGTTCTTGAGAAGCATCGGAGCAGCAAGATTATTTTTTACTTTGTAAGAATGTTTTGTTTATTTTTATTTAAAGTAAAATTTGCTATGCTATATTGTAGATATATACATTTTTAAGTAAGATAATAGACTATTTGTAATCTACATGTTTAATTGTCTGTATATTTCTACATATTTCTGGTTAGTGTTGTTGAAATATGTTCTTGTGTCTATCGTATCAATGATTCCTGTGATTGATGGATAGAATAATTATCTTTTTTGCCATTCAGGTCTATGTCCTGTGCTACTTCGTCTGTGATTGATTGGAACAAAAAAGTTTACATCTGGAAATTCTACCGTTGATCGATGTTCCAAATAATGAACTTGGATTAAGCGCAAGTGTTGTTATTTTCCCACTGGAGTATTTGTAACATCAGATTCCCATTTATCCGAGTTCTTAGTAAGATATGTATTCATGAAGGATATTTATAAAGTGTCTATTGAGCCTATGACTAAGTCATCAGGAACCATGGTAGAAGGGCTGGAAAGCCAAAATGGTTATTCTTGCTTATCTTTAAAAGTCCTTGGACATTCCACGTGTAAACTCCTTTCGAATCATCTGGATATTCCTGCAGATATTGTGACGGAAAATGGATTAACTCCAGACGTGTTTGGATTAGCTGAACTTGCTGGATTTGATTCCAGTTACGTTAGACGTCTGGCTACAAAATCAGAAAAGACGGTTGCACTGTTAGAGGCGTGGTCAAGAAAATCTGACGGAACCATTGGAAGACTCCTAACTTCTTTGGATGCCCTTGGAAGACTTGATTGTAAAACTGATATTACTCCTAGCATAGGTATGTATTGAATTGAAATGGATTATCAATCAAATACAAAACTATTGTCTATTTTGAACTTTTCAATTTTTTTATTGCAAAAGACGTACATCTTGTTGCACATTTGTAGAACTCGCTTTTTGTTGGACAAATGTAATACGCTCAGATGTTCTTTTAAGATGTTGTCAGTGTGATGTTATGTCTTTGTTTTTGTGAATACATGTTATATACTTTATTGTTGATTATAATACAAAGATAAGACGTCTGCTGTCAGGGTAAATGAGATTTTTGTAGCTTTTATATTAAGATAGAAGCAATTCATGTCCTGTTTTTTTCTTTTTGATATTGGTATTAAAATCTTTTCACTCGAAACTTTCTGGGGGGAAAAGTGGAAGTAAACAAAGAGCAGCAATAAAACAAAAATAAATAAATAGAATATGTCGGTCATGGACTTTTTTTTTGTTTATTTCATTCTACGTACTTTGTCACTCTCTCTCACTTTTCATCAATGATTGATCTTCGTGCATTTTATTAATGGTAAAACACTATCAATGGCCGACGATCGAAATGATCGCTGAAAGGATAAACCCATTGGAAGCAGATATTAACGGTACTTATTCTTTATCACATAATGTCATCACAAGCAAAAAATCAATAAAACTGTAATATCTATTGTATCAATCCTTAGATTACTTCTATCTCAAAGCTAAATCAATGGCATTTTTTGCTATTTATCTCAAAATTTATAGAGCATAAATCCAGTTAAAAAAAGTACATGACATTCCAGGATTGTTTATTACTATGAATAAATAAATCTTATTCAATCAGAATCTTGTTATCCATCTTCGAAAAACTCTAAGGATCGACCTTAAAACTTTTCCACCATAAATTATGCTTAGTCTCTGCATGATGTTTAATGACACATTTTTGTGTGAAATTGAAAACACTTTTTCGTTTGATCACCTCGACGTCACCGCTACATTTGATGCAAAAGACAAAAACATTCAAAATGATAATGTTTTGACAATTACAAGTGGTATATAAAGAAGTAAACAATTCGATGACTTTTATTTTTAGTTGTCTGAATCAGTTATAGGATTTTTAGTTTCAATACAAAAAAAGCGAAATTTTGATTAGATACACATGTAATTAACAGAATACAGGCACGGTATACTCAATCATGGAATATCAACAAATCGATTTCACAAAATAGTACAGTAAATTTAATCAATCTTAAGCTACAATGTACCTGTTGGAGGAAAAGAAATCTAAAAATATTGGATAAGAAAATTTTGATTGAAAAATCATTTACCAATATCAAGGTTAAATGTCGAAGTTAAATTAGGTGACAGTATTGAGATTTTCTTATTGACCTTAGATTATTTGAAAAAAGGAATTAAGGATCTTTTCATCCACACCAGAAGTATAATATGTTTGGTTTACATGTACAAAAAATGAAATTCAATCCTTGCAAAGCCACAACTTTTTCAAATGGCCTTATCGGACACCATAAAAATCTGCTAATTGTAAATTCATGGTGACAAAGCTAATTGTAATGTTTGATACACATTTATTTATCCTGCTAAACCTTTGTTTAACGGATGATGATTTAATGGTCGTCCAAAGAAACATTTATAAACATTTGATTCACCAATTACAAGGATAAAGTTTAAGCCAAGTTTTTTTTTTTACTCCCTGAGGACAAATTTGTGTACGTGTGAAATAACCATGGCATAATGTTTCAAAAAGAAACAACTTTATTTATAAAATCAAGGTCAGTGCTGGAGACCAAAATCAGCTCTAATATATACACGTGAGATTTAATAACATACTGATCTTTTTAAGGTCATCATACTTATTATAAAAGATGATTTTTTTATCAATTATCAATCATTAAAGCCAATATCATTTCCGAAAGTTTAAGGCACCTCATCAGTGAAGAATATAATAGCATGAATAAGTCACTCGACAGCTGGCGATACTTGCTCCTCTGTGGCAACTGATCCCACCTCTCAGTAGACCCGTGTTTGCTCCATATTTGTATAGTTTCAATAGGCTTTGGAGCTTGATTGCTGTACGTATGTTATCTCTATATTTCATCCCAACAGACGGGTTATAGACCCCAATGCAATATTGACGCATACGGACAGAGATGCGTTCTCAATTAATCCATATAGTCCAGGGTTTGCTTCACAGTACGGCTATAGGAAATAATGGTTCCCAATCCGTCCATAGAAATTACTTGTTCTGTTATTGATTAACTTTTTTATTCTCGTCTACATTGTGACTAAACAGACTAAATTTTAATTAAGGATTACATGCGAGTGTCTGGAGTCTGTATTTTTGGGGTAAACATGTGCATTGCAGCATGTGTATGAGTGGACAACGAACCTTGACTCGGCATGGAGCCACAAAATTAAGAATTATCATATGTTGTTAGGTCTGTTTAATAACAACCTCATAAACCCTAAAATAGGCATGTTCCCCTTAAAACTACCGTGTTGTCTTTGCAGGTCATATTTATGGCACGCCAAATTCACAAAAATGAGCTAATCATAGTTTCACAATCGATAAACTAGGTTTATCGGTTGTAAACTATAGTTAACGGACTGTAAATTATAGTTAACAACGTTAATCTATATTTTACATCTGTAAACCATAGTTAACGCGATAATCTATGTTTCACAACCGTAAACTATACTTAACACTGAAAACAATCATTTGCGAATGCAAAAAATAGATTATCTGATAAATACAGTTTCACGATTTGTAAACTATAGTTTACAAACCGTTAACTATAGTTAACGATCTGATAAATATAGTTTCACGATTTGTGAAACTATGATTAACAACTCTTAACTTTAATTTACGATTGTAAACTATAGTTTACAAACGTGAATCTATGTTTATCAACAAAATCTATTGTTAACGCTTATTACAGACAGATAAACTTAGATTATCATTCGTAAACTATAGTTAACAACCGTTAAATGTAGTTTTACAGATGAAAACTTATCGTTAACTATAGTTTACGGTTTGTAAACTATAGTTTACAGTCGATAAACCTAGTTTATCTAATGTGAAACTAGCATGACTAGGTTTATCTCATTTTTGTGAATTTGGCGTGCCATACATATTTGCTTTAGAATCCGCTTTGTGAACTACTATTATATAATCAGGAAAAAAACTAACAGAACTTTTTAAGACTTTTAGTTCTTGGAGTTTTTAAAGAAAGGATGGTAGGAATTTTGCTTTACTCAGCATAAAAATAGGGAAAGAACTCTAAAAGAACAGACGTGCCAGACGTTAAATTTTCTTTCCTTGTAATCGAGGAAACAATAAACTGCGTCTTCAATTTCAGTAGGTCGGATTTTTATATAACATGTCGCTGCCGTCTTAGGCAAGTGAGTGGCGTTAAATTACTCGGCATGAATTTTAAGAGAGCAAATGTACATGTAATCGACAGTGTCAGGCGGGAAATGAAAGGATTCTTTGGGTTAAAACAAGATGTTCTTTAAGAAAAATTTTCCATGAAATGTCGTCTGCCTGTATTTTGGGTGTGATACACATTCATTGCTTTTTTCTTTTTTTGGCTACTAAGAATCTCGTTTCCTGGAATAGATTAGATGTAATACGTAAAGAATAAAGTTGCTTATAACATTAAAAAAAAAATAAACTACTGGAGTGAACAAACATAAAATACACTGTCATAGCTGCTTTCAAGAAGAATAATGTGATGTTGCATTAAATTTCCCAACGCTTTTGTCATGAGCATACCTCAAAATTTTGCCGAAAGAAAAAGGTACATAAAACATATTTCCTCTATTTCAGCAAGAGATATAAAGAACTGGTTAGACAGTGATACCAAAGAACCAAACCATTTAGGTAAACCACAATGTACTTTGATAATATCCATGCAATGCATCTCTCTCTTTCGCTTCTCTCTTTCTGTGATTCATTCACTAATTAAGAGCAAGAAAACATCGCAATAAGTGTATGAATTTATGTGTTATATAATTAAAATGTCTTTTCATTTCATTAGTCGTAGATACCCCACGCACCCATCCTCCAAAGTTGCGTCTTCCTGCCCCGACATCAAACAACTTCCAGCGAGGGGAAATTTTCTCCTCACCCGTGGACAGTGTCTCCTCCCCCGTATCCCCCACAAAGTCTACAGGGGGCATCAGTGACCACAGCGATGGACCATTGACCTTGGACGATCGTAAGTAAACAGTCAAGTCATACAAGGATGTAACAGAATCATTAATTTGACTAAAGGTCAATATGTATCTATTAATACACGTGACCCCGATGAGGTATATTTCTGACACATAGTCATTATAGCAAGTATCGTAATGTTCATACGTACGATATAACTTTCTGGGGATTAATCATGTTTTGCGCCTTCTGTTTTGTGTCATATGACATCTGGACTGGTACCACAAATTGACCCTGTCTTTCTTTTAAAAGGTGCATCGTCATGGTTAACTGTTGTCCAGACACACGTAGATCTATATATAATTACATTAGTCAACATGTTTTACAATTATTACTTTAAACAATTTTTTTTCAGACACTTAATAAATTGGGAAAAGGCATAAATGCCTAAAATACCCTCTTAAAATTGAATTACTATACAATACTTCATCTATTTTAATTTTAAATAAATTTACACTGATTTTAATGATTGTTATTCCCTTACAGTTGACGGAAACCAGGCATCTTATGTTGCTTGCATATGTTGCTCAGACGAAGACATAGAAATTGCTCATACGGTTATCGAAGCATACCGAGAGGTTACGAATACCGTACAATTCTTCCTTCCCCAGGAGCAACTATTGGGCGGGAAATATGAGTACGAATCCTTAGCAGAGGTCATTGAAGACAGGTGAGAGTTTATAGATCAAGGCCAGAATGTGCATTAAACGCATTTACACCGTTAAATGCACAAGCATTAGATCTTTTAAATTCATTTGATAATTATTGATCAGATTTTGGGCAACAAGAAAAATATATGCATAAAGTATTGAACTTTGTTTATTCCTTCTTTTGGAGTGTAATTCAACACTCATCATGAAGTTCAAATGATAAATAACAATCAAAAAGTCAATTTCAATCATTAATTTAACAATACTGTTTTGTTTTCGGTAGTTGAATACACTAAACCTATTGTAACAACTTAAGTATGCATGTAAACTGAAAGCGCTTGTGATTTTAATTATTCCTGACATGTGAGCTGTTCAATATCAATTTCTTTCAATATCAAAAAAAAAAATCAAAGATTACTCGCGCATTCCATCATTATACTGATATTTTTTATTCGCTGATATATTAACAATCTTAAAGGTTTTTATTAATATTTTGACTCTGATTTTGATATAGGTGTGATGGCCGTCTTCTTGTCGTTATGTCTAAGACTTACGGTGCTAGTCCTGCCTGTATTTTCTCCACTCAGTTCGTCAAGTCCTTAGATCCAGGTCAGTTATTATTAAACTATATTCATTTTGCTAATCACATTTTACTAAGGCAGGAAATTCTTCCCTAAAAATGTTCAACCCAGGATCGTGAAAGGTTAATATGCATATTGCAAGTTGACACAAGTGCTATATGTGTAACGTCAAATACTTTGTACGAATTCTCAACATATATCTCTTTATTAATTTTCAAAAATGTACTTTGTCTGAAAAAATATGAGGAAGTTTACCGGTAAGTAGACGAGTTGGTTTAATTTGATTAAAGTTTTAAAAGTGTATAGTACAGATGTCCAAACCAAGACAGCTTAACGTGTGCTATTTTAAAGTAATTATCATAAAGTCTTCATAAGTCTTTCATTTCAAGAATAGACATAATTTTAGGGTCGATTCATTTTAAGAAATGTCAAACTAATTTTATACAAATGAGATCTGGTAGACCAGATTAAACATATTCCTGATGGCATTAAAATATTTCTAATCCAAAGACCACGTTTCATTGGCCATAAAATGCACCAATGATAAATAACTTCAAAAAGCGAGAATTACTGCATGAACTTAACTACGTTTTGCCTGTAGACGATTTTTTTTTTTATATTACATTGACATTTTCGTCAGATGTTTAAGTTGAGGATGCGTTTTATAGCAAAAAGACAAACATCCTTTTATTTCTTAACTTCCTCAGGTAGAAAATTGTCGCCGCAATCTGGGACATATTTTACGCAAGGTGATTAATTTATTCAACCTACTCTTACTCTCATTAGCATTTAGGTATATAAGCACGTCAATCAATTAATAACTCAGATTCTTATAAGTAACACGTACATCTGTACATGATTATGCCTTCAAGCTGTAGAGAAAACAGTTAACTGAAAAGAATCCGTACCATTGTAAATATTGTGGTATTACTGCATAAAAATGCTGCAAGATTTCATAAAAATATTCGGAGAATGAAAACCATCACTGGGTTCAATTTATAGGTTGGAAGTCGTTGACCCTAAAATGTTTGTCATAAGGCAGCTCTGTGGCAGTTTAAACTTCTAAAGTAATTGAGTTTCTTGGAAGTGTTGGGTTTTTATCCTATAACTCGGACTTTTTCATTTATCTTTTGTCAACAGCTGAAAAACAATACTTCATGTACATAGAAGAGCATGTCTTTTTTAGTCCAATAAAAATATATCAAACTTATCGCTCTGATTGGAACTTTACCGAATTCCTTTAAACAACATCGGAAAAAAAACGGGAAGACTATAATCTGCATCTTCATTGTGTCAGAATTGAATACAAACTTTTTAGCCAACAAAGGAAAATTAATTTATGGTTTAATTTTTTTCCTTATAAAATGAAAAAATACCCAGTGCGCAATATTATTTTAAAACTATGCATATTATTTTTATTTCTTAATGATAATAAAATAATTTCTTTCCTTGTGTTTATAATGTAATTCTTTGTTTTTGAAAACATGCTAAATTGGTTTGTCATTTCCTTGTATCAATTAGATTAAAATTATCTTTTTAAGTCATTTTCTAAAATTTTATTTCTGACAAATTCAGGAATTATTTATGAGGATCAATGAAACAATTTTTTCTGAGAAAGCAAATTAAAAACAAGAAAAATCGCTGCATGCTTCTTAACTGCATGCACAAATATTTCTTTCTGCAAAAATTTTCTCCATATGAGTGTTATAAAATCAATAATTCATAAATAAAATTTCCAAATAAAAAAATGTTTTTTTTCTTAAAATACATATTCGCATATAAATTCATAATAAGAATGTTTCTCCTGCTACTCGTAAAAAGATTTACGATTTTCAAATTATACCATGTTTACACGCAAATACCAGTATTGACAGTTCATTAAAGGACATATATAAAATCATTTTGCTATTCTGAGCACTATATACACAAAAAAGTGCTAATAACATTTTTTTTATTTTTGTAGATGCAAAGCGGAGAAAGATCATCCCCATTATAAAGGATGAGGACGCGTCCTATCCCAGAGTCCTCCGCGGCATCAATGCAATAAAGCTCCAGCGTCTCAAATACACTCTACCATTCTGGAAACTTCTGTCTGCTTCCTTGGAAATTAAGTTCATTCCCAAGTATAATCAATCGGATACTGGTAGTTCTTTTTCGTCGTCATCCAGCGCCATTGCTAACAGTTCGTCAAGCTCATGTTCCAGCACTAGTACATCCGGTCCTTCCTCCTCAATGAATGCTTATCCTTCCTCATCGTCCTCCTCATCCTCAAGTAAATCTAATATTCGCTCCAGGACTTTTTCGGTGGAATCTCTCGAAAGTATCATTGATAACGAAAATGTACCAGACGTGTCTCGGATACATAACATACAGCGGCCGATTTCCTCTAACAACTGTAGTCAAAATTTATCCAGTTCCAGTGCTTCTCAAAGCCGAATGTCGAAATCCCCAATTACGGAAGATTTTTCATCTTTTGACAATACAGAAAAGGTGCGACTTCGACATTCAAACAGTGATAAAAAAATGGCAAAGTCTTTGGACAATTCGTGTTCCAGCTGTAATCCAGGAACCGTGAAAAAATCCAGCAAAAAATTAGTGACGAAAATCATGAAAACATTTAAATTTAGAAGTAAAAGCTCAAAGTCCTTCTTGGATGAACCGAGTAATTCTTCAAAGACGCCCACAACATTTCGATCAACATCAGAACCTGTTGACGGCATCCAGAGAACATTCAAGTCATGTGATGACATTTTCGGTGAACAAAGAAGAGAAAAGTCCAAACTTCACTTTGTTCAAAACATTGTCACTTCCATAAAGACTGGCATTTCCGGTTCCAGAGAATTCACGAAAAGTGGACAAAATCTGACGCCCGGGACGAGTTGTGAAAGATTATCGTCTCCGGTTCCATCTTCTAGTAGTCTCCAATCGAGTGACGTAGTTCCTGTTGTTGAACTTCCGCTGAATATCAGTATGAACACTTTTAACGTGATTCAGAGGGAATACTCTTTTGAGGGCAATTCAGAGTCAGCCGTCATGCGTTCATCTAACAGCTATTCGGATACCAATACGGAATCGGCCATTCTTCGAGGAGCTGGCTCGACCGAGAGCATTGATGACAATAATGCACAATTTTCACTTTGTTGATTATTATATATGGCGAAATCTTTTAAAAAGTCCCCTTATTCCTGTTTGTTGAAATAAGCTTGGTGAATTAAAAAATGCAGAAAATAAATATTGTATCAGAACGTGTTATGTTTGTACCATACATTGATTTTGAATTTTAGTAGGAGGAAACATTTGAAAATTACATGTGTATGTCATTTTTTTTTTCAAAATACGAAAGTAAATTTGAAGATTATTTTTGGAAGGGGGCGGGTATAAAGTTGAATAATGTATAGTATTGCGCATATGTTAAATTTTTTCTGATGCATGTCAATATATAATTGTAAAGTATTATCAACTGTATTTTAAAACTATTTAGTATGTTTAAGTTTATGTACATTTATGTGAATGTAAAATTTTGACATTTAAATAAAGAAAATATCTGAGGAGTACTATAAAAGTTGTCTTCTGTTGATCTACACCTGTGCCTGTCATTGTATTGTCACAAAATATACATCAAGAACGACATTAATGTAACATATGCTTGTCAATAAAATTTAATGAAGGTAAATCCTAGCAGTCCACTCCTTGAACAAAGATGTCAATGTGGAAACGTTACAAATGAAATGAATGACACGGTTTCTCAAATATATTGTATACAGGTTCTTCCTGGACGATTAAAAGTCAAAACTTACACAGTCATCTAAATTATTTTCCCGTGTAAAGCTGAGGAAAAAAAATTTCAAAATTAATTTTATGGCAATGCGTCTACTGAACTGAAAGTAAATTAATAACATTTTGAATTAGTTTATGATAAAATATTTTAAAAAATAAATATAAAAAATGAATGCCCTTGATTCCTAATGGGATCAAAAATCTTGCCTACAATAATTTCTTACTTTAAAAACTTAAACATATATATATATACATGTATGTATGAAACATTAATAAAACTTGTTTTTGGTTACAAATATCAATTTTTTTCGCCAGAAATTGAGTTCAAAGAACTAAATTCAAAATAAAACTGTTGTTATTTTCACTTTAAGCGTACAGTTTTCTTTTATACAAATTTTAGAAAGAAGAACTGTAATCCCTAACTTGTAAATCGAATGCACCAAATGAGCTAAGAGTGATAACTCCAATTTAAATGGAAACTTTTTAAGGGGAGAGAGAGAGAGAAAGAGAGATGCGATGGTATAAATTGATCAAATGATTCTTTAGAAAAAACAATCATTTTTATTTCTTTATTAATTAATTTATTTTTAAAACTATATAATTAATCACAAATAAATAAAATTGATTTTTTAAAGTCCACAAATATACAGGTAGAAGATATATTCTTTTTAAAAAAATTATTATTTAAACTTTTCGGGCAGGAATTAAAAAAAGTACTGAGAATTTTTTGTATAACGTTAATATATTTCATTATATATTCTGTTCATTGCAAATCTCCTTTTCAACAAGAAACAAGAACTGTGTTCTCTCCATTATGGTGATGTAAAACTCAGAAAATAAAACGTTATTTTATCTCAAATGGTGTACCATCATATTGTATGAAAACATAAAAAAAATCTGAATTTCGAGTCAAATACTGTTCGAATTCACTTCACATTCAAATCTTCCTCCCCAGTGTTAAATTAATATATTAATTATATATTATATAAATTAATATATTTTGTTCTTTCTTTCCCTTATCAATAGATTATGCAATTTGATGACAAATTCTTTCAATTATTTTCTTTTTATCTACAGCAAGGCCTGCACTTATCTTAAAGTTATCTAAAATATCTTTTTGACTATTTCTTTTCAGAGAGTCACAGAAAGCCAATCAATGAGTTGTTGGCATTAGGGTTTCTTTTTATCGTTTATTTTAATACTTATCAAAGTTATCAAATTCATGGAGCTAATGTCAACTATAAAAGCGAGAAAATAAAGCGAGAAAATGTTGAAACAGTTTTGCATGTTTGTTTTTAAAAAAATCACGATGCTGTCTCTCCTCCTTGATATATTTTCCATCTCTATTTTATTCATATGTAATCTTTTTGTTAAATAGAAATTATGTACCTCTGACCAGTTAGTATATCTAATGTATATATGTTATTTGAACCCCGTGTACCAATCTTGGTTTGGGTGAATAAAATGAACTTGAACTTGAACTCGTTCAAAATATCAAGTCATCATTCCAACACCGATCAGACTAATTAGACCGCGTAATATTGCAAGGAAAATAAAAGAGGGATAGTGGTTAAAATATTATGAACATCTCAATGAAACAATTGATATTCATTTGATGGTTTAAAATATATTCTTTACAGTATTTTTTTTATAAAGTAGACCTTTATTAGTGCATAAAGATAGAAATCAAGAGAGAGAGAGAGAGAGAGAGGTCGCATTCGGAGCTCCTCGGATCATATCGTAATTAGCCGAGGATCTTCGCGCTTTCTGATACTATCGGTGATTGGTTGAAAGGTAAGCGTGGTCAGCGAAGTGAAGCGCGTCACAACAAAGGGACACTCAATACGAGGATTGACCTTTTGTTTACAAATTACAAGTGCAGGACGGATATTTTCATTTCCTTATTGTAGTTAAATGGTAAGAATCAGCTTTAAATATTGTTAATTTTTCAATGATTCGTTCCTTGTTTCGAATTGATTAAGTTGCACACACAGGGACCTGCTAGCACGACTTGTACATATGTCCCTGGCACACCTGTTGCAAGTCATTTGAAATTGGGGTACATTTTTATCAAAATACTGAAATCATGACAGCTCATGTGAGCAATAGCATTTGCATTGACATTTCAATATTTTATTACAGACCACCAAGGACTAAATTAAAGGCTTTTCATTTTTTCTGCGAGTGAAAAAATAATTCTAGTGTATTTGATGAAACTTTGTTCAAGAGTTGTTACAAGTTACCCAGCTGTTACCAGTGCAGTTATTGGTGTTTGCAGCGTATTATAGCCGTAGCTAATCAAAGTAATTAACACTAACGGTATTTTTAGGCGGACATTGTGCCAATCAAAGCTCAACAATTATAACACCCCAAATGCCGAGGGACAGTAAACGGTAATGACATGTTTATTTGGGCAACTTGTCTCGCATTTTAAAATGAAACGAGTTTCTCAATTAGCGACCATCATGCGTTTATGACACTTTGGATTATATGATTAAACTGTGATCTAGACGCCATCACAAGTCATCGAATACAAGGACATCTGTGGGATATTCTAAAAACCCAGGATGAAAACAACCAGAATAGTCAGTGCAAGGAAAAAGACCTTGAAAGACAACGAACAACATTTCAAGAAAGCATGTGACCAAATAATACAGCTCAACAACAAAATGTCGGATCTTCAGGCAAGATACAAGAAAGCCACGAAGGAAAATCGTCGTCCCTTTAGATATACCCTCAGACTGAAAATTGCCATTTACGATGGAATGAGGAATGTTTATTATGAATATGCCCATGGAAAAGCTCGGACTATTGCAGATCTGAGACATGCATTGTACGGGGAAAATGTACAAATTGTGTCCGACGAATTATCAGCCTCAGGGTCGGAAGATGAATAATGAGGAGTCGGCCCGTTATTGTGATTATGGTTCTCTGAAATTTAATTTCATACAATTAATGTGTATTCTCATAAATTTGAATGTTATTGCTTTTTTTTGTATATCTATGATATGCATATTATATGAGAAAAATAAAGAATGAATTTTGTCAAATAAATGTTATCTATATTATTATTTTCCCGGTAACTTTCATCATTCTCCTTATTTATTTTGGAAAATGTTATTATTGAATGTTTCATAGTGTATTGTGTATACTTAGTAAGTTATTCTGTTTATAAGTACAGGTACAGTGGAGGAATTTTTTTTTTGGGGGGGGGG
>PRKT01000122.1:827930-847103 GCA_003671525.1 Saccostrea glomerata
GGGGGGGGGGGGGTGTTTCTAAATAAGATTCCTTGAAAATAAAAAAAAAATGACTAGTAAAAAATAAGTTATTGTGAAGTTATACAAACTCGAAAATATATCAGGCTAATTCAATGCGAGATGTCTGGCAAATATAACCATTTGCGCAAACGATGGTCTACTTTCTAATTGTTTACTACATATACATTTTTACGTGTACAGTTAAATACTGTTTTTAATGCATTTACACAGAAATACATACATAATGAAGTTCTTCATAGAATTTTTTTCAATGAGTTCAAAAGAATTCATTACATAACAGTCCTATCTCCCAAAATAACCCCTTCCAATCTACAGAACACGACTAAACATGCATGACATAAGGTCTTACTAGTACTCGTTTTTTGACAATGAAAGATTTAAATGCATCCTTAATTTCATCAATGTGTAAATACCTGACTGCAGAATTCAAAGTTGCAAAAGCAAGCCCCTACAGTAAAATAAAACCAGTTTGCGTCACAGGCACCTGAAGTATGGATATTCGCCCCCCCCCCCCCTTTTTATTTAAAAAAAAATGTAAATGTGTTTATTAAATATCTCACAAACAGTAAATTCATATTTGAGATATTATACACTCTAACATTTTTTTAAATTAAAAAAAGGATGTGTGTACTTCTGGTGCCCGTGGTTGCCGTCTGTTACTCTCTCAGAATGTATGGCCCGATGGTAGAGACTGTTGGGGAAAGGGGGCGGTTTTAATCAGCCCTATAAACTCTTCAGATACATATCGATTCAAATAAAGTGGAGAATTAATTTATTGAGTTTGTTCTCAGAGACCTTCCTCATCATATAAAAATTAGATATTTGGAACAAGCACATCCTCATCCGCTCTATTATTTTATGCGACAGTAATCGAAGAATGAGAGAATATAGTTTTTGCCCTGTCTGTCTGCAAAAAGTTGAACCCTGGCGATAACTTGATATTTCTTAATTTTATTTAGCGCGTAAATTCATTGTTCCATAATTTGGTGCCAAACAGACAGAAAGACAAGGCAAAAACTATATAACCCCCGAATCTTCTATTACGGGAGCATAAAAGTATCCTTTTTTAAAAACTCGTTTGCTTAAACCAGACCGACACATTGCACAGGAACAAAAGTTGGCATACCTATCAACCAAAACCACGAAAAATCTAACATTTAAGTATAATACAAGAAATGCGGTAAAATTTTTATTCTTTTATTTTTCAAACAAAAACATAACAATGGCGTAACATAAGTTAACAAAGTTCTTTTCGGATAGTGCACTTAGTTTCCAACTGTTCATTTGGGAAACGCGAGGCCCTGATAACTCAATCTCCTATTTAATCTCCCCCTTCCTCTGGCCCCTCCTCCTCGCCGAATGATCGAAGTAAGTCCATTTTCCCCGGTGACCCAGTGTCGGTACCCATAGTTTTCAGGTGTTCCATAATGGACTTCAGGTAGTTCATCTGATCCGGGCCTGGAATATTGGAAATCAATTTTGAAATAATGCAAGAATTTTTTGGTTTACATGGTAAATACTTATAAATACAGTGATCTTTTTGCTTTGAGAACTAAAATGGATTTTCATGGAGACTTACTATTGTAACTTTAGCTCAATTTCCATTTCCTTTGATTGGAACCAAATATACAATTAAGCGCATTGAAGTGGTAAAATTTTCTGTTTGGATGGAACGTTTTGAGCTATCTTTAGACACACCCATTTCTTTAGAAAGGAAAACTCGGTCAAATGATTCAATCGAATACCTGTTCTACAGGTATTTTATAAATATAATAGCCAATGAAATGGATGGTCTACATAAACACCGAGTAAGCACGTGTTCGACTGATACATGTGCTATGCTAACTTAAATAAACATGTTAAAATCATAATCATGTACAAATTCGATGCAATGCGTGTTTTATGTACGCGGGAACTCTATATCTCTTTCTTATTTAAAAATCTTCATTTCAGTGTAATTCATGTTGCTTGTCGCGGAAAGTGTAGTGTCCTAAAACATTACGACGCATATTCATTTTTCGTTTCTAAAGAAATGGGCGTGTCGTTATGTCATAATTGACGTTCAAAACATGACTCAGAACGTTTCATTCAAATGGAAAATTTTACCACTTCAATGCGCTTCATTGTATAAATCATCAAGGAAAGTCATTATTTAATGTACATGTATATGTAAACTGGTAATTCTTGAATCTATATATTTTATGTTGCTTTATATACTTACTAAGGAACTTGGAAACAAAGGTGTTTAAGTTTTCGGTTGTCATGCGGCTGTCCATGTCTTTGAAGGTGGAATCCACCGCTCTAACATACTTGGTGTACAGTGGGAGGATCTCAGAGATGACGGGGGCGGGGTCCGTTATATATTTTGCCAAATAATTTTTCAGCCACATCTCTGCCTCTTTGAAGAAGTCTTCCTTCAACCTTGTAATGCATAAAATGTATAATAGAAAAATAAATGATCCTTTTCATGATTTAAAAGACAGCAGATTCATAATTATATGAGTTAATATTTTAAAGGTTTATTTTCACGCCAACTTTTAGACAAATGCAAATTAGCAGTCATGCCACTTAACTTTTTTGACCTAAAGTTAAATTCCTAATGATGAAAAAATAAGCTAGAATATACACAAGGTAAATTTATATAGCTTACATTTCCTGGAAATCCTTGTACAATTCCTTGTGGTATTCCCACAGCTCACCAAGGCGGGGGCATCTGAACTCTATGTTACTGTCGAACAAGACCTCCTTTAGTTCTTTTTCAAATCTGGTAATGGTCCAACTTTCCTTCTCAGCTGTTTTTAAGATTACCCTCATCCTCCCAAAGAACTGCATGACATCTGAAAAAAAAATTGCGAGTCATTTTTTTGATAATATTTTTCAACTAAACTTACTAAATTAAATACATTCATCCATAAAGGATCTTCTATGATTTTTGGTAGAATGTAAAAATGATATCATAATCCACAACATACAGAACAGACGGCCGCCGGCGAATAATTTACATGTACCTATACTGTAATTTCATTTTAAAAGTATTGTATATTAAGGGCATATATATTCACCATTACTCATGAGGGACATGTTCAAGGAAACTGGTCAATAAATTGTAACGATCTCGAATAGGAGATTTGTATATGTACAAAAAAAATTTACATTGCCCCCCCCCCCCCCTTCACCCATGCAGGAACCCTTAATTCAGATTTATAATTTTAAAGACATGGACTTAAGGAATCGATGATTAATGCTCAAATTTAATAATTAATAAACCCCGTATCTAACCTTGCAAAGGGAAGTATTTGATGTTCATCATGGTTCCAAAGACGTGTGTGTGGGCGGCCTTTACCATGGTCCTCATGACGTCATTCAGCGTGTTCTCGTCCGTTATATAATTGGATAGAATTCTTTTTACAGTCGTGTGCATACTTTTTTCGTCGTTCGAAGTTAGTTTACGCTCTTGGTCCTTCAGAACATCTGCATCAAAAAGGATAAATTGCTAAATTACATGTGTATGTGGTCAAATTTACATGTGGTCAAATTTAAAAAATAATATAATAAATTGATAAATAGCAGGTAGATTTCATGAAAAAAAATGGTTGTTGGCAAATGTTTTATTACACCACAATTTATGAGAGTGGTGCCAGTCTCTTTAATATTCGAAAACAGAACAAATTACATTGGAATAATTCTTATACCATAAAGACCATCGTTCCCATTTGTGCCTATAAAATAGGGCATCAGATTATACTACATTGTATAATTACTTTCTAGCAATAAAATAAAATCTAAATTATACTCACAAAAAATCATTTGGTTGAGTTTTGATGTTGCACACTGGAATCTAGCATGCAAGAAAGTGCCGGTTGTGTTGAGGAACATCTCTTTGAATGACGCATCGGACGGGTTTCCCACGATCATGTTGAACCAGTCTTTTAACATCATCAAAAATCTTTCACGGGTCAGTGGCATTGTAGCTGAAAATATAAAATCCAATCACATGAAGCGCACTGAACTGGTAAAATTGCTTTTAAAAGGAACATCTGAGCTTTTTTTAAGGACCCTCTCTACATTGAACACTAATTTCGGGATCCTTTCGGGTACGTAGACTGACCCACCATTCGACATAAAATAGAATAAATGGGAATCTGTACTGTATGACATAATTTGAAATTAAATTCATGAATTCTAAACAGAATGTTAGACCAAGATAAAGTAGTTAAAACCTTTATTTGCCTGTAATTTTTTCATTTGAGTAAGAAAAAGCAATTTTTCTGCATTATTACTTCATTGTCTTTGAGAATTTTTTCTGGATAAAAAAGCCACGCTTCCTATGTTAAAAATGATTAATTCAATTTAAGAATATACTCCTTAATACTATATAATTTTCTCAAAGTCCAAAAAATATTTTTCATGAGTGTATAGAGGGTTCTTAAAAAAAAACCCACTTGGGATTGTCATTTCACGCCCATTTCATTAGGATGAAAAACAGTCAAATGTTTCATTCGAATACCTGTAGAAAAGGTTTTTTCAACAAATATCCTGTCAAATTGACAGTCTAGGTAAACCCCGAGTAAACACGTGTTCGACCAAACTCAAATAATCCCGATAAATTCATAATTTTGAATATATTCTTTGCAATATTTGTTTTACAGATGCTTGGTCTCTAACTCTGTTCTAACTTAATACAATTTCAACTTCAGTGTATAACTCATGTTGCAAATCGCAGAGAGTGGGGTTTTCTAAAGAATATTCTTGTTTCTATCAGTCTCTGTAAAAATGGGCGTGTCATAATGTAGCAAATGGTATTCGATAAGAAACACCCAAACTTTCCACGCAAACGAAAATTTTTACTACTTCAATGCGCTTCATTATATGTTTTCCAAATAATCATGTACTTACAAGTGAACGTTCCACTGGGGAAACTGCCAAAGTATGGTTTCAAAAGCCTGTCGAACACCCCAAACAACATTTTGTATTCTTCTTCCGAGATATTGTTGTCCACGTCATTTTTTGAGTCACTGTCGTCGTCATCCGGTACACCCGGACCAGGTAGGGGTGGGGTAAACGTGTCTGTATCTGCCCTGGCCACGAGTTTCTCTAGTTGTCTGACGATAACACGTAGCTCATTATCAGGGTTTCTTGGTCTTGAAAGCGAGCCTAAAATATGTACATAAATATATATAATTCTTCAATACCTACCATGTGTAAAATTAAAGAAGAAACCGGCAATTATTCCATCTCAAGCATGTTCGAATAGTTTAACTATTTTATTCTAGTATACCTAGAATCTTTTATTGAATTGCTGTAAATTAAGACTTACAATGAATAACTGCAACCAATACCACGAGGACTTTCAACGATTCCATACTTGAAGCTTCTGCCACGTCCACTGCCTGTCGTCTCGGGTAGCACGCACTCACCCGCTCAATCTTTATATATACTTGTAGTAACGCATCGTTTGGTGCGGCGTGTAGTGATTGGCTGTCTGATTTTGCTGACATGTGAGTTTGCATTGCATGGGGCCAGTTTAAGGGTTTTGATTATAATTTATTTATAAAAAATGATTTTGAAACAAAATTTTGCACAGTGCAGTAAAAATAATTACGTCGGTCACGAAAAAAAATGCATCAACATGTGAACATTTTTTTTTAAACAAGCTGACAAGTATAAACATAACCCTATGGGAAACCTCATTTGTTATACGATTTTTCAAAATATATTTATTTTTTTCTACTTTTTAATTCTTTAACTTGCGTTTCAATTTCACAAAAAAATGCAGTGTTAGGTATGTTTTTTTTTTATATTTAACTTCCACGTTCTTGTCTTTAAAGAATAAAAACAAAACCACATAGTATACTAGTAATCATTTTGAGCCTCACCCTTCCTGTAGCTTTTTATCATTTAAATGATACAGCTTGTAGGAAATAAATGCACCCCTTAACTTCCGTCGGCCTTTTTTTAGTTTTATCCCTCAAAAATATACTTTGATGACTTTTAGTCCATTTATTATACCCCCGCTTAGGTATACTACAGGGTATACTATAGAGATCTTATACCACTGATTGAAAATGAATAAATCTTTCACAGAATCTTTGTTACATATTGCCACTGAGTACCTTCTATCTTAATTTTTGATCAGACACATATTTTCGTGTTTCCCATGGCAAAACATGGAAATATGGGAAGCTGTTCTTTCTATAATTTTGAACGGTATCCGGCTCTTATCCGCAACTCCTCCTTCACAACTGAATAAAATTTTATGAATCAGATATTTTCACAGTTTTTATTACATAAGGTCATTGTTAACCTCCTATTTGTCCCCTGTGGGGGATATTAATTTAGGTCTGTCTGTGCGTCCGTCCGTCCGTATTTCTGTCTGTTTGTAACGCTTTAGTTTCCGTGCGATATGAAATTATCTCCCTTTGGCCTTAAGAAGAACTATTGATTTTGTGGTCCAAAGGTCAAGGTCATAAATTCTGTCTTTTTTTAACACTTTCGTTTTTCTTGCGATATCTCAATGATCCTTTGAACTTTTGCAATGACATTTTACATAAACAACTCCCTGTGGCCTAAGGAAGACCCCTATTGATTTTGAGGTCAAAAGGTCAAAGTTCAAGGTCGTAAATCTATACATTTTGTCTGTGTGTATCACTTTCGTTTTCCGTTCTCAGGAAGATTTTGAGCTTTTCCAATGAAATGTTATACCAAAACTCCCTATGACCTTTCTCACCCCTCTAAAAGTGTTTCTAACAGTTTGTTTTATGAGTATTTGGTGTATTGAAAGTCACTTTGTACTACTATAGTATTTTTAGCACAGGGGTATTTTGAGATTTATTACGTATAATACAGGCTGTCGGCAGACTTTTTATTCTTATTACATATTAGAAGTGTTTAGTAAAGGCTAATTAGGCACCATGTATTGTGTAAAATGTTGACAATATCGAACGTGAATATATATACATGTATTTTACTTGATGTTTGCGTATAATTTACGGAAGAAGTATGACTCTCGCATAACATTTGAGAGGACCAATGTTCGAATCCCGGACGATCCATTTCTAAATATACTTTTTAAAAAACTAAATGATAGTATTCAGCATGTGGAATGAAAAAGTTATAACGTCTTACTTGTACAAATCAATAGCCATGTAGCATCTATTTTGAAAGTGAGCGGGGGGGGGGGGCACATTCCTTTCTCCCCCTTAATTTTCAAAGTTTGACATGATTAATATTAATAATCCCATACTTTGGTTTTATAATTAATGGTCAATATATAAATGATAATTTTCTGTAATGACCAAGTATTAGTTAATTTTCTTAAAAATCAAGGTTTTTGTGACTTCTTGTAGATGTAAACATGGTAAAAATGCAATTTTTAAAATCTGATCTTCTTTATTCACTTTTTTTTCTTTTAAAAAGTGAAATATCATAGTGTTCATAACTATTCGATGCCACTTTTTAGTGCCCAGTTTTACTCTTAGAATACACAAAAACCAGGAGTGTCTGGGAGCTTCACCAACTGGGCCCATACCAGGCTTTGGCCTGGAACCCCCAGCGGCCTTAAGGCAACCCCAGACCCCTTGCCTCAATGAAGTTATCTATGCCCCCTAATCCCCCACCCCCTCTCTCCCTCACACTCCGTATCTCCGTAATCCCTCTCTCCCTCACACTCCTTATCTCCCCACTCCCTCTCTCTCTCACACCCCCAATCTCCCTTCTTCTTTTCTCTCTCACACTACCTCTCTCCCATTCCCTTTCTCCCTCACACTCCCTATCTCTCCACTCCCTCTATCTCTCTCACACTCCCTCTCCCCCCTCACAATCTCTATCTCCCCACTCACTCTCTCTCTCTCACTCCCTTTCTCCCACTCCCTTTCTCCCTAATCCCTCTCTCCATCAAAATCAATCTATCCCTCTCTAATTTACACTCCCTCCCTCCCCACTCCCTCTCTCTTTTACACTCTCTATCTCCCCACTCCCTCTCTCCCACCCCACTCCCTCTCTCTCTCCCTATCTCCTCACTCTCTCTCCCTCACACTCCAATTTTCCACACTCCCTCCCTCTCTTTCTCACTCTTCCTATCTCCTCACTCCCTCTCTCCCCCTTTATCTTTCACTCTCCTTCCCACCCACTCCCTCTTTCCTCTCTTTCTCTCACACTCCCGATCTCCCCCTCACACTTCCTATCTCTCATACTTTCTTTCTCCTAACTCCCTCTCTCCCTCACACCAAACTCCTTTTTCCCTCTCACTCCCTATCTCCAAACTCCCTCTCTTCCTCACACTCCCTATCTCTCCATTTCCTCTCTCTCACACTCCCTTACTCCCTCAGACTCCCTACCTCCCCTCTCCCTCACATTCCCTATTTCCCAACTCCCTAACTCCCTCACAATCCCTCTCTCCCCACTCCCTTCCACCCACTCTCTCACACTCCCTATCTCACTCTCTCTCAAACTCCCTACCTCCCCACTCCCTCTCTCTCTCTCACTCCCTCCCAACTCCCACACTCCCTATCTCCACACTACCCATCTCCTTCACACTCGCCATCTCCCCACTCACTCTCTCCCTCACACTCCCATTCTCTTACACTTCCTTACTCATAACTCCCTCTCTCTCACACTCCCACTCACCCTTACACTCCCTCCCTCTCTCCCTCCACACACTCCCTTTCTCCCTAATCCCTCTCTCCATCACACTCCATCTATCCCTCTCTCTTTCACACCCCCTCCCTCCCCACCCCCTCTCTGTTTTACACTCTCTTCTCCCCACTCCCTCTATCCCCTCTCTCTCACTTCCCAATCCCTCTTCCCCCCTCTCTCTCTTTCTCCCTCTCTCTTCCTATCTTCTCACTCCCTCTTTCTCCCACCCTCTTTCACTCTCCTTTCCACCCCACTCCCTCTCCTCTCTATCTCACACACTTCCTATCTCCCCCTCACACTTCCTCTCTCTCTCATACTTTCTTTCTCCTCACTCCCTCTCTCCCTAAAACATACCAATCCCTCTCTCCCTCACACTCCCTATCTCCCTCTCTTATACTCCCTATCTCCCAACTCCCTCTCTCTCTCACATCCCCAATCTCCCTTCTTCTTTTCTCTCTCACACTACCTCTCTCCCATTCCCTCTCTCCCTCACACTCCCTATCTCTCCACTCCCTCTTTCTCTCTCACACTCCCTCTTCCCCTCACAATCTCTATCTCCCCACTCACTCTCTCTCTCTCACTCCCTTTCTCCCACTCCCTTTCTCCCTAATCCCTCTCTCCATCAAAATCAATCTATCCCTCTCTAATTTACACTCCCTCCCTCCCCACTCCCTCTCTCTTTTACACTCTCTATCTCCCCACTCCCTCTCTCCCACCCCACTCCCTCTCTCTCTCCCTATCTCCCCACTCTCTCTCCCTCACACTCCCATTTTCCACACTCCCTCCCTCTCTTTCTCACTCTTCCTATCTCCTCACTCCCTCTCTCCCCCTTTATCTTTCACTCTCCTTCCCACCCACTCCCTCTCTCCTTTCTTTCTCTCACACTCCCGATCTCCCCCTAACACTTCCTATCTCTCATACTTTCTTTCTCCTAACTCCCTCTCTCCCTCACACCCAACTCCTTTTTCCCTCTCTCTCACTCCCTACCTCCCCTCTCCCTCTCTCTCTCTCACTCCCTCCCAACTCCCTCTCTCTCTCACACTCCCTTACTCCCTCAGACTCCCTACCTCCCCTCTCCCTCACATTCCCTATTTCCGAACTCCCTAACTCCCTCACAATCCCTCTCTCCCCACCCACTCTCTCACATTCCCTATCTCACTCTCTCTCAAACTCCCTACCTCCCCACTCCCTCTCTCACTCCCTCCCAACTCCCACACTCCCTATCTCCACACTACCCATCTCCTTCACACTCGCCATCTCCCCACTCACTCTCTCCCTCACACTCCCATTCTCTTACACTTCCTTACTCATAACTCCCTCTCTCTCACACTCCCACTCTCCCTTACACTCCCTCCCTCCACACACTCCCTTTCTCCCTAATCCCTCTCTCCATCACACTCCATCTATCCCTCTCTCTTTCACACCCCTCCCTCCCCACCCCATCTCTCTTTTACACTCTCTTTCTCCCCACTCCCTCTATACCCTCTCTCTCACTTCCCAATCCCTCTTTCCCCCCCTCTCTCTCTCCCTCTCTCTCTCACTCTTCCTATCTCCTCACTCCCTCTTTCTTCGACCCTCTTTCATTCTCCTTTCCACCCCACTCCCTCTCCTCTCTATCTCACACACTTCCTATCTCCCCCTCACACTTCCTCTCTCTCTCATACTTTCTATCTCCTCACTCCCTAAAACATACCAATCCCTCTCTCCCTCACACTCCCTATCTCCCTCTCTTATACTCCCTATCTCCCAACTCCCTCATACTCCCTATCTCCCCACTCCCTCTCTCCCTCACACTCCCTATTCCCTCTCTCCCTCACACTCCCTATCTCATCACTCCCTTTCTCCCTCAAGCTCACCACTCCCCACTCCCTCACACTCCCTATCTCCACTCTTTCCCTCACACTCCATCCCTCCCCACTCCCTATTTCCCCACTTCCTCTCTCTTACATTCCCTTACTCCCTCAGGACCCTACCTTGTATCTCCCTCACATTCCCTATTTCCGTACTCCCTAACTGCCTCACACTCGCTATCTCCCCACTACCTCTCTCCCTCACACTCTCTCTCTCTCTCACATTCCCTTTCTCCCACTCTTTCTCTTTCACTCACACTCCCTACTCCCTCTCTCCATCACACCCCACTCTCTCTTAACCTCATACTTCCTATCTCCCCACTCCCTCTCTTCCATCTTCCTCACACTTCCTGTCTCTCATACTTCCTATCTTCCCACTCCCTTACCCCCCACTTCCTCTCTCCTTCACACTCCCCACTCCCTCTTTCTCACACTCTGCCCACTCCCTCTCTCACACACTCTCCCCACTCCCTCTCTCCCCACTTTCTCTCTCCTACTCTCCACACTCCCATTTTCTCCACTTTCATTTCCCCCCTCTCTCCTCAATTCTCCCCACTCCCTCTCTCTCAAACTTTCCCCACTCCCTCTCTCTCACACTTTTTCTGCTCCCTCTCTCCTCACTCCCCCCTCTCTCTCCCCCAATCCCTTTCTCCCCACTTCCATTCCTCTCTCCCTCCCAATCTGTCCCTCTCTTTCCTTTTCTCTCTCTCTTTCTCCCACTCTCCCCCCATTCTCTCCACTCCCTCTCACTAACACTCTCACCACTCCCTTTCTCTCCACTTTCACCACTCTCTCTTTTCCCATTCTCTCTATCTCCCCTTCTGCTCACTCCCTTTTTCCCCACTTCCATTCCTCTCTCTCTCTCTCTCCCACTGTCTCTATTTCTCTCTCTCTTTCCGATTCTGTCTCCCCTATTTTCCCCACTCCCTCACACTCCCTATCTCGCCACTCCCTCACACTCCCTATCTCCCCACTCCCACTTCCTTTCTCCCCTCTCCCCCAGACTCCCTATCTCCCGACTCCCTCTCTCACACTCCCTTACTCCCCTCTCCCTCAGACTCCCTATCTCCTCTCCCTCTCTCTCACACTCCCTTACTCCCCTCTCCCTCACACTCCCTATCTTCCCACTCCCTCAGACTCCCCACTCCCCACTCCAACTTTCAAAGAGTCCCTTTCTCCCCTCTCCCTCAGACTCCCTATATCCCGATTTCCCATTCCCTCACACTCCCAATCTCCCCACTTCCACTCTCTCACACTCCCTATCTCCCCACTCCCTCACACTCCCTATCTTCCCACTCCCATTCCCTCACACTTCCTATCAACCCACTCCCTCACACTCCCTATCTCCCCACTCCCACTCTCTCACACTCCCTTACTCCCCTCTCCCTCAGGCTCCCTTTCTCCCGACTCCCTCTCTCCCCTCTCCCTCTCTCTCACACTCCCTTTCTCCCCTCTCCCTCACCCTCCCTATCTCCCCACTCCAACTCTCTCATAATCTCTATCTCCCCTCTCCCTCACACTCCCTATCTCCCAACACACAAATTCCCTATCTCCCCACTCCCTATCTTCCCTCTCCCTCCCTATCTCTCCACTCCCTCACATTCCCTATCTCCCCACTCCCACACTCCCTTTCTTCTCTCTCCCTCACATTCCCTATCTCCCCATTCCCACTCTCTCACACTCCCTTACTCCCCTCTCCCTCAGACTTCCTATCTCCCGACTCCCTCTCTCCCCTCTCCCTCTCTCTCACACTATCTTTCTCCCAATTCCCTCACACTCCCTATCTCCAAACTCCCTCACACTCCCTATCTCCCCACTCCCACTCTCTCACATTCCCTTTCTCCCCTCTTCCTCACAATCCCTATCTACCCACTCCCACTCTCTCATACTCCCTATCTCCCCACTCCCTCACACTCCCTATCTCCCCACTCTCTAACACTCCCTATCTCCCCACTCCCACTCTCTCACACTCCCTTTCTCCCCTCTTCTTCACACTCCCTATCTCCCCACTCCCACTCTCTCACACTCCCTATCTCCCCTCTCCCTCACAATCCCTATCTCCCCAGTCCCTATCTCCCCTCTTCTTCACTATTCCCCCACTCCAACTCTCTCACACTCCCTTTCTCTCCACTCCCTCACACTCCCTATCTCTCCACTCCCTCATACTCCCTATCTCCCCACTCCCACACTCCCTTTCTCCCTCACACTCCCTATCTCCCCACTCCCACTCCCTATCTCCCCACTCCTGCTCTCTCACACTCCCTATCTCCCCACTCACTCCCACTCTCTCTAACTCCCTATCTCCCCACTCCCACTCCCTATCTCCCCTCTCCCTCACACTCCCTATCTCCCCACACCCAAATTCCCTATCTCCCAACTCCCTATCTCCCCTCTCTCCACTCCCTCACATTCCCTATCTCCCCACTCCTACTCTCTCCCTTTCTTCCCTCTCCCTCACTATCTCTCCACTCCCACTCTCTCACACTCCCTATCTCCCCTCTCCCTCACATTCCCTATCTCCTCACTCCAACTCTCTCACACTCCCTTTCTCCCCTCTCCCTCACACTCCCTATCCCCACTCCCACTCTCTCACACTCCCTATCTCCCCACTCCCTCAAGCTCCCTATCTCCCAACTCCCACTCTCTCACACTCCCTTTCTCTCCACTCCCTAACACTGCCCATCTCCCCACTCTCACTCCCTCACACTTCCTATCTCCCCACTCCATATCTCCCTCAAACTCCCTCTCTCTCTACCACTCCCAATCTCCCCACTCCCTATTTCCTTACTCCCTCCCTCACACTCCCTCTATCCCTCACACTCCCTAACTCCCCTTTCCCTCACACTCCCTATCTTCACACTCCATATCTCTCTCACACTCCTTTTCTTCCCACTCCTTTACACTCCCTCTCTCTCTCCTTCTCCCTCGCACTTCCTATCTCCCCACTCCCTCTCTCTCTTTTACTCCCTCTTTCTCTCTCCCAATCTCCCCACCTCCACTTATCTTATATAAGATAAATAAAAAAAACTATTCAAAAATTATTTCAAAATGTTCTATTCTTATCGTTTTAGCAGAACTGTGTATTTTTGAAAAAAAAAATGTATTTTAAAATCATAAGAGGAATAACTTTTTACATAACATAATACTGCTTCCTGGTTTGCAATCTGATCACGGTATTATATATTCATTCCTTTTATTTTCAAATACATTGTTAAATAACAATATTTACATGCTTACTAGCATGCAAGTTGGTTTATTAGCTTTATCTTTGTGAGGTCTTTGATGAAGCATTTTCCAATCCATATGGAATCCTATTGTTTCCATACCATTAATATTTATTTGTAATTTCTACCAAAGTCCTGGTATTGTTTCTTGGTGATTTCTGAGGCTCTGTGTTCCATGATCCTGGCCTAGTGTTTGCTTTTCATAGCCAGCCATGTTGAGTTTTAAGTTTGTTTCATATGGTCTATCTTTATCCTGCATCCAGACTAGATATGTCCTTCTTAACCACGGGCAAACCATTTGGTCCAACTGGGTTAAGTTAACTGCCTTGGAGTCTGCTTTTGAATGGGGTAGGTCCAATTATTAATAAATAATAATAATAATAATAATAATAAATACTTTATTTAAAGAAGGTAACCTGGTTAGTGCATGCACTATTCTTCCCCAGGGCCTTCTATATATATCAAATACAAAAAATATACAGAATACAATTCATCATATATAATAGTAATATGTATAAGGAATTACAATCATAAAAGGAATTTTTCTAAAATTTCTCAATTCATTTCAATTTTTTTTAAAAATATGATTGACATTAACATGTTCTCCTCAGTTTTGACTAGTTGAGTAGTGTTTTTAACCATTATACTTAAAAAAAATTCACAAATAATGTGTTTTATTTTCATAAATAATTTTTATAAAAATAAATTCTAACCAGCCTTTCTATACATATTTCATTATATATTCATGTGATCCATTCATTTACAGCAAACTTTTAACTAGAAAACATTTTATTTGGATATAAAATTTTTTTTTTCATTTTCTTTGAAAAAATCACAAAAAATAATATAAAATAATTAAGAGCTAATGTCGGCCTTGCAATGCTGAAACCATTGTCTAAAAAGGTTGACTCAGAGATCTATAAAATAAAAAGTTGGTATGGCATTCCTCCATAATTGATGTGGTGCAGACTTGTCAATAATATAAATCCCCTTCATCTGTAGTTATCTTTCCTAATTAACTGTCGTGGTCTGTTGTACAGTATCTCTCATCCTTTAGTTGTTGTACCTCAGATGTCAACTTGTGGTAACATACCTTTGACTTCATTTCAATTTAAAGGCTTCAAAAGAATTAATTGATGATATTGTCCTTGCATGGCTTCTTCTGAAATATTAGCTGCAGATCTGTAGCTCTCCAAAAAAATATAGACCGGAGAGCTACAGTGCCACCCATTGAAAAATCTGTATATTTATTGCGCACAAAAAAAGTGAGCTCGGTTCTTGATTATTTCTTCCAAATTCTTACCTCAATTGCAAAAAGGAAAGAGTTATAAAATTTTCTCTCTCCTCTATCAAGTACTCTCTTAGTTGACATCTGAACGAAGCATATTGGACCGACTTATCTTTGCAACAAAAATGGCAGTACAAATAAGCGAAATGTTCGATGATTACAATATCAGGGTCAGGAGGACTATTAACAACAATTATGAGGAATGTTTTGTTGTGGAAAGAGTCAAGGAATATGTTAGGAACTCACGGTTAGTAATATTTTGAGAATACAGTTTTAGGAACATCGAGAAATAAATCGAAAACCGAGCGCAATAAATATACAGTTTTTTCTATGGGTGGCACTGTAGCTCTCGGAGTCTTCGGTCTATCAAAATATATTTTTTCAGAGAGCTACAGATCTGCAGCTACTGAAATATCATCTCCCATAATGAACTTTTCCCAGAAAACACAATCCTAGACAGAATTTGAATTTCTAATGTAGTATTTATCACTCCAATAGTTTACTCACATGTATCACTTGAATTAAACTCAAGATATTTCACTGATTTCCCAAAATGTATTTTTTCACTTTGAATAACATCACAAATATCATGTACTTGATTTAATATGATAGACTGTTTTGAATATACCTGCTAGAATGTCAAAATAACATCAAAAAAATCAAAACGAAATAAACTTAAAAACAAAAGGCCCAAGGACCACATTGCTCACCTGAGCAATTTGGCAAAGAAAAAACAAAAATCAGTTCAGTTATGCAAAGTTGAAATATTAAAGTGGTTCAGGGAGGTATGATTTGAACAAACTAATGCTAATACTAAAACTAAATAATCTCCACTTCCTAAGGATGTTTTTGAATTAATATGACACATGATGGCTTTCCTGTTCTTGTATGAATTTTTTTTTTAGATATATCCTTCATATTCCTTTGTAAAACTATGATCCCCTGGTATGGCCTCAGTATTCTCCTGGAGGTTTATGATTTGAGCAAATTTAAAATACTATAACATTATCATTTCCTTTTATATTATTTTGACCAGTCATGGCTTTGTTGTTCTTGTGAAGATCGAATTAAAAAGATTTTTTTCTTATTTTTACTTTGATACCCCAGTGTACCCCACCCTACCCCAGGGTCATGATTTGAAAAAAACATGAATCTACACTATCTGAGGATTGCTTCCATATCAATATGTCTAATCATGACTTTGCTGTTCTTGAGAAAAAAAATTAAATTAAAGATTTTTTCTTTATGTTTTCAATGTAAAACTTCGATCCCCCCTTGCAGTCCCATCCTACCCCTTAGGGTTAGGATTTGCACAAATTTTGAATTAGACCAGTGGTTCTTGAGAAGAAGATGAAAATGTGAAAAGTTTACAATGGTGATGATGACAATGATGACAGACAATGGACAAATTTGATCGGAAAAGCTCACATGAGCCTTCAGCCTAAGTGAGCTTAAAAAGAAATTGAAATGCAGAACGATTATGCCAAATGAACAGAAAAAATAAAAATCACCAATGTAAGCAATAGAATTTCAGAGAAGCTACATGTATTTTATAAATAAATGTGACATGTGAAAAAATATAAAAAGCAAACTCAAAGAATTGTGGTCCCCACTTTTGGTGGGATCCCAAATGGAAAAGAAATCTAACAAAATAGTTTCAAAATATCTTCAAAATCCTACCAATATATACTTTTATTTTCTTTGTATGTTTTGAAAGTGTTGCATATAACGAAACATCAATGCAACACTTTACAGGATGGGGACGGCATGGTATTTTGGTAATGTTAATCATTTCAATGTTGGTGTTTTATTAAAGTAGTTTGTAATAGTATTTTGTTTGCCCTTTTTTTCATTTGGGATTACATTATTTATGGGATCTTCAATGTATCAGATATGAATGCCTTATCATATGTCATTCAACAGTAATAACCAAGGTTAAATTTTTTGGAAAGTTATGACAAACATGAAGGTCAAGGGGTCCAAAATCAAAGCATGTTCAGAAACATTTTGTCACAGAAAATCCACATGTTGAACTTGAAAGCCCTAGCTATCTTTTCTCAAACAAAAGTTATAAGGAAAAATACCATTTTTGAAAAGTAGGTCAAACTTTAAGGTCAAGGTTACAGGGTTTAAAAATATAGTAATAATATTTAGAAAGGTATTGTCATATAGGTAATATACATGTGTAACATGAAAGTGGTACCTTTTCTCTTTCAAAAGTTATGACTAATCAAAAGTACTGTAATGATAACTTTTTGAAAAGTAGGTCAAACTTCACAGTCAAGGTCACAAAGTCAAAATTCATAATACTAGTATATTTGGAAAGGTCTTGTCACAGGTAATATATACTCCCCGTCAATGAAAACGCAACATTCTAATTTTAGGGTGAAAAGTATATACGGGTTATAACTATATACCAAACACGTTAGGACATCTTTAACTTTGCCAAATCAGTTATTTAATGTTTGAATGGCTTTCATTTCATTACCAAAAGCTGATTTGTTAGCCCTCTTAACAGATAACATTTAAATAAAACACCCCCCCTTCCGACCATTTAATCAAAACATGCTAGTCCGCTATGAAAATTATGCATGTACGCAGTCCGATTTTTACCACCCATTAGGTTTATCAATGTCTTTATCTGAGCGAAAAAAATATTTTTGGGCATTTTTAATTGCATGTTGTTCAGAAACTGCGGTCGAATTTTCTCTAACTTGGCGTAGTGTAGTAACTCTTGGACTTCCGTGCAAGAAAATGTTATTTATGCTACTGCAATACATGAGCCTGATGAGTCGTGATATAGTGTACATTTCAACACTGCAGCTCTTTTTTTCTTTATTTTAAGAATTTCCAGCATTAGCAATGAAAATCAGTCATTTTGATGAAAAATAGGCATCACATCCGGTAAAAAAGAAAGATTTGTTTCCTGGCCTTTTAGCACAATACTTATGATTAACAGTTTCAAAACCTTGAAAACCCAAAATATTGTTTTAAATTTTATTAAAAATGCAAAAATTTGATTTCAGATAAGAGGGCTAAAAAGCAACTTCCGGTAGAGGAAGGAAATTCATTCAACCGTTAAATAATTGATTTGGCAAAGTAAAAGATGTCTTAACTTTTTTGTACATAGTTATAACCCGTATATACTTTTCACCCTAAAATTAGAGTGTTGCGTTTTCATTGACGGTGAGTATACATGTAAAATATAAAACCCCTATCTTTTCTTGTTTTAAAGTTATTAATAAGGTTGAAATATTTGTGACAGACTAGTAGACAAATGAGATTTATAAATGCCCCTTACTTTTGCAAAAGCAGGCAACAATAATGAATGGAATTTCCAAAAAAAAATTAAATAACATATTCAGAAAAAAATGAAAATAAATCAGTCTAATCAGTAATCAATACATATCCAGTTAATTTACTCTTAGTCAAAATACAAGTCCATATAATTCTGATTGAGATTTGAGAACAATAAAATTTAAATTAACAAAATCAAAGTACATGTAATTACAATTCAACTAATTCTATACAATAAAAAAACAAGAGGCCCATGGGCCACATGGCTCACCTGAGTACTGTAGCTAGGAAAAAGTAGAATTTGGTTTATTATTGAAAAGTTTAAATCCAAAAGTAATCCCATGACCAATCATGGATTTGCTATTCTTTAAAGAATTTTCCTATATATTTCTATGCAAAACCTTGGTCGGCCATTGTGGTCCCGCCCTACCCCCAGGGGTCATGATTTAAACAATTTGAACCTACACTACCTGAGGATGCTTCCATATAAATATGATGAATTATGGCTTTGCTATTTTTGAGCAGAAGATCTTAAAAGAATTTTCCCAAATATTTCTATGTAAAACTTTGGACAGCCATTTTGGCCCCGCCTTAACCCCGGTGGTCATGATTTGAACAAATTTGAATCTACACTACCTGAAGATGCTTCCATATAAATATGATGAATTATGGCTTTGTCATTCTTGAGAAGAAGATCTTTAAAGAATTTTCCCAAATATTTCTATGTAAAACTTTGGATGGCTATTTTGGCACTGCCCTACCCCTGGGGGTCATGATTTGAACAAACTTGAATCAACACTACCTGAGGATGCTTCTATATAAATATGATGAATTATGGCTTTGTCATTCTTGAGAAGAT
>PRKT01000122.1:861960-886228 GCA_003671525.1 Saccostrea glomerata
CCCCCCCCCCCCTCCCGGTAAACGCAAATATATGTGAAATGGGTGTGAAAGTGAAAGATTTGAGGCAATAGAAGTCATAGACTGCCCCGAATAAATAAATCGAGAAACGGCGCATATTTTGTGAGCAATATAAATATACAGTCTTTTTAATTGGTGGCACTGTAGCTCTACAGACTGTCCTATTTCTTTTTCGGAGAGCTACAGTTCTGTACTAAGCTACTTCTGAAGCCTGATAATATACGGAATACGTTTGAACTTTCAGTCTGATGTCAATAGTTTTAGTTAATGAATTTACTCTGAAACTTCATAAAAGTTACTGATGTATAAGCCTTCACATTTTCTTAACAATAGATGAAAGTTATATTAGTTCCCCAAAGTCTATGAATTTGCATTCCTCAAACTTTTATACTTTGGTCTCAGATCTATGGATGAAGTTTGGTAGTCCCAGAGAACAGGCCATTGATTTATTTTAGAAACTAGAAAATGCACCCCCCCTTTCCCATACTCGAACAACTAAGCAGCAAAGGGTATACAAAAATTTACATGTGTCAGTTATAAATTATTAGTAATCATCTTCTGTATCATTTTATGGCCAACGACACATGGATGCAATTTACATTATTTTTTTGAAATACAAGTTTTTTAATTGCCCCATAGGTGTTGGTAAAATAAAGCACCTGCAATATGTATGTACCTTGTTGATATATTAGAAAAGGTACATACATATTTATAAACCAAGACCCACCCAAGTACCTGTGAAATAAAGGCGTATATTACGAATATTTCCGGACTCAACTTATCTAAAAAATAGTCATGTGACTTAGATCATGTGACTTTCCTTTAAACTCACCGGATGTAAACAAAGTCCATCATATATTGAACAAAAATGTAACGATTAGATAGCTGACAAGGCAGAGGCTTAATGCACTTTACTGTCTGACCCTTCCTACCCCTTTCAGTTATGTCACTATGATATTTCAGGCGTCTTCTTTTTACCGTCGCATACTTTTTCAAACATTATGTCGGTAAGTGAAAGTTCATGCGTGCAAAATCACGAAAATGGAAAATACGTACATCGCGATAAAAGTTCATCATGCGAAGAAGAGCAACCGCTTCTTCAAAAGAAGGAAAATTTCAAAACATATACTCGGCGGTGGTATGTCTTGGCCGTGTTTAGCATGGCATGCTTTTTACAAGCCGCAGTGTGGAACACGTGGGGACCTATTACCCAGTCCGCCGAGGTAGTGTTTGGATGGGAGGATAGTCAGATTGGAATGTTAGCTAACTGGGGAAATATTGCCTACATATTCACTGTGTTTCCAGCTTGCTACTTCATGGATACTAAAGGTATGAAGCTCCACTTTTTCACTACAATCATTATAATTAAGACTATTTGATGGTTTGAGCCATGGATATTGGCTTGTGTAGCTCAGTCGGTAGAGCACCTGGTCCAGTCATACATTTTCTCCCTTCCTGTTACAGAATGGTGTGTAACAGGAGAGGGAACAATGCAGCGGACCAGACCAGAATTCAAACCCCGACCCCATAATCTATGATCAGGTGCTCTACCAACTGAGCTATCTGGGGAACGACTTTACTTTGCCGATCCCCAGAAAAACGCGCTAAAATGTAGTGTCGCCGAAGGCGACTTCAGTATATATGAGATCGCGTGAGCGATCGAAAAAATTTTTAAATACGAGGTTTTTTTGCCTTTTGACCCCAAAATTGAATTCTACAGTTAAAGGTTTAGTTTAAAACTTTGTTTTTAAACAAATTTTAAGTTTTTAACCTCGTTCTCTGAAAAAAAATAATGAATAGTTGTTTATTCAGGGAAAAAATCGACAAAGAATAATTCTGAACGAAGCGCGTGCGGCGCATGCTTAGTGTCATTTCTTTCGGACTTAGCCAATCTTCCATGTAAACAAACGAAGGAAATGCCTATGAATCTGAATTATGATCTTGGAAAAATTACAGAAGCAACTGAATTTCTTAACTTAACTAAAACAACGATTCACTAACCCTAATCCATCGTATGGTATGCAAGGACTAAGACGTTCAGACGAAATCTCCAGGGCAGATGCTAAACTAACCCTAATCAGTCGAATAATGTGCGAGGACTAACCCTAATCTCTCAGGTTGGTGCAAGACTAACCCTAATCAGTCGAATAGTGTGCAAATTTAACCCATTTCAGTTGAGTGACGTAGTTGTTACGTCATAGTCCAATGAGCGCGAGGATCTCGCGTATCTGGGGACCGGCAGTGTGTGCCAAAAGGACTAGCCCGATGCCCGAACACTAGTAAAAATTCGATCGGGCTAGTAGAATGTAGGTCAGCACTAGCCCGATCGGTCTAGTGAAAAGTTGCATGCATTTTACATTTATTTGTTGATAAATCTTAAAAAGTAATAAAATAAGTATAAGAATTCTTATTGTTTCCTTTCTTTTTACATGTGCATGGGTTTCTTTTGTTTAAGCGTGTCGAGAACTTTCCGCAATCGGTCTTCTCTGTACAGTTTGGGTTTATAAAATACACATCAGCATTTACTTCCGGTTATGGCTGCGTTATGTCTATCAATATGAATTTGGACTGGTTTAAGCAAGACAACAAATTCATGTTGTAAAGTATGTGGGCTAGCAAAATCTGATTCGGGCTAGTAATTGTTCATCATTACTAGCCCGATTGGGCTAGTGCTGAAAAAAGTTTTTCGCGCACACTGGACCGGTAAAGTAAAGTCTACCCCTATCTAGCCACCAGCAATCAAACCCAGCTGACTGCTGCATACTTCCCTCCTGAAAGGTGTTTGGCTCTCCAAATGCTCATACTTAGCAGGCCTCTCACCTCTCAGTTCCAGGGCATGGCACAGCACCAAATGTAATGGGAGAGGAAAAAAATAATGCAGCAGAACAGACCATGCAAGATTTTAACCCGAGCCCCTTAATCTCTGGCTATAAGGTGCTCTACTGATTGAGCTATCTGACCACCGGAGCCCAAACCTGCCATAGGTATTATGACCACCCATGGACTTGCATTTGAAAGTCCTGCTAGGAGCTACATGTAATAAAAACTTGGGTTGTCTTTGAGGACAAAGATAATTTAAGGAGGGAGGAAAGTAATGGATTGGGTCGTGGATATCAGTCTCATGGTATAGCTTACTAGCAGTTGTAGAGCAACTGACTATTGATGCAGAGTTCCATCCCTAGTACTAGTCCAGCCATGCATTTTCTTTGAATGACATCAAATTCAATTTGCATCATTTGGACTATTTTTTTTTCCATTTATTTGTGGTTCAAAGAAAAATATGTAGGTCAAGATTAAGAGATTATGTCATTGTAAAAAGGGAAAATACCAGTAGAGGGGTGTTCTCTGCATTTTTTTAAAATAGATATACTATCATCAATTTAACCAAGTTTTACCTGTAGATATCATGGATATGTTGTAAGGTTTAATTCAAATATCGGAACTATGAATGACAGATTATACATATACATGTACCCACTTATCATCATAGTACAGATGTACTGTATGATCATGATGATCATGTTTACTTTAGACCCATATATAATGTACACTAGATATCTATAACACCTTTATGCAATGGTCAGTCTCTGTTGATACTGTTTATTGTGAACATCAATTTTTTTTTTACATAATACATATAAGTTGCATGTACCTATATAATATAAACTAATACAGTGGAGCCTCATTTATCCGGACGCTTAGGTTCCCAGCCAATTTGTCCGGATATGTGAAGCATCCGGATATCTGAATCACCAGTTAAACAAGACAAAATTACTGTATCATTTAAAAAAATCCGTTCCCATGAAAAATTGTCCGGATACTGAAGCATCCAGATATCTGGCGTCCGGATATCTGAGGGTCCACTGTACTAACAAGACTAACATACATGTAATAATTCTTTTCTATTTGTAAAAATAATAAGTAACCAAAGCATTCATGGCAATGAAAAAAAAACCACAGTCACACTGATGTTTTATATACTTAGAAAAGAAAAAGTATACTCCCTCCACATACATGGGCACAAAGAGAAGTGGACATACTACATGTAATAAGCTTCAGACAGGTTGAAAAATTCATGTTACACAAAAATGTGTTGTAAGTTGTTTATTAATTGGTGATGTGCTCTTTCTCTTTGTAAAAAAGGTTTACGCATCTCATTTTTGGCCTGCACACTTCTGATGTTGATAGGCACTGGAATCAGATGTATAACATATGAACCTAAATATGCTACATGGTAGGTTACATGTATGATTATTAATGAAAATATGTATTAATCATTTTGTAATGAATGAAATTTAGTAGAAAGAAATTAGCTGTTTTTCTGATAAGTTAGTATCAAAAATGGCACATATTAATTGATCACAGTTACTTGGTTTCACATAATTTTGCAGCAGTATGCTGTTCTAGTACTTTAATTGTTTCCTCTTTTTCAGGTTGATGAATATATGTGCTATTTTAAATGGCATTGCGGGAACAGTACCCTTTGCAGGACCAGCTCAGGTGGCCAACACTTGGTTTCCACCTCATCAGAGGACAACGGCTACCGCCATAGCCTCAATATTCAACTATGGAGGGGTAGCTATGGCCTTTGTTATAGGTAAGAAAAATACTTCCAAAGTTAAAAAAAAATTGTTTGGCATCTTTGTAATTTTATTTTGTAAGACTAGTTAAACACAAAATATTTCTAGGTATACATATTAATAAATGAATTGTTTTTTTGCTGTTACAGGTCCACAGCTTGTGTCATCACCTAAGTATAGAAATGTAACACATACCCAGAATAATACACCTAATTTTAGCAGGTACAAATTATGCTACTTTTTTCAAGATGATAGATTCAAGATATAATTCTTCCCCCCCTTGAAATGTGGGACAGTATATAGTGATCCAGATGTCCATTGTCCAGCCCTCTGGATGTCCATCTGTCTGTCCATACTATCATACTAATTATAAATGATACCACTGCCTCCCATAGGATCATAATGATGGAAAGGGTACCACAAAGCAGATGGATGGAAGGAGGGACAGACATACAAATGGATGGATGGATGGATGGATGTACATCCCATCACATACTCTACTCTCCCACTTTTCAAGCTGTTATGATGATTTTATTCAGTGAATTCTTGATATTCTTTTTTCCTTCATTTAGTTTAGCATCAGTTCAAGATCTACAAATTTCACACAGCTCAAGAAATATGTCGAATTCATCTTTAGGTAATGTGTTCACAAAATCTTTCTTATATTCGAATTGGAATTTTAACCAGAAATAGAATTGTGCACAGAGACTCCATCATAGAATTAGAATTCAGTTAAAATGAAAATTTAAACTTTAATTAATTTCTATTTGTAGTTTTGATTAACTTTACCCAGATCCGACACGACATATTGTACCTAATGTATTATGGTGAGCTGAGATTAATATATGAATTTTTTAAAATTAGAAATATCATTATAAAGTAAATTGACATCAATTATATAATATTTGTATATACACCTAAAAAGTTTTCACTTCTTGTTTCCTGTTGCCATAGTAGGTGTGGCTTGTGCAGAGATCTGCAATCTACCAATCTGAACTGAAAAGAAATGTTAATTTCATTAGTCCAAATTAAGGAAGAATTTGTACACTGTATTACTTACATACTTGCATTTTGACCGAAAACAAATTCTATGGTTTTTGAGAACAAGATAAAAATTTATGATATAAATTGAAGAAAATCTCTATAGGTAAAGAAAATATTTTCTAAAAAAAACTTGTTGATTGCCTACAATAAATTATCACTGTGCTTCTGTTATTCTGATCAAATTCCAGTGTTACAAAAAGCAATCTGCAAGTCAAAAAGCAACAAATTCTACATGTATTTACTTTGAGCAAATTGTCTATTCTTAAAGTGATGATGAAAAACAATGTTTTTAAAATAACTTTTTCAAAATATCTACTCTGTTTTGATAATTTTGTTCATGAAGAGTTTTTTTTATAATTATAGAATTTGCTGCTGTTGGTTTGTTATTTTTATGCAGTCTTACTATGCCATCTAAACCCCCTACCCCACCAAGTATATCAGCCTCCACACAACGTGTGGAGTATAGAAAGGCATTATTGACTATTGGTCGGTAAGTTCTATATGTTTAAAGAGAATGACTAAAAATGCTTTCATTTTGAATTAAAGAACAAGATAGGCTAAGACTATATTTTGCCCTCTGGATTGGGATTTCTCTAAAACAATTAATTAATGCAATAGTTTATCTTTAAAAGCCTGTTGTCATCCATGTTAAAAAAAACTGAGCATTGATTCTAATTAATAAGGTGTCGTCAAGATCACAAATTATGTCAATTTTCTTAACTTTCTCATTAATAATAAATATTTACATTCGCTGTATTTTTCTACTAAGCCAACTGTGAAATTGACTTGAAAATCATTTTCGTGTATACTCACGCGTAGAAATATACACGGAGAATCGTGCGTTACCATGACGTCACAATTGGGCTACAGCGACGTTAGTAAAAGTATAACAATATAGGGCAGCGAGAAATTCAAATATTTAGCATATTTTCGGTGCTTCCAAACATGTAAAATGTAAATATAAGGAATGTTTTTAAGTTTAGTGTGAATTATTGGTGTGTGAATCACACAGACTTGCACGTAGGCATATTTTTCATGAAGCGCTAGCGCGCTTCATGAAATATGCCTTTGTGACAAGTCTGTGTGATTCACACACCAATAACTCACACAAAACTTAAAAACATTCCTTAATTGAAAGTTAATTCATGATTATATTATTTTAACAGAAATAGAGCAGTGTGGTTAATAGGATTGGCTTATGCTTTACCAGCAGGGGTATATGGGGTATGGGGAGCAGTCATTGATGTCATACTGAAACCTGTAGGAATTGAACAGGTAAGACTTAACCAAAATTGTATGTTAATAATAAATATTAATATGTATACACATATTTTTACTTTTAGGTGAAAAAAGAATGAAAAAGACTATAAAATTGCATGAATTAAATGTACTGGTTCTGTTATGAAATATATTTGGTTTTTTAGACTGAGGTTGGGTGGATTGGGTTTTACTCTATAATGGCAGGTTGTGTCTCGGGTCTGGCCATTGGAAGGTAACTGGATGCATTGGATTTTCTGTAGGTTTATTCATATAATGTGTATCTGACAAGAATTATCTCTATTCCAAATTGATGACAGATTTTCAGATGTGTTTATGCGGCATATGAAGCTCTTCCTCTTGGTGATGTTTGGTGTGGCTGGAGGATCTTTTGTGTGGTTCACCCTCATGTGTGTCAAGGTCATACCTCTCTCCACAGGTATAATTTAGCTGATAAGTTTAAAGACAAGGAAATCATTTTTTTTGTGTGCAAATATTTTAAATTTTTTAACACAAATTTTTATTTGGATTCAAACCAAGTATTTGCATCTCTTAAACAGATAGTGTAGTAAGTTATTGTAATTTATAAATCATTCCTGATATATTTCAATGTTGAATTTCAGCATATTCAAAATTAAATGCATAATATTTACAATATTGACTGGTACAATAAAGGATCTATTCTACACATACTTATAATTTTGCCTTAATATTTATATACAATTCATGTATTTTACTACATGTATCAACATTAAGTTTTCAAATAGTATTTAAAGCTTTTATATTATGGGTTATAGAAAATAATACATATACGCAGCACTGTTAAGGCCTACTATGAGAAATCAACGGAAAATAGATGTGGAAAAAAGGGGTATTTTTTTAAAATTGAATTTATTTTAATTAAGCTGTTTTATTATCACAGAACTTTAATACTTATGGAAATAGCATATTATAACCCACTCTGTACTGTATGAAGTTTAGTCCCATCGATGGACAGTCACTTGATGAATGCATAGTTCGTGTATTGAAAGTAGGTCATTAACAAATTTCAATATCGCAAGGGCATACCCTAATTGAAATTAAAAATTCAAGCTATTAATTGTTTCTGTATACTTTTTAGATTCTGAAAAGTGCTGCTGCTTTGAAAAGAATTCGCGTTTTAATAGTTAAATTTTTAAGTAAATAGGCAAATGTCGAAATTTGTTTGACTTTTACCAAATACTTTGTGTACGTATAAAATCATGGCCTCGATTTAAAGAAAGCAGCAGCACTTTTCAAGTTAAGGAAATTATCCTTTATCAATATTCAAAATATGGTTCAGATCTATGCAGTGTATGCCCTTGCGAAAGTACGATTTTATGAGGCATATCAACGAAAATATACGTAACCTGTACATAAAAACACGACATAATTAATGAAATACATTCTCTTGGTAGTTAATTAATAATCGCACTAAACAAAGGATATACATTGGTATTAATCGACTATTTAAAACCTGTAAATAATAATTCGTTTAATAATAAAATGCATTTTTCATTGTTAAAAAATTCCTCAATCTGCCTCTCACAGCACATGAAGTACATCATTTTTACAAATATGACGTCATGTTTACAATTTCATCGTGATGAGTGCTTTGTTTTTAACCAGCTACATGGGATTTAACTAGCAACTTTTTCTAATGTATTGATAAGTTATATTGTTGTTTATTATGCTAATACAGTTAAGAGTTGCAAATTATTTCATTTTCAGGTATTATGAGAAATACATAAAAGTCATATTTTTGTGTGACGTCACAGTAAACTTTTCCCGTATAAATTAGGCCCTGCCCCCTTATTCAAGCCTTAATAATGCTGCGTATTCTATCTTAGTTCTGCTAGTATAAGCAATTTTGAACATTCTAAGAAGATGCAGTTAAGATTGCTTCATTGCAGTCCTAGATAATTCAGCACAGTTTTATAAAGCAGTTTTGAATTTTGCTCTGTATCCATGGGGTATTAAGTTTATTATACATGTCTATTCATTTTAGTACAAGTGTACATCTCCAACATTATGGGAGGTATGTTTCTGAATGGTGCTATCCCCCTGTTTTATGAACTGGGGGCAGAATCTGCTTTCCCTGTATCGGAGGGAGTGATTGGGGGTTTTCTGACTTGGCTCAACAACATGTTTGGAATTCTTTTCTTGTTCATGCTACAAATACCTGGTATAGGTGGGTGTCAAAATAAGCTTTTTTTCATTTAAAACTGTATATATGTTGTTCTGTGAATCTGATTTTTGAAATTTGGAAGATTCTGAAAGAAAAAATGACTCTTTGCAAAATGAACTGTACATGTACCATCTTTGCCCTGCTTGATTGAAAATAAGATTTTCTCCATGTATGATACTGGATTTGTTTTACTTATGTACATATTTATAAAACTTAAAATGAAAGTTGAGATATTTATCCACATACATGTATGCTATTAACTTAAAGGGAAGTCTTGATATAATTTGCAGGCACAGATTGGATGAACTGGACTTTGGTGGGCAGTGTAGCTATAGGATTGGCCTTCCTATTTGTCTTCCCAGAGCGGTACACTAGGACTGATATAGACATCTGTGTAGACAAAACAGAAACTGATCACCCCGAAACCACGATAATAGTCAGACAGACTGTGTACGAAAATATATAAGAGTGAATTTTATGTGTATGAGAGCTAGAGCATTTGCCTCAGAAGATTTTTATAGAGTTAAAAATATATACCCGTTTTAAGATTGTTAATGATTGTTAATTCTGTTTTTACATGTAACTCTGAGACTTTTTTGTATCTGCATTGGTCATGTTGATATTATATATATTTGATCTCATCTTCTCAAATATGTATTTCCAATTGATTAAGCATCTTATCTACATGTATTCATTCCAAGAAAAATAAGATAACTATTGATCACATTGATTATATTACTTAGTATGGAATTTTTTATTTAAAAAGTATAGGTTCCAATAAAAAATTGGACAAGTTTATATTGTTAAAACATACAATTTTGACAGTTTTCGAAATTCTTTTCTCTTTTTTTAATTTTTCTGCATTAAGCAAGCATAAAGTAAGTTTTTCTGTTCATTTGAGGTTTTTAACAATTTATTTTTAAATATAAAAACAAAATGAAAAATATTTTTTTCTTTTGTTCTGATTTTGACATTTTAAAAAAAATTCTAGTTAAATCACTAAAATTATAAGATTTTTTTTGTTTTTCTCATTGTAAAGACTTTTTCTTCAAATCTTTGTCTATTAAATACTCTTTTCTCATTTAGACTCATATTGAGAATTCATGGTTTTAGTCCCTTTTTTGGTGAATTTAAACAAACTTTTTATTTATTTGGCAGATGTTTTGTGTCTAGTCATCTTTACAGTCCAGCAGATATCTTAATAATTTACCCTTTTCATCAAAGATTTGAATTGAAATTATCAAGTGTTTTTGCTTTAATTAGGCATACATTTTCTTTGCATCAATTTAACTATCATGTTGACTTGGCTAATTGGTCTTGCAAAACGTCTTTTACAGTGTAAATGAGAAAAAGCAAAAATGAAATAGTATAAAGGACATAATATGCTCATAATTTTCGCCTTGTCAAGAGTCTTAGAAAGGATAGGAACAAGCAGATCATAAACCCTTTGATAATGAATTCAAATCCTAATAATGGGCTTGGCAGTTCTTTTTTACAGAAAAAAGAATTAAGAAAATATGAATGTACAAAATTACTATTTTCTCAGGAATAAGAAACCATATTGTTAGTCCCAATAAGCCTCTGTTTTAAATGTCCAATATTTTATATTACATTTATTAGAACATTAAATGGGAATATTTTTTGTTTTGGCATTATGATTTGTTATTGACGTGCAATATTTATTGACGAGATGTTTTAGTGGGTATTAAAATTGCATTGTTTTCTTAAGTTAATTAATAGAAACATATTAAATTATATATAAAAGGTTTTGTTGCATTTTGAATATTAAAATAGTTATTCTTAACACCTTGTTGTTATACTATGTTTCGTGATGTTTAAAATCCAATCTTGTCCTGTAAACTAGAACTTATAAGACAGCGACTGATACATGAACAGCTCAAAAATCTTAATGAACATGCTTTTGTGAACAAGTAAAATGCGTACCGGTATTTAGAATAGAAACAAACATATCAAGTACTTTTTAACCAAATTACAAACGAAATACATGTACAATGAACATGTATATTATATATTTCTGGATTTTAGCAGTTTTGATATTCGTGATTAATTGATGACTTACCTTATTTGCAGTACTAATTTGCCTCAATAAACATGATAAAATCGTTACTTAAAAATTTAAAAATCCGCATATTTTTCTTCGCGCCTTTAAATATCTTTGTTTCCTAAATAAGTTTAGCAAAGCATGTTTTATGAGCAGCGCATCAGCAGTAATTGCTCTGATTTTTATGAAGTCATCATATTATATACACTGTACATTCAATTATTCCAATCTTTCACTATTCTGTATGCTGCCGACCTGCAGCAAGTATGTTGCAAGTTTGCAGCAAACAAAATTGTTAGCAGGAAAGGAACTTTATTATGTTTTGGCACATGATTGCCGATAGCTGTGAGCTTTCGGCTATCATTGCATGAATTACTGCAAATATTGCAGGATCTCTTAGATATGTTTGCAGACATATTGGAAGAAATATGCTTTGTAACCCTGTTGAATATTTTTGAAGAAAGTTGGCAAGAACAGTACACAAGTCAAATCAGTTAATAAAACGCGGATTTTAGAATTTGATAAACTAAAATGTTTGGAAATAAAAATAAAAGGGGCCACAGAGTAGAAATATACGCTAAAAGAAACCTAACAGAAAAAGGTTATCATCAATATGACGACGTCAACTTATTTATCGTCAAATTTTCCTTCTTTCCAGTTTTTAATGCATTTTTAGTTTAGTTGTTTATGCATTTTTAGTTTGGTTGATTCGATATGCAAGAGTATGCTCTGTGTACAAACTGTTTCTTAAACTATTCGAGCTATTTTTGTTGGCCCTACGATGTAGAAGATAACCCTAATCCCATCTCCTTTATTATTACTGTGTCAAACTCAAAAGTGTGAGCGCCAAGAAGGATGGCGAGTCCAACGGCTTGCTATTAACAAATAAGTGTAAGAAACAAGGATATAAAGTCAATATTTCACAAACTCTATGGTCGATACAATGATATGTCAGAAGATACATGTATCATTAGGTCGACTCTTGATGAATGTTTTTAATATAAATAGTAAATTCATTATATTATTAAATTATATTAAATTGTCTACGGATTTCTTTTTCGTTTGCACGAGCGTGACAAGAAGCACACGGTGCAATTGACTGGTAGACAGGAGGTACTTACTCCTCTATGGCACCTGGTCCGACTTCTGTTGCTTTTATAGGTTCTGTTTGCTCGGATCCCATCCCAATTTACTTTTTGTTCGTAATCTCTAATTCATGTTTCATGTCAATAAAAAAGAAAAACAGTTACTGATATTTGTAGGAGTGCATGTCAAAATATATATGCATACATGTATAAACAATCTTGACTTAACCTTTAATTCAGTAGTATAGTAGTAAAACGTACAAGGTATATTTTTTTCTAGGGGGTCAACAATTTAAGATATAACTTAACTTTTCAGATATTATATCTTAAGCTGCCAAGTATCAACTGGCAAAGAAACATTTCACAAATTTTAGTTTTAAAATTTGATCATTTTATTACCTGTATATCTTTATATGGAGCTTTTATTCTACAGGAGACTAAAATAGTCTAAAAATGGCCACAACCATCCAGCCCCTTTTTGTAAGCATTTATCAGAAAAAATGATGTTATTGCTTATCATTTATTAAAACAAATATTTTTAAATATTAAAAACGAGATTACATGTGCAATATCAATGTTACATGCATATCACAAAGAAACAAGATACTCCGTATCACATTTTCTCTCCTTAGAATATCGTCTATGATATTCAGGTGTAAAGATTCACCCAAAACATTTCATTATGCAATACATTATGCAGTCACACATTATGCATTCATAAATAACATTCCATTCTGACTAGTAATTCTGGTATACATTCTGCCTGACAACACTCGTTGATTCTGGTTGAGAGGTTTCTGTTTTATCTACACAGATATCGATATCAGTCCTAGTGTACCGCTCTGGGAAGACAAAAAGGAAGGCCAATCCTATAGCTACACTGCCCACCAAAGTCCAGTTCATCCAATCTGTGCCTGCAGAGAAAATCATAAATCACCAGCAGTAATACAAAGTTTTAATAAAGGTGTATTGAAAAATATCCCCATAGGTATGTTAAAAAGTAGCTCTCCTACTTTTTAAGCAAGTAATTTTGAGTTTGAATATTAAATTGATTAAAATATATGAATAATCTATCATTTTATAAAGCTTAAAGCTTACTTTTGAAATACAGCATGGTTTTTGGATCATCAGAACTTTAGAATAAAAATAAACTTGAGTTTAAGTTTCAATTTTAAGTAGTTATGACACCTACCTATATCTGGTATTTGTAGCATAAGGAAAAAAAGAATTCCAAATAAGTTGTTGAGCCATGTTAGAAATCCCCGAGTTACCCCCTCTGATACGGGAAATGTGGACTCCGCCCCCAATTCGTAGAAAAGTGGAACGGTACCGCTTAGAAACATCCCTCCTAAGATAGTTGAAATGTATACTTGTGCTAAAATATAAATACATCAAAACATTATGCACTTTTTGATATTTAGAACAAGTGATAATAAAATAAAACCATCCATGAAATTTTCATGGGTTGATTTTTCATAACCTGATGCACAAGACATACTAGTATTGAGAAAAATATTGTAATGATTCCTTTAAGGATTTACCTGTGGAGAATGGTATAACCTTGACACACATAAGGGTGAACCACACAAAAGATCCTCCAGCTACACCAAACATCACCAAGAGGAAGAGCTTCATATGCCGCATAAACACATCTGAAAATCTTTGAATTAAATATAAAACATAAGTACATGTAAATGTATTTAAATTTGTCAACATTTTTTTTAATTTGCCCTCTTCATGTGACAGTAGAATTTATATGAAAAACACCATAGCAATATCATCTGTTACCTTCCAATGGCTAGACCCGATACACAACCTGCCATTATAGAGTAAAACCCAATCCACCCAACCTCATTCTAAAACAAATAGCCACAATACATTGTAAACGTAGAAATCTCATATAAAAACACAGGTTTATAAGAGAATATGACAAATAAATTAATGTATGTAAGTTTAATCAACGTTTCGGTAATGTTAATTCATAGTTTGCTCTGTGTATCTTTAAGATTTACACCTTAAATTATGATGAGGATAATAATCAACAAAAAGGAAATCAAAATATGAATACATATAAGAATATATAAAAATGTGGAGATAGCGAACAACAATCAAGCTCAAATGCCCACTTAAACAATGCAGAAACAATACAGGGTAACAGCAAAGCAAGCCCAAACCTCTATAAACATCATAGGTAGGATAATGGAGTAAAATAAATTCCCTATTACTATATATAGCAATCGGACACACCAACCGTATTCTTCTTGAATATTTGGCCAAATGAAAAATTCCGTTGTCAGTTCAATGTGAAAAAATGTCCAAACAGTTGTTGTACCATAGGACTGGCGGTAAATTCAGATTTTACTTTGATGTTGCTGTGGTGTATTTGCCAGAAGAAACAGTTTTTTTTTAAGTCACGCCCACTTTTTGGCACCAAGCCATAGTGTCAAGAGCTTGACTGATGAATGAATGATCAGTGTAAATTTCCACATCCTAGCTGCTGAATGAATGATGTCAATTTCAGACAAATTTTGACACAATGATAGCTACTGAATGAATGATGTCATTTCTACACAAACAACCTTGCACAAACTTCTGCACTAAACAGACAAAATAAATGGATACAATTAATTTATTGTGAAAACAAATTAAAGCATTTTATAAAATTCAATTATTTTCTTATACTTAAATTGTGTACTTCACATAAGCAAAAAAACATTTCAAAACTTTAATTTTTACAATGAAATTAAACTGTAATTGCCAGCATTAGGCTATGCGAATATAACTAACTAACTGCTCTGCACTATGCATTGTACTGACAACTGTCAAAATTTAAATTCAAACACAGTCAAAATTTAAATTCAAATACACAATTGCTATACGAAGTAAGACCGGCCGCGGTACAGGAATAATTACAACACATTTTCTCAGTGGTTTCAGACATCTTGGACTCCATTTCAACTTTCTCGCGTTTCACTTTCAGAGGCGGTTCCAAAACATTTGAAATGTCCTCTAGCATTTCTGCTGAAGGCCTTTTGTATTTTCTTACGCTTTGTATACTGCGATGTCCCGTACGGCCCATGATTTCCTGCTCTTCAATTCCGGCTTGATAAAGTTGAGTTGCACAGGTTCTTTTCCCTGAATGGTTACTGAATGCACCTTTGATCCCCCCTTCCTCACAAATACTTTTCATAAGCTTTGACAACTTATTGACACCAAGACACTGCTAACTAAATGTTTTCAAGTTTTTCTTGTTTTCGAGAGGACGCCTATAAAATGGTTCAGAACCATTCTCATCAGTAGAAATCATTTGGACAAGTTGAATGTATTCCTCGTAAATAAGGAAAAGCTTTGGGTCAGAAAACACGTGCGTAATAGTTTTTGGAGAAATGTGCCTCTGATTCAGTCCACCTAAAATGAAAACAGAAATTAAATTTTTCATATTTTTGTTCCTACATATCTTTGTCACAAATGTGTTTACCTCCCCTTTTTTAAAGAACAAGATAAAAAATCTTAAAAAGAAAGGTAGCGTAAACTTAACATAGGTGTCGCAAGCAAATTGAAGGGGTGGGGATGGGTGGGGGTTGCTAAAGGAAAGTGAACGGGTTGGGTTGGATGGGTGTTTAACCAACAAAAAAGGTAAACCCCAATATTTTCAATGCCTATATTATGTATAAATTTGCAAAAAAAAAAGCCCCCCCCCCCGTTCCGACGCCTATGCTTAAATATTGTCGCAATTTATTTACTCTAGGAATAAAATATAATATAATGTATAAAAACTAAAAATAGGTGTAACTTACCCAAATAGGTTTTGTTAGCTCTCCCATAGAATGTAAGACTCATTGGTTCCTTCTCCAATTTAAATTGATTCACCTCTAGGTTTCTGTGCTCATCGGTGCCCCTCATCCCAAACAATTTGCAGATATAAAAGAAAACTGTATACAAAAGTGATTGCGCTGTTCCTGATCCAAATACTCCCTTTGACCAAAGTTCCTCCTCGTTGTCGCGTGAAATGGGGTCCGCCTAACGCGTTACTGTTCCAACACCCTGTTTTGTTAACTCAGCCATTCTTGCACTCAAACTTCGTCGAAAGGGAAAGAAAACTGGATTTTTTTCATCTAGAAAATTTATGTAGTTTCCGCTTTCTTTCTGTACTCTCATCAGTCCGGCACAAAGTTGATAAAGCGTGTTAGGAGGGTACGGTGCTCCATCCTTGCGTCTAGCTTCAAGTACGAATCTGCTCATCCATACATTTACATCATTTTCTGTAAAATTTTCAATCTCAGGTATAGGCACGTTTGTCTGGCTTGTTCGGAACTCTCGCCATTCATTAAATGTTTTCTTACTCCAATTTGAGTTTTTCCTCGTATTTTTACTCTCAGTATCCTTGATTAGACGATTTATGTCCTCTTCCTCTTTTAGATCTCCGAAGTGCGACGGACCTAACTTCACATCAGAATTCTCCGTATCTACTTTCATAAGGGAACTTTCGGTTTTAATATCACAAGCTTGATCAGCACTTGATTTCAAGTCAACCATCATTGTATTCACATCAGAACTTGTAATATTTTCCATCGACAATACATCAAAATCTCCGAAATCAATGTCAAGGAAATCATTCTCACACAAGGACAGGTTTTCAAAATTTGATTCAGCCTCAATAAAGTCTGCAACCTGGCTCAAAGTTACATCATCTATCTCATGGACATTCCACGGATCCATTTTTTTCTTTTTTGTAAATTTTAATTTTGTCTTTACTTTTTATACAAGATTAGACACTGCCAAACTTTGCTTTGAATTTTCATTGGTCAATACATTGATTGATGTTAATATTTTCATCATCAATATGCAGCATTCAGTAGGCGGGGCAAAAGGTTACCTCAAACTTTTTTGATTGGTCCTCTGGTACAAGTAACTTACACAATAGATATTAATTGGTTCATGGTAAATACACTCACAGTTTTTAATTCACTCGGGGCTCCGCAACTCGTGAATTAAAAACTGTGAGTGTATTTACCATGAACCAATTAATATCTATAGTGTAACTATAACGTAGAAAAATACCTAGTCGACATGAGATTTAAAGACAGATTTATTTGCTAAAAAGAGTCTTGTATCGACCATAAAATTTGAAAAATGACTTTCAACGCCCTTGTATAGTTACTGATTGTTTTAGAATTCGATCATACGTAGGAAATTTTTAACCTAAAATACATAATGCAAACTTCCTTTGCAGTTAATAAAGGTATAAAGCTTCATCTATAAAATATAGTTATAAGTTTGGCATTGTTGTCTTTCATGAGAAAAATGTTCACATTTGTAACAGACGTGTCGGAATTATGCTGTCTTTTATTTCTAAACTAAAGAGACACATGTATATCGAATCAATTAAGAATGAAAATATATTGTTAATTGATAAAACAACATCGATATACATACATCTAAACATGGATATGAAGCTAGAGAGAGCCCTTTTTATCAAATAGGAGGGGTTTTTTTATCTCATGTTTCAAATGAATACAGAATTTTGGGTCTGCTGATAGACCGAACACATCAGTTAAACGTTAACGTTTGTAATGAATGTACTCGTATTATATAATGAAAGGCTTGAGAAAATAAAGGGGTTAAAACATGCATCCGGCATGCAAGTGAAGAACATGAAGGTACACATAAAAAACGCAGAGGAATGGAAGCTGAATGAAATAGGAATGAGACAAGAGTGACACCCTATTACTACCAGAGGTCTGTTCAACAAAGCGAGCACCCACAAACATTTCTGTTGGAGGTAAAAGGAACTTTGGCGAGCGTTTTTGTAAGTTTTTTGTTGAACAGGCCTCTGGTATGCTACTTCCCAGTTACTATTTTTACCTGTCCAATGCCCTGAGGATTCAGTATAACATCAATCACGGTTCCCCATGACCAAAAAACTTACAAAAACGCTCGCCAAAGTTCCTGTTGGCAGAGCGTAAGCTAACCCTATTAACCATATAGCTTTGTTCCTGTTCAAAAAGAACCATAAAGGAAATGTGAATTTTTTTTTTACAAAATTATCTTGGCCTGACTTTCTTTTATTAATTGTTTTTTATGAATATTAGCTCCAACTGTTGTGCCATGTAGGCGACTAGATTAAATTAAAAATGATACTAGCATGGGTACTTATTTAAAGTAGAGAATGTGACTTTGGAATAAGTCTTATTTAACCAAGAAACCTTGATCAAATATTTTATGATGTTTACAAATTCCCACCAACAAAATGTTTACTGAAAAAATCTTATTCTAGAGTTCCTGGTAATATTTTCAATTAAGGCTGATAACTGTCTATCATTCAACAGAGAATGACAAATTCGCGAATCACCATGTCTGATTCAACTTAATTCGTACACTTACACAAAAGACTATATTGTTTACATTTAAATTTATATTGTTTACTGACCGAGCAATCTTCAGTAGTGCCCTTCTATAGACTTCTCGTTCTGTAGAGGCTGATACACTCGGTGGTGATGGGGGTTTAGAGGGGATGAATAGGCTGCCTAAAAATAACAGTCCGGAGGCAGCAAATTCTATATGTAATGAAAGAGAAATGTAACATATGTAAAACTTTAGGACAAACATTTAATAGCTAATTCATTGATATGATATATTCATTATTGAATAATTAATTCATGTGTATGTGCATTTGAAACTACTGACCGTAATACATAAGGTACATAATGTCCTGCTGAATATGTTTAAAGTTGACCAAAACTGTAATAAAGAAATTATCATCAATTCAATGCTATCCGTGAAGTTACACTAATATATATGAATATATATACATTACTGAGTACCTTCAGAGGAATTTGTATTATTTCTTGGATTGTTATGCGTTGGTATATATAAATCTTCTGCTAATCTGAAAGAATGTAACATTCCATTTCTTTAACAATGAAAAAATACAAGCATCCATTTTTCTTATATCCAACTCATGAAAAAGAACGTTAATAAAGTATATTATGTCTATATTCTTATATAAATCATTTCGAGTTGGAATATATTTTGCCTGTTTGGTGTAAGAGTATTATTTTGGAAATGGGTTTCATTTTGGTACTTTGGTGACGATACTAGCTGTGGACCTATAAACAAACATAAAAAAAAGACATCGTGTATGCTTGCACCATAATACGTTAAGAAAAATCCAACGTTCTATCGATACAATATTATTTGTTCTGTATTTTTTTTCTTGGTAACATTGTGGGTGTACATGTTTACTGTCGCAAGGGTTTGTCGCGGGACAAATTTTGATAATGTCAAATATAACTTTCACATTCCCGATTTAAAAATGGAAGCGGGTTACATATTTCTATGTTTATAACATGTATATGTTTTAATAGAAGAATTCCAAGAGATTGTTGATAAATACATGTACCTATAACAAATGCTAAAGCAATTCCTACGTAATTGAATACTGAAACGCCTGCTGTGGCGCTTGTTCTCTGATTAGGCGGAAACCACGTGTTGGCAACCTGCGCAGGCGCAGCACAAGGCACTGTTCCAGAAATTCCATTTAAAATAGCACAAAAATTACTCAGCCTGAAAAATTACAAATACATGTATTGCATATATAGAATCTTCACACACAGTTCAAAGTTTTGCTCGGAAAGGAGATGCTGAAGGTTGGTGTAGAGAAAAATAGAGATGAAAATTTAATTCGAATTCATTGGCTTTAAAAATGAAGAGGTTTTTATTTCCTTTTAATCTGTACTGTACAATGATATTGGATTTTTTTTTTAAAGGGGCTTTTAGAAGTTCTTTACTGATTCCCTTTAGTTCAATGTAGAATATTTCATCAACGAACATCGAGAAATGATCGATATTTTACAAAATACCCACCATGTGGCATATTTAGGTTCATAGGTTATACATCTAAGTCCAGTGCCAATCAGCAATAAAACCGTGCTGGCCATAATGGAAATGCGTAAACCTGTAACATATATATTACATATAATACACTTAACACCATACATTTTTTTTACCTGATAGAAGCATTTTAACATTAATAGTAACTTTTTAAAATTTATCGATTGTTAAAGACGAAAACGGAAATTGATCAGTCTAAAAATACATGTAGTTATCAAAACAAATCGTCAACAGGTCCAAAAAGGACCCATGGAAACATCACGAATGGAATCAGATGCCTAGGAGGAAGAAGCGTCCACTTTCAAAAGCTTCTTTGAGCTATATGTATTGATCAGGTATACGGAGTGCCCAGTAGTCAAAATAAATATAAAAGCAATGACGTAACAAATGGTACGATACTTATTAGACAGAGGACCGAGCGCTAGTTTAATTTGTACATACTTACAATCAAATTCATCACTAGTACATCTACCAAGGCAAAAAGTTGACTTTAATATGGGTTGCTGAAATCTTTGTAATATCAAATTATTTTTCATTAGCTTTAAACAGCTTAAATTTGATCGTACTTAGAGATACATGACTGTATTACAATAAATGATGATTTACTTTAACAGGTTTTTGCCTTTTACTAACTGGCTGAATAACAATATCAATATTTCAAGTAGAGCAACATGAGTGTTACGTGTGTTTGATGGTTGATGTTTGCCAAACATCCCACTAATGAAAATTAAATGTGTAATTTCTAAAACAAGGAAAATTATTGACAAACAATTTGATGATACAAGAATATCAGCAGTCTCGTTTAAAGTAATAGTTTCGTCAGATCTAAGGCAGATACAATACAAATACAATTTTTCACTGAGTCAAGAGATGACTGACGTTTTTCATACTAATTGTTGGTCCATGATTTATACAATTTATACACTGCATTTACGACGAATTTTTCCTTTATTTTCCAATCATGACATGGAGAATACGGCGTATGTGACCGATCGGCAGGGGATGCTCACTCCTCCAGGGTACCTGATCCAACCTCTGATGTTTTGGAGGTCCGTGCTTGCTCTGCTCCTATTTTATACTTTTTAACGGACTTTTGAATTTAAATTCTGTTCGTTATCTCCATACATTTCATCCAATTGCAAAGTACATTAAGAAGACACTAAAGAGTAAAGATTTTTAAAAAATAGAATAAAATGATAGGAATTTGAACTTATTGTCAATTATTGTTTTGGTAAATATTCAAACATTAACATGTTGTGAACACGAAAGATTTGAAATTAGTGTGATCAGAAATGATGATAAACTAGAAATTATTACCGGGTATAATGAATAAATTAATTCAATTAATATCTATTTACTATAGTAAAGTATTTTTCTTTCTTTATTTTAGTCGCCATTTTAGCAATAAAGTGGATATAATTATCTGGTATTATAGCTTATGCAACTTTTATCGATAAAATGGATACAAGATTAAGCATATCTTACATAGCACGTAATTTCATAGACTTACTAGTAAATTCAAAAGGCAATTAGTGAAATGGAAAGGCAAAAAAGTAGAAAAGAAGAGTGAAAACCAAGTAATTATATTTAATGATAACAAAGTTCACGTATCATAAGAAATTTAATTGTAATCGTCTTTGAAAAGACAGAAACATCCAAATCCTTAATTCTTTATTCAAAAAGGAAAAATAAACTATCGACCCATTGTTACATACATGTATACCTTTAGTATCCATGAAATAGCAAGCTGGTAATACTGTGATGATATATGCAATGTTTCCTAAGTTTGGTAACATTCCTTTCTTTCTTTCTTTATTCTTTAAGCCAAAGGCTCATCAGATTTGACTATCCTCCCATCCAAACACTACCTCAGCGGACTGGGTAATAGGACCCCATGTGTTCCACACTGCAGCTTGCAGAAAGGATGCCACACTGAATACGAGAAGAACGTACCATCGCCTTTTGTACGTTTTATATTTCTCCTTATTCTGCAGTAGCGGTTGCTCCTCCTCGCTCGTGGTGTTAATGTCATCATTTTGCACTTTTTTATTTGATGCATTTTTACTTTCAATAAAAGACATAATGTCAGAAAAACCGTGCCGTATATGTATAAATCACGCCATGAAAAGTATTAATTTACTAAAGTTCACCGTTTAACAGGACATATTTTTTTACTTTCACTTTACCGACATCCGGTGTCTTGTTTACTAACGTTCACGTGATACGTGTCACATGAACAGTTTAAAGCTGAACACTTCTCATAAATAGGCACTGTCAGACGGGTATATAAACCCTTCGCGTTCGTTACATCCGATTGTACACTCGAAACTCGTGGCCGACATGTGGTACTCCTATCGTGGTCTTAGATTTTTTGCGTTTATTTCTTGTTTTCATCTGCATTTTCTGTTTGTAAATAATGTATTGACCTGTATTTTCCATGATACTTTTGTCCTGTTTTGGAAAAAATACGTAAAATTTGATAATATCATCGATATTGAGTAGATGTACGTCTGCACTCGTCGGATCTCTATAGTAAAATACATCGAACTGACTAGCGATCTGCTCCTTATATACGAGTTGTAGGGAGAGCGTTGAAGAATGAGAAATATGGCGAACTATGCCTATTTACGAGTAGTGTTCAGCTTTAATGAGTGTATTCGATTAAGACAACCCGTGTCGCACTAGTGTTAAATATGCGCATGCTCACTGATTGAACTCTAGTGATCTAAATAAAACATCTCGTGTCGTTTAGTGTTTGTATAAATACGGCGGGGAAAACAGTATATTCCCTGTATTTTTGGTCTGAACAGGACAAACAACTGATTAACCTCATTTAATTAAGAAGCACAGATTGGAATATTAGTTTGCATGCGGCATGGAGCACGCCTGCCGAGAAAATCAACCGCCCGCAATGTTGTCTCTACATTTCTTATTACAGCATTTGATATACATGATATATTATCTTTACAAAGTATTTGGTTCGCCAAATTTAATTCAAAAAATATATTTTAGAATTAGGCTATGTATTGATTTATTTATAGTGTTTGATACGAGAGTTTGCAGAATTAAAACCGGGAGACAGTCGTAACTGCTGTGCGAAGACCACGGACGTGTTTTTACTTCCAAGACTTTCTTTCTCTCCATTTTAATAACAATTTTAAGTGTTTGATTTCATATTTGTTTACAGAATTAACAAAGGCTCAAGCTAGCACATGTATAGAATAGAAATGCGTCTTGATCGTATAGTGGTTTATTTAGACTCTGTTATTAACTATAGAAACATAACGTACAGTACACATGTGCAGTAAAAACTTTACGTTTTACGGGTAGTTGTTATGTTTACTGTGTATACACAGACTACAAATCTCAATGAAACTTAATTATCGATCTTCGTATATACCCGACCAGTGCGTAATATTATGTGATGTTACATAATTAGGTACATGACACACTGTTTAAATGATACTGTAAATAAATACTAAATATTATTTAATTTGCAAAATATCAAATTTTTCATTTTACATGTACGTTGTAAAAGTGTTTAAAAGACATTCCAGATTTAAAAAAAAAATGACTACGTTAACAGGTCAACTTAAATTTTATTTTTTATTAAATTTCCACCTAGCCACATTAAATAGATAAAGCTATGAGGAAATTTAGAATATTTTTAAAGACATTATTTCAAACGATATCAAATGAAATCATGTTGTTTATACCATTTAATATTCTTTTTTTTAAAGTATGGTATTTTTATTAAAAATCTACATGTAGGGAAAATATTCTCGCAACATTTGTAAAATATGTTTATTTACAATGTTTTGGAAACTTTAAAAATGTTTTCGTAACATTTCCAGGGAGGAATCTTACAATAGATATACAATGCTAAAACTTTTTGAAAAAAAAATTTGAAACTGTTTGGGAAAAAAATAGAGAAAATCAATCAAAACATTTTGAAAACCTTTATATTTTATTGAAGTTTTGATGATGGGAAAATTATTACTATTATATAAATGTAAATATTATATATATATATATATATATATATATATATATATATATATATATATATATATATATATATATATATATATATATATATATATATATATATATATATATATAT
>PRKT01000122.1:888570-902687 GCA_003671525.1 Saccostrea glomerata
GGAAAGAAAAACATCCAAGGAGCAGAGGAATTCATTCAGTCGTTATCACCAACTAACCATCTAATTCTTGGAGTCGGAAATAATGACATTACAAACAAAGATCCAGAAGAAGTGTTATCAGATATGCTTCATCTTTTAAAAGTTGCATGTGGAAAAGCAGATGAAGTTCACGTTTTCTCATTATTTCAGCCATTGGGTGAAAGCAGATACAATCACATTGTACGCCTTTTCAATGGTAGACTGCAAGAATTAATCAACCAAATGGAGAATGTCCAATACATTTCAGGAGATGAAGAACTTAATGTAAGAAATGAGTTTCTGTATGCTGTTGATGGTATACATTTCAACAACGACGGTAGGAAAGCTTTAGTTAGAGCCCTAAAACACCACTTAAACGAGAGAATATCTCTAAAACCATACAGAATGTACAAAGAGGATTCCCAAGAAGGCAGACGATACACACCAAACCAGTATGGTGCTCGCAAATTTACTAATCTTGGCCCCCCGAAAGAGGCCAAAAGTATGACAAAATTATACGACAAAGCTGATACATCTACTAATGGCCCCCAGTATGACGGGAATAGAAATACGTTTAATTCGCGCTTCAGACCAGGTAACAAGCTAGAACCAAAATGGAACCAACCGTACAACAGAAAGTCCGAAAGACAACAAGACCTTTCTGATGTAATACAAAGACTGTTGGAACTCGTTCAGTACTAAGCACTTTTATCCAAACAACATAAACATACTCTGTTGGAACTCGTTCAGTACTAAGCACTTTTATCCAAACAACATAAGACATACTCATCACATCGTGTTGTAATACTACAATTCTGAATAATTAATAGAATTTAATGTTTTGATTGTCATGCGGTGAATTTTATTTCAATAATGAATCATTTATTCCTACTTGTTCAAGGTTTTTGAATGAAGATTCATCAGTGTATATATGTTCAGGGAGAGTAGCTCCCGAGTTTTCTAATGACCACGCCCATCGGGTATCTACACATAATCAACAGTGTGATATGGGGTAAATGACTTGTACTATAGTTTTCAAAAATCATTCATATGTAAGTCAGCTTAGGAATCGGTCGGAATAGTTCGCGATTGAAACATTAAGTGTTTGGTTTCAAAGATGCATTTGGGTTTTATTTGATATTCAACCATTCGTGTCTTTCTGACCATGTCCATCAAATATAGGGTAAGTGATTTGTATACAATACTTTTCAAATTTTGCTACAAATTTTGCCCTATACTCGGCAATCAGGGTCATTGAGCAGTGAGGGATCTTATTCCCGTCAACACCTTCTGCGACACGGGACCTCTGTTTATACTTTATAGGTCTCCACGTCACACAGTGGGATTTAACTCCTTACGTGACTCTAGGGCAGGCGCTTTAACCACTGGGCCACGCAAGCAACATAAAAATTAAACATATCTAGGCCCGTTTAAAAAGTTTGATTTATGTAATTGAAAAAATAACGAGTTTGGTTTAAATGATATATGTTAATTTGATATGATTTTTTTTCTCGTAAATTTCAATCATCAAAATTACATACTAGTAATTTAGATTTATTATGAACTTGGTTAAACTTAAATTTTTGTAAACCTGATACAAACCTTGCCGTGCACAGTGGTACGTTGATTGAAATGTTTAATTATGGGTTATGTATATTTCAATTTAATGAAAATTAGATCTTTGATCGGCTACATCCGCAATCGAAAAGGTTATTTAAGTACAGAAGTGTACACTTGTTTTTACGTCAAGTATGTACCGTGTTTCCTTTGTTGGTTATCAAAAGAACGATACATTGGAATCTACTAAGCTAACGTCACCCTAGTCATAACACTATTTAAAAAAAAATGTTTAAAAAATCAAGCGATTTCTGAAGTTTTTTTCTTCACTTTTAACTATAGTTAAAGTAATAATGGCCGTTTTTAACTATTATTTATTACTAAATGCTGTATACGATTGAAAATTTTTACAGGCTCCTTTTTACTCTCCTAAATTTGGTATAATAAGCCCGTATGGTTGTTTCATTTAAAAACCGTGCATGCATGATCGTTTTTTAAATAGTTCTTTTGTCCCGACTCGATGGGCGGAGTTATAGAAAAGTGTGGGATATGTACAGAAAACCCACACTTTTAACAAAAGAAATCACAACTAGCTATGGTATAATGGTAACAACTCCCTGTGGCCTAAGGAAGACCCCTATTGATTTTGAGGTCAAAAGGTCAAAGTTCAAGGTCGTAAATCTATACATTCCGTATGTGTTTAACACTTTTGTTTCCGGGCGACATCTCAAGAAGATTTTGAGCATTTGCAATGAAATTTTATACAAAAACTCTATAGGACCTTTCTCACCCCTCTAAAAGTGTCCCTCACAGTTTTTTATGAGTACATGTATATGTTGTATTGAAAGTATTGAAATATTGGCATTTTTTAATTTGCTTTAATACACATGTATACATTTAATGATTCTACACATTCAGGTAGGAATCAGACCCCCCGCCCCCTCCCCGAAAGCTGCGCATGCTCTTCTTTTTTTTCCCTAAGCAGGGGATACAAATTCTATGAATTGGCTTGTAGTTTTTGATCTGACACCTATTTCGGATCTCCCAGAGCAAAACATGAACTTTGCCATCAAATCATATGGGAGACGGGGGTTATTATTTAGTGAGAGCACTCCTCACAGTATACCTTTAAGAAATCCGCACGCTAAATCTCGATTCCCGCCTACATTTAGCAACCATTTAATTCAATACCAGTATATATGATAATTTGTCCATAAATTTTTTGTTTAATACAAAGAACAGTTCAAAGGAAATTGATGAATTGTCTTAATCACAGCGCTTAATAGTAAATTTTTCATAACCCCCTCTCTCTCACTTCCCCCTCCCCATTCTCATTCCGTCTCTCCACTCCCTCTCCTCTCCCAACTGCCCCTCTCTCCCCATTCCCTCATTCCAACTCCCTCCCTCCCCCACTTTCTCTCTCTCTCTCTCAAACCCTCCCTCCAAACTCCTTCTCTCTCCCTCACTCCCTATTCACCCACTCCCTCTATCTTCCTCTCTCCCTACTCCCTCTTTCCCCTCTCACACTTTTATCTCCCCACTCACCCTCTCCCCTCTCTCTCAGACTTCCTATTTCCCCACTCCCTCTCTCACTCCATAACTACCGACTCCTTCTCTCTCTCTCTTCCGATCTATCAACTCTCTCTCCCCCATTCCCTCCATACCCACTTCCTCTCTCCCCTCTCTCACTTTTATCTCCCCACTCACTCTCTCCCCTCTCTCAGACTTCCTATTTCCCCACTCCCTCTCTCACTCCCTATCTACCGACTCCTTCTCTCTCTCTCTTCCGATCTACCCACTCCCTCTCTCCTATCTCTCTCACACTCCCTCCATCCCCACTCCCTCTCTTCCCACATTCCCTCTCCCCTCTCTCTCACACTCCCTATCTCCCCACTCCCTTTCTCCCTCAAACTCCCTACCTCCCGACTCCCTATCTCTCCCTCACACCCCCTATCTACCCACTTACTCACTCCATCACAGTCCCTTTCTCCCCCCTTTTTTTCACACTCCCTATCTCCCCACTCCCTCTCTCTCCCTCCCTCCCAAAACCCTCCTTCTCTTTTACTCACTGTCTCCCCACTCCCTCTCTCCCTTTCCTCTCTAACATTCCTACTCCCTTTCTCCCTCACACTCCCTATCTCCCCAATCCCTCCCTCTCTCTCATACAGGCCCTATCTCCCCACTCCCCCTCTCAATCACACTCCCTCTCTCTCTTTCACACTCCCTCTCTCCCTTACACTCCTTTCCTTACACTCCCTCTCTCTCACACCCCTATCTCCCCACTCCCTCCCTCCCTCACACTCCCTCTCTCTCACACTCCCTATCTCCTCACTCCCTCCCTCTCTCACTCCCTATCTCTCCCCCTTTACCCTCCCTCTTTCACACTCCCTCCCTCCCATCCCACTCCATTTCTCCCTCACACACACTCTCTCTCTCTCTCTCACTCCCCATCTCCCCACTCCCTTACACTCCCTACCTCTCTCACATTCCCTTTCTCTCCACTCCCTCATACTCACCCCCTACCCACTTCTCACTCTCCCTATCTCCCCACTCCCTCCCTCTCTCCCATACACTCCCTATCTTCCCACTCCCTCTTTTCCTTCTCTCTTTTACACTACATTCCACCCAACTCCCGTTCTCCTCTCTCTCTCTTTCACACTCCCTACCTTCCCACTCCCTCTCTCCCCTCTCTTTCACACTCCCTCCCTGCCTACTCCCCCTCTCTCTCTCTCACACCACCTATCTCCCCCTCACACTCCCTATCTCCCCACTCCCTCCCTCCCTTACACTCCCTCTCTCTCACTCCCTATCTCCCCACTCCTTCCATCTCTCTCTCCTTCACTCCCTATCTCCAAACTCCCTCTTTACCCTCTCTCTTTCACACTCTCTCCCTCCCATCCCACTCCATATCTCCCTCACACTCCCTCTCTCTCACACTCCCTTTCTCCCTCACACTCCTTATCTTCCAAAGCCCTCCCTCTCTCTCATACACTCCCTATATCCCCACTCCCTCTCTCTCTCTCAATCACACTCCCTCTCTTTCTTTCACACTCCCTCTCTCCCTTACACTCCCTTCCTTTCACTTGCTCTCTCTCACACCAACTATCTCCCCACTCCCTCCCTCCCTCACACTCCCTCTCTCTCACACTCCCTATCTCCCCACTCCCTCCCTCTCTCAATCCCTTTCTCCAAACTCCCTCTTTACCCTCTCTCTTTCACACTCCTTCCCTCCCATCCCACTCCATATCTCCCTCACACTCCCTATCTCTCACACTCCTTATTTCCCCCACTCCCTTACACTCCCTCCCTCTCTCACATTCCCTATCTCCCCACTCCCTCACACTCACTCCCTCCCCTCTTCTCACTCTCCCTATCTCCCCACTCCTCCCTCTCTGTCATACACTCCCTCTTTCCCTTCTCTCTTTTACACTGCATTCCAGCCCACTCCCGTTCTCCTCTCTCTCTTTCACACTCCCTACCTTCCCACTCCCTCTCTCTTTCATACTCCCTCCCTCCCTACTCCCCTACTCTCTCTCACACTCCCTATCTCCCTGCTCCCTCTCTCTTTCACACTCCCTATATCCCCCTCACACTCCCTCTATCTTAAATTCCCTATTTCCCCACTCCCTCCCTTTCTCTCTCTCTCTCACACTCCCCATCTCCCCACTCCCTCACACTCCCTAACTCTATCACATTCCCTTTCTCCCCACTCCCTCCCTCCCCACTTCCTCACACACTCTTTCTCCCCACTCCCTCCCTCTCTCTCATACACCCCCTATCTCCCCGCTCCCTCTTTCCCTTCTCTCTTTTACACTGCATTCCACCCCACTCCCATTCACCTCTCTCTCTCTTTCACACTCCCTACCTTCCCACTCCCTCTCTTCCCTCTCTCTTTCACACTCCCTCCCTCCCCACTCCCTCTCTCTTTCACACTCCCTATCTCCCCTGACAATCCCTCTCTCTTACATTCCCTATCTCCCCACTCCCTCACCCTCCCTCTCTCTCACACTTTCTATCTCCCCAATCCCTCTCACTCTTACACTCCCTATCTCCCCCTCACACTATCACACACTCTCTCTCTCTCTCGCATTCCCTATCTCCCCACTCCCTCTCTCCCTCACACTCCCTCCCTATCTCCCCCTAATATCCTCTCCCTCAAGCTTCATATCTCCCATCTCCCTCTCACACTCCCTCCCTCTCTCACACTCCCTATCTCCCCACTCCCTCCCTCTCTCTCTCACTCCCTATCTCCAAACTCCCTCTTTTCCCTCTTTCTTTCACACTCCCTCCCAAATCCCACTCCATATCTCCCTCACACTCCCTTCATCTCACACCCCCCGTCTCCCCAGTCCCTCACACTCCCTACCTCTATCAAATTCCCTTTCTACCGACTCCCTCACACTCACTCCCCACTCCCTCCCTATCTCCCCACTCCCTCTTTCCCATCTTTCTTTCACACTGCCTTCCACCCCACTCCCTCTCTCCTCTCTCTCTTTCACACTCCCTACCTTCCCACTCTCTCTCTCTCCCCTCTCTTTTTCAAAATCCCTCCCTCCCCAATCCCCCTTTCTCTCTCAGATTCTTATATCCCTCTCTCTCATACTCCCAATCTCCCCACTCCCTCTCTCTCATACTCCCTCTCTCCCTCACACTCCCTCCCTCCCTATCTCCCAACTCCCTCCCTCCTCACAATCCCTCTCTCCCTCACACTCCCTACTTCTCATACTTCCCTATCTCCCTCTCTCTCACATTCCCTCCCTCCCTCACACTCTATCCCTCCCCACGTCCAGCTTCTCTCTCCCCATTCCCTCTCTCCTATCTCTCTTTTACACTCCCTTCTCCTCCCCACTCCTTCTCTCACACTCCCTACCTTCCCACTCCCTCTCCCCTCTCTCTTTCACACTCACTCCCACACCACTCCCCCTCTCTCACTCCCTACCTCCCCCTCACACTCCCTATCTCCCCACTCCCTCTCTCTCTCTCACTCCCTACCTCCTCACTCCCTCTTCTCTTTCTTTTACACTCCCTCCCTCCCCATTCCCCCTCTCTCTCTCTCTCACACACTCCCTATCTCCCCCTCACACTCCCTCTCTTTCTCACACTCCCTTTCTCCACCTCACATTCCCTCTCTCTCACATTCAGTATCTCCCCACTTCCTCTCTCTCACACCCCCTATCTCCTCCTCACACCCTCTCCCTCAAACTCCCCTCTCCCTCCCTCACTCACATTCCCCTTCTCTAACACTCCCTTTCTCCCTCTGACTCCCTCCCTCACACTTCTCTCTCTTGCACTTCCTCTCTCACTCACACTCCCTATCTCCCCACCCCCCTCTCTCTCCCTCACATTCTCTCTCTCCCTCATACTCTTTCCCTCACACTTTCTCTCTCTCACACTCCCTCTAACACTCCCTATCTCCCCACTCCCACTCTCCCTCCCTCCCTCCCAACTTCCTCTCTCTCTCACACTCCCTATCTCCCCACTCCCTCACACTCCCTATCTCCCCACTCCCTCTCTCCCTCACACTCCCTATTTTCCCACTCCCTCACTCTCCCTATCTCCCCATTCCCTCTCTCTCACTCCCTATCTCAACACTCCCTCTCTCCTTCACACTCCCTATCTCCCCTCTCCCAAACATTCCCTTTCTCCCCATTCCCTCAAACTCCCTTTCTCACCTCTCCCCCTCTCTCTCACACTCCCTCTCTCCTTCACACTCCTTATCTCCCAACTCCCTCTCTCCTTCACACTCCCTCTCTCTCTCTCTCTCACTCCCTATCTCCCCATTCCCTCTTTCCCTCACACTCCCATCTCCCTCCTCATACTTCCCTATCTCCCTCTATCTCTCTCACACTTTCTCTTTCCCTCACACTCTATCCCTTCCCACTCCCTGCTTTTCTCTCACATTCCCTCTCTCCCCATTCCCTCTCTCATATCTCTCTTTCACACTCCCTTCTCCCCACTCCCTCTCTCTCCTCCCTCTTTCACACTCCCTCCTTCCCCACTCCCCCTCTCTCTCTCTCACACTCCCTATCTCCCCCTCACACTCCCTATCTCCCGACTCCCTCTCTCTCTCTCTCACTCCCTACCTACTCACACCTTCTCTCTTTCACACTCCCTCCCTTCCCATTCCCCCTCTCTCTTTTACAATCCCTATCTCCCCCTCACACTCCCTTTCTCTCCCTCACACTCCCTCTCTCTCTCACATTCCTTATCTCCCCACTCCCTCTCTACTTCACACTCCTCTCTCACACTCCCAATCTCCTTCTTACATCCTCTCCCTCAAACTCCCTATCTCCCCTCTCCTTCCAACACTCCCTCCCTCACTCACATTCCCTCTGTCCTTCTTACTCCCTCCCTCACACTTCTCTCTCTCACACTCCCTATCTCCCCACCCCTCTCTCTCACACTCCTTCTCACACTCCCTATCTCCCAACTCCCTCAAACTCCTATTTCCCCACTTCCTCTCTCTCTCTCACATTCCCTATCTTCCCTTTCCCTCTTTCCCACAAACTCTTTATCTCCCCTCTCCCTAACATTCCCTTTCTCCCCATTCCCTCAAACTCCCTATCTCCCCTTTCCCTCTCTCTCTCTCACTCCCTCACTCTCTCACACGCCCTATCTTTCCACTCCCTCTCTCCCTCACACTCCTTATCTCCCCACTCCCTCATAATCACACTTTCTCTCTCAGAAACACTCCCTCTCTTTCACACTTCCTATCTCCTGACTCCCTCTCTCCCTAACACTCCCTCCCTCCCCACTCCCTCTCTCACTCCCTCCCTCCCCATTCCCTCTCTCTCTCACACTCCCAATCTCCCCACTCCCTCTTTCCTTCACACTCCCTATTTTCCCACTCCCATATTCACCCTATCTCCCTGTTCCCTCTCTCTCACTCCCTATCTCCCCACTCCTTCTCTCCTTCACACTCTCTATCTCCCCTCTCCCTCACATTCCCTTTCTCCCCATTCCCTCAAACTACCTATCTCCCCTCTCCTTCTCTCTCTTCCTCACAGTCCCTCCCTCCCTCACACTCCCCATCTCCCAACTCCCTCTCACTCCCTCCTTCCCTCACATTCCCTCTCTCTCTCTCACTCCCTATCTACCCATTCCCTCTCTCCCTCACACTTCCTCTCTCTTACACTCCCTCTCCCTCACACTCCCTCTCTCTCAGACTCCCTCTCTCCCTCACATTCCCTCCCTCCCCATTCCCTATTTTCCAACTCCCTTACTCTCCCTATCTCCCTCACACTCCCTATCTCCCCACTCCCTCTCTCCTTCACACTCCCTAACTCCCCACTCCCTCAGACTCCCATTCTCCCCTCTCCCTCACACTCCCTTTCTCCCCATTCCCTCACACTCCCTCTCTCCCTCACCTCCTCACACTTCCTATCTCCCTCTCTCACACTCCCTCTCTCCCTCACCTCCTCACACTCCCGTCTCCCTCTCTCACACTCCCTTTCTCCCCACTCTCTCCTTCATGCTCCCTATTTCCCCCACTCCCTCACACTTCCTATCTCCCCACTCCCTCTCTCCTCCCTCTCTTTTACTCTCTCTCTCCCAGTCTCCCCACCTCCACTTATCTTATACAAGATAATAAAACAAACTATCCAAAAATAATTTAAAATGTTCTATTCATAACGTTTTAGCAGAACTGTGTATTTTTGAAAAAAAAAAAAATGTATTTTAAAATCATAAAAGAAAAACTTTAAACATCACAAAATACTGATCGGGGTAGGTCCAAATATTGAAAAAAGTAATTTCTCTAAAATTTCTAAATTTCATTTTAATTTCTTTTTTAAATATGATTGACATTAACATGTTCTTCTCAGTTATGACTAGTTGAGTAATGTTTTTAATGATAGGTTAAAAAAAATATGCGTTTTATTTTCATAAATAATTTTTTTATAGAAAAAAAATTAAAAGTCTAACCAGCCTTTCTATACATATTTAATTAGATATTCATGTGATGCATTCATTTACAGCAAACTTTTAACTTGAAAACATTTTGTTTGGATATAAATAATTTTTTCATTTTCTTTGACAAAATTAAAAAAAAAATATTAAAAAAATTAAGAGCTTATGCCCGCCTTTCAATGCTGAAACCACTGTTTAAAAAGGTTGACTCAGAGATCTATAAAATAAAAAGTTGGTGTGGCATTCCTCCTTAAATTGATGTGGCACAGACTGTCCATAATATGAATTCCATTCATCTCCACTGTAGTTATCTTTCGTAATTAACTGTTGTTGTCTGCTGTATCTCTCATCCTTCAGTTGTTGTACCAGACAGCTGTCAACTTGACCGTAACAAACATTTTGAATTCATTTCAATTTAAAGGCTTTAAAAGAATAATTGATGATATGTCCTTGCATGGCTTTTTTCTGAAACATCATCTCCAATAATGAACTTTTCCAAGAATACGCAATTCTAGACAGAATTTGAATTTAATTCACTTCAGTAGTTCATTCACATGTATCACTTGAATTAAACTCAAGATATTTCACTGATTTCAGAATTTCACTTTTCATATCCCAAAATATGAATTTTAACACTTTGATAAACATCACATTTAATATCATGTACATGATTGCATATCATAGACTGTTTGTTTTGAATATACCTGCTAGAATGTCAAAATAACTTAAAAATCAAAACGAAATACACTTGAAAACATAAGGCCTAGGGGCCACATTGCTCACCTGAGCACTTTGGCACAGAAGAAGCAGAAATCAGTTCAATATTACATAGTTGATTTATTAAAGTGGTTCAAAGAGGTATGATTTGAACAAACTTCTAATCTCCACTTCCTAAGGATGTTTTTTATTTAAAAATGACACATGATAGCTTTTCTGTTCTTGTATGAAAATTTTTATGGATATATCCTTTATGTTCCTTTGTAAAACTATGATCCCCTGGTATGGCCTCTCTATTCTCCTGGAGACAAATTTTGATCAGAAAAGCTCACATGAGCCTTTAGCCTAAGTGAGCTTAAAAGGAAATTGAAAGGCAGAATGATTATGCCAAATGAACAGAAAAATAAAAATCACCAATGAAAGCAATAGAGTTTCAGAGAAGCTATTTTATAAATAAATATCACAGGTGAAAAAATATAAAAAGCAAACTCAAAGAATTGTGGTCCACGCTTTTGGTGGGATCCCATTATTTATGGGATATTAAATGTATCAAATATGAATTTGAATGCCTTATCATATGTCATTCAAAAGTAATAACCAAAGTTAAATTTTTGGAAAATTATGTCAAACATTAAGGTCAAGGGGTTCAAATCAAAGCATGTTCAGAAACATCTTGTCACAGGAAATACACATGTTAAATTTGAAAGCCCTATAGCTATCTTTTCTCAAACAAAAGTTACCAGGAAAATATCATTTTTGAAGGTCAAAGTTTAAGGTCAAGGTTACAGGGTTTAAAAATATAGTATATTTAGAAAGGTATTGTCATATAGGTAATATACATGTGTAATATGAAAGTGGTACCTTTTGTCTTTCAAAAGTTATGTCTAATCAAAAGTAATGATAACTTTTTGAAAAGTAGGTCAAACTTCACAGTAAATGTCACAAAGTTAAAATTCATAGTATGTTTGGATACGTCTTGTCACAGGTAATATACATGTAAAATATAAAAACCCTATCTCTTCTTGTTTTAAAGTTATTATTATAATGTCCAAGGTTGAAATATTTGTGACAGACTAGTAGACAAATGAGATTAATAAATGCCCCTTACTTTTGCAAAAGCAGGCAACAATAATGAATGGAATTTCAAAAAAAAAAAAATAATTCAATAACATATTCAGAAAAAAATTAAAATAAATCACTAATCAGTAATCAATATTCAGTTAATTTACTCTTAGTCATTAATATCAGTCAATATAATTTTGATTGAGATTTGAGAACAATAAAATTTAAATTAACAAAATCAAAGTACATATAATTACAATTCAACTAAATCTATTAGATAAAAAAAACCCACATTTTTGTAGCACAGAGAGAAACAAAATCAAAGAAATGTCCAAAATTAAAAAAAAAAAAATTGAGGAGGAGTGCGACACTAACATTTTATTTCATAGATCTTTAAGACATCCCTAATGAAGAATGGTTTCAGCACTGAAAGGCCGATAATAGCTTGTAATTATTGGATTTTTAAAAACAAATTCAAAGAAACTGAAAAAGATATTTATATCCAAATTAGATGCTTTAGACTTAAAATTTTGTTAATGATCAAATGCATCATATGAATATGTAATAAAATATCGTAAAGAAAAGTTGTTTAGATATTTAATTTTTTAATAAACTAGAAATATGTCCATAGGACATGAATGCCCCGCCGAGGATATATTAGTAAACCAACATAAAAATTTGTATGTGTTAGGGCTGGGCAATAATATCGATATTTCAATATATTGCAATACAATGACAAAAAGTATCGTATCGCAATACGATTTTGTAATATCGAATATTGGCAATATGCTTAGATTAAGGAATTTTGTCATTAAATATAAAAATTGACTTATGAAAGTTTGTTATTAAGCCAAACAGTAAGACAGAAGTTGTTTTGTGGGAACATTTCAGAGCATAACTTAAATGAAATCAACAAGATTTTTTTCAGTGTTGGTTACTTACCATAATTATGTACATTCTGCATGTAAATTAAAGTAAATATAGTAAGAAAATGCCATTTAAATTACATTGAAAATATTGCAATACATATTGCAATACAGTTAAAAATATCGCAATATATCGCAATACGAAATCTCTGGCCAATATCCAGCCCTAGTATGTGTGTAAAATTGATCAGAATATCTTGAATGGTGATGCAGGTGAATTGCTTGTTTGGAAAATATAGGTCAGATCCAGCATCCGAAGTAAGTCTGGTAATGTCCATCCCTAGATGCATCATCCATGCAAGTTTGGTACAAGTAGGGCTTATAGTTACTTGGGAATCAAAATATAGGTCAGATCCAGCATCCGAAGCACCAGGAGTGCCACACTAACATTTTATTTCATAGATCTTTAAGACATCCCTAATGAAGAATGGTTTCAGCATTGAAAGGCCGATAATAGCTTGTAATTATTGGATTTTAAAAAAAAATTCCAAGAAAATGAAAAAAATATTTACCCAGTATATCCAAATTAGATGCTTTAGACTTAAAATTTTGTTAATGATCAAATGCATCATATGAATATCTAATAAAATATCGTAAAGAAAAGCTGTTTAGATATTTAATTTTTTAATAAAAAAATATATTTATGAAAATAGAACACATTAATTATGAATATTTTTTAAAGTTCATGTGGTTAAAATTTTCACAAAACCAGTCACAACTGGGGAGAACATGTTAGTTACATGTTATCATATTAATGCTTTTAATTTCTACAATTCATTCAAAATAATTTGGTAGCTAGTTTTTTTTTTACGTGGGAATAAAGAGGGGGGGAGGAGGGTCATTATAGGACAAACTTTAGAATGGTTCTGAGTAATATTTGTTGGTTAATGTATTTATACTAGAAATATTACTGAAAGTTATAATAACATATAACTTTTTTTTTACCTGGCCCCAGGATCATGAAGCATCTTAAGCTTAAGTCAAAAAGTGTCTTAGATGCTGAAATGTTTTAGAGGTAAAGCAGCCCAAAATGAAAATGCTTTCCGATTCTAGCTGTATCATCAGTCTGCTGCTGTATGTAAATTATGAGTTTCCTTTAACAAGTTTTAAAGATTTTATAGTAATTTGAAATTTTGACTTAAGTCTAAGTCTGTTTCATGATCCCGGGGCCTGGTGTAAAATATCTATCGGTGTTTCTTAAAATTTTTACCCTAGGAAAATTACGCATATATGTGTGGTGGTTGGCATACCCAGAATATATCCAACCTATACTATATCCAGCAGTGCATGCTCCCTCAATAAAGACATCTGTGACTTGTCAAGGGAATTATGTTGGGTTGTTTTATTCATATAAAATAATTAAGAGCTAATTAATATTGGCCTTTCAATGCTGAAACCATTGTTTAAAATTAAAGGATGACTCAGAGATCTATAAAATAAAAAGTTGGTGTGGCATTCCTCCTTAATAACTGATTACTCTGAATAAAGGGCAATAACTCTAGTTCACTTTAATTTCAATTGGTCTTTATCTTAAATACACAATAGAAAGAAACAACAATTTAAAGATGTTCAAAAGGCAATGACAACAAAATGAATATAATATACACAATAAAATTAAATACAGTGGGTAAAATGAAAATAAAATATGAGCAGATGAAATAGTGGCAATTTTGTTCAAATATATACTCTCTATGTATTGAATGGACGGATCGAGATATTCTCTACTCAGCACCAAATAATTTCAGTATACATGTACTTTGATATTCACTGCAAATATAAACTACGACAGACAGACAGACATGTAATCTATAGCTACCCTTACTGTTGCCACACACCTACTATATTTCACTTGATCAGCATACAAGCATATATATTAATACCTATCATATACATGTGAATGTACATGTGACTAAGAAGGGCAAGGGGTGG
>PRKT01000122.1:908344-921245 GCA_003671525.1 Saccostrea glomerata
ATATATATATATATATATATATATATATATATATATATATATATATATATATATATATATATATATATATATATATATATATATATATATATATATATATATATATATATATATATATATATATATATATATATATAAGCCTTCACATTTATTTAACAATAGATGAAAGTCATATTAGTTCCCCAAAGTCTATGAATTTCCATTCTTCAAACTTTTATACTTTGGTCATAGATCTCAGTATTGTGGATGAAGTTTGGTAGTCCCAGAGAAACGGGTCATTGCATGGTTTATTTTAGAAACTAGAAAATACACCCCCTTTCCCATACTCGAACCACCAAGCAGCAAAGGGTACACAAAAATTAACATGTGTCAGTTAGAAATTATTAGTAATCATCTTCTGTGTCATTTTATGGCCAACGGCTCATGGATGCAATTTTCATTATTTTTTTAAATACAAGTTTTTAATTGCCCCATAGGTGTTAGTAAAATAAAGCACCTGCAATATGTATATGTACCTTATTGATATGTAAAAAAAGGTACATACATATTTTTAAACAAAGACCCACCCAAGTACCTGTGAAATAAAGGCGTATATTACGAATATTTCTGGACTCAACTTATCTAAAAGATAGTCATGTGACTTAGATCATGTGACTTTCCTTTAAACACACCGGATGTAAACAAAGTCCATCAAATATTGAACAAAAATGTGACGATCAGAAAGCTGACAAGGCTGAGGCTTAATGCAATTTACTGTCTGACCCTTCCTACCTATTTCAGTTATGTAACTATGATATTTCAGGCGTCTTCTTTTTACTGTCGCATACTTTTTCAAACATTATGTCGGTAAGTGAAAGTTCATGCGTGCAAAATCACGAAAATGGAAAATACGTGCATCGCGATAAAAGTTCATCATGCGAAGAAGAGCAACCGCTTCTTCAAAAGACGGAAAAATTCAAAACATATACTCGGCGGTGGTATGTCTTGGCCGTGTTTAGCATGGCATGCTTTTTACAAGCTGCAGTGTGGAACACGTGGGGACCTATAACCCAGTCTGCCGAGGTGGTGTTTGGATGGGAGGATAGTCAGATTGGAATGTTAGCTAACTGGGGAAATATTGCCTACATATTCACCGTGTTTCCAGCTTGCTACTTCATGGATACTAAAGGTATGAAGCTCCACACTACAATCATAAGACTAAACATTATGTGGTGGTTTGAGCCATGGATATTGGCTTGTGTAGCTCAGTCGGTAGAGCACCTGACTAGTGATGGAGTGGTCCTGAGTTTGATTCCTGGTACAGTCATACATTTTCTCCTTTCCTGTTATAGAATGGTGTGTAACAGGAGAGGGAACAATGCAGCGGACCAGACCAGAATTCAAACCCCGGCCCCCTGAATCTACGATCAGGTGCTCTACCAATTGAGCTATCTGGCCACCAGCAATCGAACCCGGCTGACCGCCACATACTTCCCTCCTGAAAGGTGTTTGGCTCTCTAAAGACCCCAACCCAGGCTCATTCTTAGCAGGCCTCTCACCTGTCAGTTCCAGGGCATGGCATGCCACCAAATGTAATGGGAGAGGAGAAAAATAATGCAGCAGAACAGACCAGGATTTGAACCCCAGCCCCCTGAATCTCCGTTCAGGTGCTCTACAAATTGAGCTATCTAACCACTGGTGACCTAACCTGCCATAGGTATTATGATCACCCATGGACTTGCATTTGAAAGTCCTGCTAGGAGCTACATGTAATAAAAACTTGGGTTGTCTTTGAGGACAAAGACAATTTAAGGAGGGAGGAAAGTAATGGATTGGGTCATGGATATCAGTCTCATGGTATAGCTTACTAGCAGTTGTAGAGCAACTGACTAGTGATGCAAGGTTCCATCCCTAGTACTACTCCATTGAATGACATCAAATTCAATTTGCATCATTTGGACTATTTTTTCTCCATTTATTTGTGGTTCAAAGAAAAATATGTAGGTCAAGATTAAGAGATTATGTCATTGTAAAAAGGGAAAATACCAGTAGAGGGGTGTTCTCTGCATTTTTTTTAAAATAGATATACTATCATCAATTTAACCAAGTTTTACCTGTAGATATGTTGTACGGTTTAATTTAAATATCAGAACCATGAATGACAGATTATACATATACCCACTTATCATCATAGTACAGATGTACTGTATAAACGTGTTTACTTTAGACCCATACATAATGTACACTACCGTCACTAGATATCTATAACACCTTTATGCAATGGTCAGTCTCTGTTCATACTGTTTACTGTGAACATTAATTTTCAAAAAGGAAAACTATACCCCCTACACATACACACAAAGAGGGCATAATACATGTAATAAGCTTCAGACAGGTTGAAAAATTCATGTTACACAAAAATGTTTTGTAAGTTGTTTATTTATTGGTGATGTGCTCTTTCTGTTTGTACAATAGGTTTACGTATCTCATTTTTGGCCTGCACACTTCTGATGTTGATAGGCACTGGAATCAGATGTATAACATATGAACCTAAATATGCTACATGGTAGGTTACACGTATATAATTATTAATGAAAATATGTATTAATCATTTTGTAATGAATGAAATTTAGTAGAAAGAAATTAGCTGTTTTTCTGATAAGTTAGTATCAAAAATGGCACATATTAATTGATGACAGTTACTTTTTATTACATAATTTTGCAGCAGTATGCTGTTCTAGTACTTTAATTGTTTCCTCTTTTTCAGGTTGATGAATATATGTGCTATTTTAAATGGCATTGCGGGAACGGTGCCTTTTGCGGGTCCAGCTCAGGTGGCCAACACTTGGTTTCCACCTCATCAGAGGACAACAGCTACGGCCATAGCCTCAATATTCAACTATGGAGGGGTAGCTATGGCCTTTGTTATAGGTAAAAAAAATACTTTCAAAGTTAAAAAAAAATTTTGGCATCTTTGTATTATATTCTGTAAGACTAAGGTTAACACAAAATATTTTTAGGTACATGTATACATATTACTAAATGAATTGTAATTCTGCTGTTACAGGTCCACAGCTTGTATCATCACCTAAGTATAGAAATGTAACTCATATCCAGAATAATACACCTACTTTTAGCAGGTACAAATTATACTACTTCCCCCCCCCCCTTGAAAAGTGGGAAAGTATATAGTAATCCAGATGTCCGTCCATATCATACTAATTATAAATGATACCAACCACCTCCCATATGATAATAAATTGATAATGAAAAGGGTAATCCCAAAGCAGATGGACAGAAGGATCTCAGGGACAGACATACAGATGGACGAATGGATGTACATCCCATCACTATACCCTCCCACTTTTCAAGCTGTTACTATAATTCTTTTCATTGAATTCTCAATATTCTTTTTTCTTTCATTTAGTTTAGCACCAGTTCAAGATCTACAAATTTCACACAGCCCAAGAAATATGTCGAATTCATCTTTAGGTAATGTGTTCACAAAATCTTTCTTAATGGCAATAACTTTTATTCAAATCTGAATATTAACTAGAAATAGAATTGAGCACAGAGACTTCATCATAGAAATTAGAATTAAGTTCAAATAAAAAATTTAATCTTTATATAATCTCTATTTGCAGTTTTGATTAACTTTACCCAGATCCGCCACGACATATTGTATCTAATGTATTATGGTGAGTTGAGATTAATATATGATTTTTTTTTTAAATTAGAATAAAATATCATGATAAAGTAGATTGACATATATTGTATTTGTACATAGACCTAAAAAGTTTACCGTATATACTCGCCTATAAGTCGGTTGTATTTTTTGAAGTTATTTTGGTGGGATTTGCTATTGACCCGCTTATAAGTCGGTACAATTTTTTGCCAAAATAGGTTGACAATTTTAAGTAAATAAATTGATGTTTAACCTGGTTTCAATTAATGTTTTTCGAAATGACACTAATATTTAATCTTAAATTATAAAACAAAAAGGCAATGCTCACTTAAAATAAAAATATTTTTTTTAAAATATGTAAAATCTTGTACTTTATACTGTATTATCTAAGAATTTATAAATTAACATATATTATATCCAGACATTTTCTTTGATAATCGTCGGAAATGCAAATAAAGTACTACATTTCAGTCTCCAGAAAATTATATCTTTATGACTCGCCTATAAGTTGGACATAGAGTTTTAGACAAATGTTTAACTCCCAAAATACCGACTTATAGGCGAGTATATACGGTAACTTCTTGTTTACTGTTGGCCTACTCCTACAAGTAAGAGCCTTGGTTAACGTTCCTTCGTTCCTTATATACGTCGGCGCCAAGTCAAAAGTATCTCGCCGTGAACCTCTAGCATGCTGGAGTAACTGTTGACCTAGTGGGCTGGCTTATGCAGAGATCTGCAATCTGCCAATTTGAACTGGAAAGAGATATAGATTTCATAGAACCAAACCAAATGAAGAATATGTACATTGTATTGCTACTTGCGTTTTGACTGAAAACAAATTCAGATGGTTTTTGAGAATGAGATAAAAATTTAAGATATAAATTGAAGAAAACCTTAGTGTATAAGGTAAATAAAATACTTTCAAAAAACTTATATTAATTACCTACAATAATTATTACCGTGCTTCTGTTATTCTGATAAAAATCCAGTGTTAAAAAAGGCATTCTCCAAACCAAAAAGCAAAAATTGTACATGCATTTATTTCAAGCAAATTGTGAATCCTTAAACTCACTGATAAAAAACAAATGTTTTAATAACTTTTTCAAAATATGTACTCTGTGTTGATAATTTTGATAATTCATGAAGTTTTGTTGTGTTTTATAATTGTAGAATTTGCTGCAGTCGGGTTGTTATTTTTATGCAGTCTTACTATGCCATCCAAACCCCCTACCCCACCAAGTATTTCAGCCTCTACACAACGTGTGGAATATAGAAAGGCATTATTGACTATTGGTCGGTGAGTTCTAAAAATTGAAAATACTTTACCGGTACTTTTGAATCTTAGGACAAGATATCCTTAGACCCTTTATGGTCCATTGTCTTAAAGGTGCATTTTCCAAAGAACAATTCAATAGTTTAATATCTTTAAAAATCTGTTGCCATCTATGTTAGAAAATTAAAAAACAAGCTAGCTTGCCTATCTATCGAATTCATAACAATTCCAGAAACATGTACATGTAGGTAAGCTCAGATAAATGAAAATTATTAATAAGTTTCTCAAATTTGCCAAAATTTCATCAGAACTAAAAATGTCCTACTTTTGCATCTTCTTGTGGCCTCTTTGTATGCATTTGAATCATTTGTGATGGTTTTAAAAGAAGCTACCTACATCTTGATCTTTATTGTATCTCTCTGAAAAAAATCTTAATATTCTGATTGATAATGGTTAATAATCAGTCAGGGGCATAACTCAAACAAGTTATAAAAAAAATAACTTAAATAAGTTATTTTACATTATTTTACACACACAAATTTTTTTAAAAAAATAACTTAGATAAGTTATTTTTATATCCTACTTGGACATTGATTTCTTGGAAATTTTGTATTTCCTACCAATTTGCATTGCATTTTGGGATTCCATTATGTAATACTAGATGGAGTTCAACGACTCCAATAGAGAATTGGTGAGGAGGTGGAGATAAACAGCAATTTACTCCTTATTTTGTGGTTTTATCATCATGGTGTATATGTCCAATTTTTATCATTAAAAAAAAATTCCCCACTTTTCCCAAGACTTTGAACACTTTTCCTGCATTGAGCAAGGTTTAAATTTAGTCAAACATTTCTCTTTGTCTTGGTGCACGAGCAAAATCCTTTGGTGCACGGGGTGTGAAGTTAGGGAGGAATGACACAAAATAACTTAAACAAGTTATTATACCCCCCGCAAATGAAGTTTAGGGGGGGTATATTGGAATCACCATGTCCGTCTGTCCGTCAATCCGTCTGTCTGTCTGTCTGTCTGTAGACGAGATTTTGTCCGGACCATTACTCAGAAACTATTGGAAGGATTTGTCTGAAAATTTGTACACATATTATTCACCATATGAAGTTGTGCACCTGATATTTTCATCTTGATTCGATTATTATTTTGAATTTTACAGGTGTTTTTTCATTTTTATTTTGTGGTTTTGTCTGGACCGTTTCTCAGAAACTATTGCAAGGATTAATCTGAAAATTTGTACACTTATTATTCACCATATGAAGGTGTGCACCTGGAATTTTCAACTCTTTTTGTTAATTTTTTTGCATTTTACAGGTTTTATTTTTTATTTTAATTGACTTGTTCATTTTGGGCTCATGTATAAGGTTTGAGATATAGAATCTAGAATATCTGTTCAAAAATACTACAGCTTAAAACTACTCATAAAAACTTAAAAAAAAGAAACATCATCAAGTGTTAAAAACAGTTTTTACATTGCACAGAAGATAATGTAATTTCATTTGTCTCTTGGGAATAATGACTGGACATGCATCCAGTTAAAGATAAATTAATGAGTTTGTTGTTGGAAGTTGTTAAGGCATATCTCTTATCAAGCGTGTGTGTTATCTAATCTCCAGGGAATAAGGCACAAGAATTAAAGATCTCTCTTCTCTTATTCTCTTAACTGTAATTTATTGTCTGTCAAAGCACTTCATTACTGGATGACCAGCTCTTTATTTTCAAAATGCATTTCAAATTGATATATCAAGATTAATTTGATTTTGTATTATGCTTTTTTTTTAACAATCAGTTTGCAGAGTGACATAACACATAATTGCAATATATTTTTTTAATGCAGAAATAAAAAAAATAAAATGAAAAAATAAAAAAAAAATGTTACAGTGGGATTACAATATATTAGTATTGATGTTTCATTTGGTTGCACCTTTGTTTCATTCATTAAGAAACATGATGAGCAATTATATTTCACTGCAAATTTTTGTAAGTAAATTGTGAACACCTCTAGATCCATAAAGTATTTTTGAATTGGCACCTTCTCTGAAAAACCCAGCGGGGGGTATTTGTCCCTATTGGACAGTTCTAGTTATTTCATTGAAGCCATTTTGGAAAAATAACGTGTTTGAGTTATTAAGGCTTGGAAAAAGTAGGTCATAGCAAAAAGAAGTAACTCATTGAGACAAAAAAATAACTCATTTGAGTTATTTTTGAAAATAACTTGTTTAAGTTATGCCCCTGACTGATAATTAACAATTCTGAAATACATTTCTGTAGATAAAAATTTCAATATTGAGAGTGGGTAAAATAAAAAAAAAATAAATGTAAAATATTAACCCTATACATGCATTTCTAAATTAAATATAGTCTCCATGACATATATTTTTATTAAAAGTAATAGCAGGGCATAGACTGATAATATATTTTAAAAAGATAATAGTCTTATACAGCCCTATGACTATTGACACTGTAAAAAAAGTAAATGGTAACAAAGTCACTTTTTTTTAACAAAAATCAAAAAACAAAGTAATCTGGAATGTTAAAGCCCCCTTTTTAAAAGAGTTTTTTTAAAGATGTTTTTTGATTATTAAAAAAAAATAATTGTTGTCCTGTAAACATTCTGAGTTCTAAAATGATGATGGAAAATTAATTCATGATTATAATTTTAAAACAGAAACAGAGCGGTATGGTTAATAGGACTGGCCTACGCATTGCCAGCAGGGGTATATGGGGTGTGGGGAGCAGTCATTGATGTCATACTGAAACCTGTAGGAATTGAACAGGTAAGAATTAAACAACATTGTATGTTAATAATAAATATTTGTGTATATACACAATTTTTTTTTAGGTGAAAAAAAGATGAAAAGACTTCAAAATTGCATGAATACAATGTACTGGTAATGGTTTGAAATACTAATATATGAAATATATTTGTTTAGACTGAGGTTGGATGGATTGGGTTTTACTCTATAATGGCAGGTTGTGTCTCAGGTCTAGCCATTGGAAGGTAACCGAATGCATTAAAGAACTTTATTCGGTAATAACCAATATTTGCCTCCCAAATCAAACTTTGATGGAGATATATTTATTAATTAAGTTCTTAAACAGGGGAGTATATGCTGACTTCAAAGCACTGAATATTTTCATAAGTAATGACGTCATATGTACGTACTGACATCACAAACATGACGTAAATTTCAGTTCGTCGATATTTTGAGTAAAAATCACCGAGCGCATGTGTGTTCAGGATCAATATTTCGATATAATGTGTAGAATGATAATATCAATGAAATATGTCAATATTGTTCCACTTATTGAACAAACTTGCGCTCTATAAATTTTAAAGCTTAGCTAAAATTGTTGAAATTTTGTCCATTTTGTCCTCTTTCTGAAAAAGGATATAAAATCGGACTAGTTTTTTGACGTCATAAAAACAAAAATTGTGAATACACTGTTTTGAAACTATAATATTTTCTGTTAGTTTATATTTCTCATACAATTTATTGAATTCAGCACATTTCAGGAAGTTTTCAAAATTTGACTTTTGTGGGGGCAAATATATGCAATATACCGCATATAGTTCTTTTCTCTAGTTTTATTCATATAATCCTGATCTGTCAAGAATGATCTCTAATCATGAATGACGACAGATTTTCAGATGTGTTTATGCGGCATATGAAGCTCTTTCTCTTGGTAATGTTTGGTGTGGCCGGAGGATCATTTGTGTGGTTTACTCTTATGTGTGTCAAGGTCATACCTCTCTCCACAGGTATAATATAGCTGATAAGTTTAAAGACAAGGAAATCAATTTTTTGTGTGCAAATATTTTAAATTTGCAAACCAAAATTATTTTTATTTGGATTTGAACTAACTATTTACATCTCTTACACAGATGGTGTAGTGTGTTTTATTAATACAGTTTAGTATTTACAATTATTGTTATTTATTAATCACTTCTGATATATTTCAATATGGAATTTCAGCATATTCAAAATTAAATGCATAATATTTACACTATTGACTGGTACAATAAAGGATCTATTCTACACATACTTATAATTTTGCCTTAATATTTATATACAATTCATGTATATTACTATCAAAATTTAGTTTTCAAATAGTATTTAAAGCTTTTATATTATTGGTTATGAGAAAATAATACATATATTCTATCTTAATTCTGCTAGTATAAGCAATTTTGAACATTCTAAGAAGATGCAGTTAAGATTGCTTCATAATACAGTCCTAGATAATTCAGCACAGTTTTATAAAGCAGTTTTGAATTTTGCTCTGAAACCATGGGGTATTAAGTTTATTATACATGTATATGTGTACATTTATTCATTTTAGTACAAGTGTACATCTCCAACATTATGGGAGGTATGTTTCTGAATGGTGCTATCCCCCTGTTTTATGAACTGGGGGCAGAATCTGCTTTCCCTGTATCAGAGGGAGTGATTGGGGGTTTTCTGACATGGCTCAACAACATGTTTGGAATTCTTTTCTTGTTCATGCTACAAATACCTGGTATAGGTGGGTGTCAAAATAAGCTTTTTTTCATTTAAAACTGTATATATGTTGTTCTGTGAATCTGATTTTTGAAATTTGGAAGATTCTGAAAGAAAAAATGACTCTTTGCAAAATGAACTGTACCATCTTTGCCCTGCTTGATTGAAAATAAGATTTTCTCCATGTATGATACTGGATTTGTTTTACTTATGTACATATTTATAAAACTTAAAATGAAAGTTGAGATATTTATCCACATACATGTATGCTATTAAGGGAAGTCTTGATATTATTTGCAGGCACAGATTGGATGAACTGGACTTTGGTGGGCAGTGTAGCTATAGGATTGGCCTTCCTATTTGTCTTCCCAGAGCGGTACACTAGGACTGATATAGACATCTGTGTAGACAAAACAGAAACTGATCACCCCGAAACCACGATAATAGTCAGACAGACTGTGTACGAAAATATATAAGAGCGAATTTTATGTGTATGAGAGAGCATTTGCCTCGGAAGATTTTTATAGAGTTAAAAATTTATACCCGTTTTAAGATTGTTAATGACTGTTAATTCTGTTTTTACATGTAACTCTGAGACTTTTTTGTATCTGCATTGGTCATGTTGATATTATATATATTTGATCTCATCTTCTCAAATATGTATTTCCAGTTGATTAAGCATCTTATATACATGTATCCATTCCAAGAAAAATAAGATAACTATTGATCACATTGATTATATTACTTAGTATTGAATTTTTTATTTAAAAAGTATAGGTTCCAATAAAAAAGTGGACAAGTTTATACTGTTAAAACATACAATTTTGACAGTTTTCGAAATTGGTTTCTCTGTTTTTAATTTTTCTGCATTAAGCAAGCATAAAGTAAGTTTTTCTGTTCATTTGAGGTTTTTAACAATTTATTTTGAAATATAAAAAAACAAAATGAAAAATATTTTTTTCTTTTGTTTTGATTTTGACATTTAAAAAAAATTGTAGTTAAATCACAAAAATTAAAAAAAAAATTTTTTTTCTCATTGTAAAGATTTTTTCTTCAAATCTTTGTCTATTAAATACTCTTTTCTCATTTAGACTCATATTGAGAATTCATGGTTTTAGTCCCTTTTTTGGTGAATTTAAACAAACTTTTTATTTATTTGGCAGATGTTTTGTTTCTAGTCATCTTTACAGTCCAGCAGATATCTTAATAATTTACCCTTTTCATCAAAGATTTGAATTTATGAATTCAAATCCTAATAACGGGCTTGGCAGTTCTTTTATAGAAAATATGAATGTACAAAATTACTAATTTTTAAGGAATAAGAAACCATATTGTTAGTCCCAAGCCTCTGTTTTAAATGCTCAATATTTTATATTTACATTTATTCAAACATTAAATGGGAATATTTTTTGTTTGGGCATTATGATTTGTTATTGACTTGCAATATTTATTGACGAGATGTTTTAGTGGGTATTAAAATTGCATTGAGTTCTTAAGTTAATTAATATAAACATTACATATGAAAGGTTTTGTTGCATTTTGAATATTAAAATAGTTATTCTTAACACCTTGTTGTTATACTACGTTTCGTGATGTTTAAAATCCAATCTTGTTCTGTAAACTAGAACTTATAAGACAGCGACTGATACATGAACAGCTCAAAAATCTTAATGAACATGCTTTTGTGAACAAGTAAAATGCGTAGCGGTATTTAAAATAGAAACAAGTATATCAAGTGCTTTTTAACCAAATTACAAACGAAGTACATGTACAATGAACATGTATATTATATATTTCTGGATTTTAGCAGTTTTGATATTCGTGATTAATTGATGACTTACCTTATTTGCAGTACTAATTTGCCTCAATAAACATGATAAAATCGTTACTTAAAAATTTAAAAATCCGCATATTTTTCTTCGCGCCTTTAAATATCTTTGTTTCCTAAATAAGTTTAGCAAAGCATGTTTTATGAGCAGCGCATCAGCAGTAATTGCTCTGATTTTTATGAAGTCATCATATTATATACACTGTACATTCAATTATTCCAATCTTTCACTATTCTGTATGCTGCCGACCTGCAGCAAGTATGTTGCAAGTTTGCAGCAAACAAAATTGTTAGCAGGAAAGGAACTTATTATGTTTTGGCACATGATTGCCGCTAGCTGCGAGCTTTCGGCTATCATTGCCTGAATTACTGCAAAATTGCAGTATCTCTAAAATATGTTTGCAGACACATGGAAGAAATATGCTTTGTAACTCTGTTGAATATTTTTGAAGAGAGTTTGCAAGAACAGTACAGTTAATAAAACGTAGATTTTAAAATTCGATAAACTAAAATGTTTGGAAATAAAAATAAAAGGTGCCACAGAGAAGAAAAATACGCTAAAAGAAACTTAACAGGAAAAGGTTATCATCAATATGACCACTTCAACTTATCTATCGTCAAATTTTCTTTCTTTCCAGTTTTTTTAATGCATTTTTAGTTTCGTTGATTCGAAATGCAAGAGTATGCACTATGTACAAACTGTTTTTCAAACTACTAGTACTCAAGCTATTGTTGTTGGCCCCTCGATGTCGAAGATAACCCTAATCCCATCCCCTTTATCATTACTGTGTCAAAGTGTGAGCGCCAAGAAGGATGACCAGTCCAACACCTTGCTATTAACAAATAAGTGGAAGAAACAATGATATAAAGTTAATATTTCATAAACTCTATGGTCGATAAAATGATATGTCAGAAGATACATGTATCATTAGGTTGACTCTTGACGAATGCCTTTAATATAAATAGTAAATTCATTATATTATTAAACTATATTAAATTGTCTACGGATTTCTTTTTCGTTTGCACGAGCGTGACAAGAAGCACACGGTGCATTTGACCGGTAGACAGGAGATACGTACTCCTCCATGGCATCTGTTTCGAGCTCTGTTGTTTTTATAGGTCCTGTTTGCTCGAATCCCATCCCAATTTGCTTACTGTTCGTAATCTCTAATTCATGTTTCTTGTCAATAAAAAGGAAAACAGTTATTGATACTTGTAGGAGTGCATGTTAAAATATATATGTATACATGTATAAACAATCTTGATTTAACCTTTAATCCAGTAATATAGTAAGAAAAAAATAGAAGTCTCTGTCGAGACTGTAGCTCTACTGGTTTGTACTTATCAAAAACCATTGCACTATTTTATGTATCTTTGTGTAGTCTACTTGTGTGCCAGCTTATTTTGAAATCAAACTAAAACTGTAGAAGGAGTAGAGTTTTAAAGGAATTTTACAGAAAATTCTATTTTTAGTAACCATGGTAACACCGTTCATCGCAATCAAAAACCGATGGAATATTCTATGTATCTTAGTGTAGTCTACTTGTGTGCCAAGTTGTATTGAAATCAGACCAAAACTGTAGAAGGAGTAGCATTTTAAAGAAATTTCACAGAGAATTCTATTT
>PRKT01000122.1:944489-970778 GCA_003671525.1 Saccostrea glomerata
CCCACACACACACAAACAAATCAAATTAATGGCAACGTAGAGAATCACTGTTAAACTCAAATAACACCTCGGACCCACATAAAATTTCAGGAAAACTGCAGAAAAGAGCTCGAGGAAAGTGTATTAAAATATTTCATTTGAGTTTCCAAAGTATATAGAAATTATTAATTTATACAGAAATAATTACAAATCCTGTCTTGTCTTTTAAATTAAAGTGCAGATGACCAAACTTGGCATTTAAGCCTTTTATAGCCTATTTATTCAGATGTCGTTAATAGCATTCAATTCTACTGATTTGAAATAATATTTTAATACCAAGCATCCTTTGTTTAATTTACCTTTGAAATTTATTTGAATTTTTTTTAGAATAACGCAATTCCCAGAAATAGCGATTATCGGTATATTAAAAATCAATATACATGTACGCTCCTTCGTAAAATAATCAGATATTTGCGTTCATGAAAAAAATATTAATAAGAAGGTGTTAAACAATATAGGTCATATTAGCTGACACGAATGTCTTTTTTAAACATCTCTTGTATAACCCAGAGAGTAGCCCCCTATGCATTGGAAAAAATGAATAGTTCCGGTCAAAAAACCTTTATATATTTATTTACAAAGTATATAAAATTTACCAGGCACAGGTATCAGAGTTGTCAAAATGGCCTGAGAGGAAATATTTTAAAAATTCTGAACAGAAAGGAAAATCCCTTTTCCATGTATGGAACTACTATTGAATAAGTTCATTTTGATTGGTTAGGTATTGGCGTGATACCCTTAGTCGACTTTAACCCTGCCTTGTCGTCGGAATAAAACCAACTTTGAGCCCGAGGTTAAAATAAGTAGAGAAATAAAATGTGAATCGATATATTAAAAATATGACATATGCTTGAAAAATGGTAAATTTATATATGTATTTTTTTCTTTGATTCGCGGGATAGAAAGATATGTTAATCGTTTAATCAACATGCCATAATCATCTTGCATATGCATGTACATGTACGTGCGCGCGCATGCAAAACGTTAAACAATATATCGTTGATATCATTGTAACCTTTATATTCTTAAATGAAAAAAAAGCAAAACGTTAAACAATATATCGTTGATAGTTGATATCATTGTAACCTTTATATTCTTAAATGAAATCCTGGGATACTTAGCATATTTATAAAAGGTCTTAGAGGAATAAGGCACGATAAGGGACATGGGGAGCGTTTGGGGAACATCTGTAACGGTCCCCGTTACAATTAGCACTAGTTATTATTTGATATAACTGATTTTTTAACCGATTTTGCAATTGATAGGTAGGTTGACGTCGCTGCAGTGTCTTTTTGACGTTTTGTTAATCTGTAGCTCTTAAAGAAAAGGGTAATAATAATATTATTACAGAAAAGGTAATGAACATACTCTCTTGAAATTTAAAACATAGAAATTTTAGAGCATCTCCAATATTTTTATTATGTTTTCTTGTAAATCCATTGTTTACATCATATTTTGTAGTACCTAAGACTCTATGCAAATAGTAAAATTTGCTATTTTTTTGCATTTTGAGATGCCCCCTCTGTTAAAAAGACGGTAGAATTTTGTGTTTCTTAAAATGTCTATTGTAGTATTTGTATAATTTGCTTTAAAGTGCTTAAAATTGGCATTTTCTTATATAATCCTATAGTAAATGTACCTGTATTTTGAGACGGTCCCTGGACGGTAGATTTCTTCCAAACTTTGCATGTACACTGAAGTTAATGTAAGTTACATATGGTATAAAAATGAATAGTTTTGCTATTGTAGTTTTCACACAATAAAACTATAGTCGGCCCCCTTAAATGATTTAATCAGAAATTAAATTTTCCGTTCCGTTCCGCTTTCCGTTCCGCGTTTTAGCAACACTCTGATATCGGGCGTTCAAATTTAACACAATATGCCATGAATAATGACGGTGTCGACTAGATGTAAGGACTTCCGTGTATTTATAGTTTTTGAAAAAAATCAACCAAGCCTGTCGTAAATTTAGCAGGGCTCAATTTAGCCCTGCTAAATTTACGACAGGTTTGGTTTATTGATGTCTTTTTTCAAAAGCTTGTTCTATTTTATTTGTGCCCTGCTATTCAAAAGAAGACGGTGATTAGATATATTCGGTGTTTCAGAAAATATTAAATAATCCAATGCAACAATCCCTTTCTTGCACATACACTGTAGCTTAAAAAAATATTTTTTTCGATAGCAGTAATGTTGACTGCAGTTAAAAAGAATTATAACTAGGTTTGTAAAATACAAAATGATAATGTCCTTATAACAGAGTGTTACTGTTTGTAGATAAACTTTGCCCTAAATAATAGGTCTATGAATAAAATTAGTCTCTGTGAACACTGTTTATCTTTGAAACGTATTCTCTAAAATGGCGTCCGTTCTAATCTTTCCATTTTTTGTCATCTTTGTAACCGGAAGTGTATACCCTGGTTTATGCTCCAAGCGTCTTTTGATTGACACTTCCTCCATCTGCACGTGCACCCAGTTACAAGATGAGGTCCAGCAACTCAAATCTGCCGTGACATTACTGCAACAGGAAAACAAAGCTTCAAAGAATCACATAGGCGGTTAGATATGTGTGAAATTGTAGTTGAACATTAACTATTATTTATGATGTTTAGTTTAACAAGCACTTACTTTCATCATGTTTTGATTACTTTCTCAAATCAAACTGACATCGCAAAGCTTTAAAACAGTGAAAACAAAGACAGCGATTGCGGTGTACACGTACTGTTACACGTCATTAAAATCTCAACAGACAAATTACAAAACGTAAAAAAAAAGTTAATTGATAGATTGTATATTGTTTAACGTCCCTCTCCAGAATATTTCACTGATTTGGAGACGTCACCATTGCCGGTGAAGGGCTGCAAATTTAGGCCTTTGAGCAGGGAGGGATCTTTATCGTGCCACACCTGCTGTGACACGGGGCCTCGGTTTATACGGTCTCATCCAAAGGACCGCCCCATTTAGTCTCCTTTTACGACAAGCAAGGGGATACTGAGGCTATTCTAACCCGGATCTCCACGGGGCACGTCAAAGTAAAGGCACACGTCAAAGTAAAGGCACACGTACATGTACGCAATACAGAGCAATACGAAATCGTAAAGTAGGCTAGATACGCAATGCTCTTTTTCTGAATATTCTTTTACTTAGAGAGAGAGCCTGTTTAACGATGATGTAATGACGAATGGAGCGATTAACTATATTTTTAACACATTGCAGGTGGTTCCACATATGTAAGATGGGGGAAACCAAACTGTCCTGCGGTAAATGGTACCATTCTTGTTTACACAGGTATATTTTGTTTGTTTAATTTGCAAATTGGTAACTGTCGTATACTGAAATCAAGTTTTCATTTTATGGAAAGAGAAAATATATAGAGACGAATTTCACCAATGAACGTCTTTAATTTTCAATCAACATAAATTGTGTAATAACTAATAACATATTATAATGCATTATATTGCAACAATCTATCCGTTGGCTTTCCCTTTGGAACCAATTTCGCCCCGATATTAGCTGACATTTTTATATTCATATGAAGCAGAATTTAATCAGACTTCTACATGAGAAGACGAAAACACTTCATGTGGCCTTCAACTCGACATTTCGATATATTGACAACACATTGTCAAAAAACAGTTATATTCATGCATAAAAACAATTCCATATATCCAATTGAATTTGAAATTAATCAAAAGTCTCTGTAGAGACTGTATCTCTACTTGTTTGTTCTCTTAACAAAGAAGAGAAACGTGGCAGCTAGACTTGAAACTTTGCAAAAGTAACAAATTGGATAATGATCCTTGATTTTGCCTATTTTGTGACAAGATTGCAAATACGAATTTAACTGTAGAAGTAACTTAAAAGCATTTTGGTTACCAAGGCACATTATTCATCAAAATCAAGAAAGATAATTAATATAAGTTTTATGTCTAGTTCCATGCTACATTGCTGTGTATTAAATCAGACAAAAACTGTAAGAGGGGTAGCATTTTGAAAGTATTTCACAGAAATTATTTTTTTTAGTAACAATAACAACACTGTTCATCGAAATCAAAATCCGACGCAAAGAATTATACATTTAAGTGTACCGTAGTCAACTTGTGTGTTATTTCAAGCTATATTGAAATCAGACCAAAACTGAAGGAGGAGTAGCATTCTGAAAGTATTTAAAAAAAATTCTCTATTTAGTAAACACCGCAACACCTTTCATCGAAATCAAACACCGATACATAGAATTATGTTTTTTAGTGTAGTCTACTTGTAAGCCAAGATACATGCACATTAATATCAGATTAAAACTGTAGGAAGATTAGCAGCTATTGCTAATTTAAGTAACCAAAGCAGCACCGTTCATCGAAATCACAATCCGATATAGAGAATTATGTTTCTTAATGTACTCTATTTGTGTGCCAAGTTATATTGAAATCCGACTAAAACCGCAGGAGGAGTAGCATTTTGAACGTATTTCAAAGACAATTTTTTTTTAGTATTCATGACAACACCATTCATCAAAATCAAAAACCGATACATAGAATTATGTAATTATCTTTGTATAGTGTACTTGTGAACCAAGTAATATTGAAATCAGATCAAACCTGCAGGCAGAGTAGCATTTTGAAAAATTGTTTACAGACATTCAGACGGACAGGCGACGGACACCTTATTATCTCATCACCTCTTCAGTTCTCTAACCAGTAGAGTTAAAAAAAAAAGCCATCTACATCTGCCTCATACTTTCTGAACGATAACCCTCTAAAAAGGACACCGTCACAATATAGTCTTTTTTGTATTCTTTTACTGTTAGGTCTTGCAGGTGGGTCTCATTATGCAACACACGGAGGCGGTGTCAATCCAGTTTGTCTGCCACACGATCCGTCGTTCTTATATAGTAATCAGGTGACTGAAGATGGTAATGCTTATGCAACGATGTATGGTGCGGAATATCAGTTCAACTATAGGAAAGTTGCGATTGATGATGACGTGCCATGTGCCGTCTGCTATGTTCCCGCCACTGTGTTGATGGTACCCGCCAAAAATACTTGTCCCCCAGGTTGGAAAATTCAGTACAGCGGTATTCTTACAACAGACAGCGATGAGTTTAGTCCGTCCGAATACGTTTGTTTGGACGACGATCCTGTATACATGGAGGGAACCAGAATGGATAATTTTGACGGGAAATTGTTTTATCCTGTCCATGCCCGTTGTGGATCATTACCTTGTCCTCCATATAGAGCCAATACTATATTACGTTGTTGCGTTTGCTCAAAATAAAATCGAATATAACTATTTTTTGTTCTTGTGTGTTGATGTAAAATACGTTTATAAAATTTTATAAACTATCCCTTGTTCATTCAAACTGGTAGCAAGCGCACATGACACAAATCCCAAGGCTGCCACATAAGTGTCTCTCGTGCATCTCTCCCCAAACAAATAATTTTTTACATTCAGTAGCTTTCTAAATGAGAGTGATAAAATTCTGATCTACAATTATAGGTGTATTACCCTAACAACAAATCAATTAAAAAACATGGCAATTTTTTTAAGTTTGGAAAAAGGTTTAAAGAAAAAGATCCCTCACTTCTCAATCGGTCCTGAATGCCGAGCATGGCACAAAATTTTTAGCTGTCCATCTGCAAGAAGTGGCGTCTCCATATGAGTGAAAAATTCTCGAGAGGGACGTTAAACAATATACAATCAATCATAGCAATACATGTGCCCAACTGGGATCCCCTTTTCTCTTTAGGATGTCATTTTGGAATATCCCGTTCATGTATATTATGACAAAGTACCTCCAAAATGTGGAGATTTATGAATGAAATGCTTTGGAATTGAGTCGATCTGTCTGACAGTGTATGAATGCCATAAGACAAACATTTGTGCTTTGAACTTGGTCATAACAGATCATTTTTCATGGTTAAAACAATTTTATAAATAGAAAATCAAACTTGATCTATGGTTTGTCACTTCGTTAGTATAATTGAAATATATCTCGGGACGGGTGTTGCTAAAACGCGGAACGGAAAGCGGAACGGAACGGAAAACGGAATATATTATTTTAGATCAAATCACTTAAAATACACAAATTTTGTCATAAATAATATTTTTTAAACACATTGAATCCACTATTATCAGAAATAAGTTGATTTAGTCATGTTCAGCCTCCTTTTTTTATTGACAAACAAGTTGATGAAACAAGAATATCATTAGTCTCTTTGAAAGTCATCATTTCGTAAGTTCTATGGTCGATACAATGACCTTATCAGCAAAATTAATACAATTTATCATTGAGTCAAATGCTGACTGACGTTTTTCATACTAATTGTAACATGTAGTTCATTATTTATACACTGAATTGACGACGGAGTTTTCCCGTTATCTAATGATCATGACGAGGAGCACACGGCGAGAGTGACCAATCCGCAGGGGATGGTCACTCCATCATGGAACCTGATCAACCTCTGATGTTTTGGAGGTCCGTGTTTGCTCTCCTCCTATTTTGTATTGTTTTATAGACTTTTGATATTGAATACTGTTCGTTATCTCCATTTTATTCATTCACGAAAATTACTGACGTACGTAGCAGTGACATAGAATTGAATATGAATGTTTTTTGTGTGCGTGTATGTATGTGAGAGGGGGGGGGGTTAAACTTATCTGAAAAAAAAATGGACAAGCGAAAAAAAACCCACAAATTTATGATTCGGGAGGGGGAATCAGTTCCTAATCCAATGCCTTTCAATACATTTTTTGTTCACTTAGTACTTACTACTTTAATTAACAAAGTGTTGGGTTTTCAATAAATATTTCTATAGTACGAAGGTTATGTCTGGAAAGGTTGGGGGGGGGGGGCAAATATTCGAAATCTAGACGTACCATGTTTTAAGAGAATGAAAATGTTTTTTTAAAAAAAATCCTAAGATTACGATTAGAGCAGACCTTTTTGGCAAGCTCGGATAAACACCTCTAACATGTATAAAGTTCGCTTGTTCTTTAAATTTTATACTAAATCTTCCTATATGTTAAAATTCTGGGTACTTGTAAAGTGCGAAACGAAATAGAAACGAAACGAAACGAACTGAAACGAAACGAAATCTGCCGAAACGAAACGAAATCTACCGAAACGAAACGAAACCTACCGAAACGAAACGAAATCAAGACGAAACGAAACGAAATCAAAACGAAACCTGCCGAAACGAAACGAAACAAAACTATCAGAATGTTTATAAATATTGGCTATTTTTACTTCATATGAAATTTATATAGTTCAAGCACCACAGGCAATTGTTTCGCTTCAAGCTCCAACATAGGCGTCGGAAGGAAATTGAAAGTGGGGGGGGGCGGGGGCTTAACCAACAAAAAAGGTAAACACCAGTTTTCAATGCCTATATATCTTTGCAAGAAAGTGGGGATGGGGGCTAACCCCCACCCCCACCCCCACCGCTTCCGACGCCTATGTCATATTTTCTTTATATCTTACTGAATAATTTACCTACTTAACGAGTGACTTTTTATTTGTCAGTTAATTCGTTTTAGACGTCTCTGGTCGACCCCCTTTATTGCAAACCACTCATTTCTTCCTCGAAAATTACCTCGATAAAAATAGGACCGTATGTACGTTGAAAGGATACAAAAGATTCCGGTTGGAGTATAATCATGTATAATCTGATTGAACAATAAAACCAGACACCTTGGAATGGAATACTAAATACTCTAAGTCTCTAGTTTATCCTAGTATGTTTTAAGACATTCGCAATACTACAGTACAGTGACTTTATTTCGACCCGTACATAAACGAGCCTTTACATGTAACACATCAATTTTGATAGATATGTTGTATCTAGATAAATAAGGACTGAAAATAAGAGTAAGATATACAAATTAGAAAATAATGCAAATAAATACATCATTAGACTGAGAAGGGAGCATAATTTATCGGTAATTAAATTTATATTAACAAGTGCTTGAAGTATATAAATTTTATTTGAAGTAAAAATAAAAGTCCACATGCAGTTAACTTACACATACATAATTATAGATATGTATCTTGATTTAAGAAAGAAAAAAACATTTTGATAGTTTTGTTTCGTTTCGTTTCGGCAGGTTTCGTTTCGTTTCAGTTCGTTTCGTTTCTATTTCGTTTCGCACTTTAAAGGTACCCTAAAATTCTGGATAAATATAGTTGGAAAACTTTTCTGGGTTAAAAATGTGTTAAAGTAGTAGTTTGTATCTGGTACATGTTTGCGTGTGTAAGGGGGGGGGGGGCAGGGTTGATATGAATGATGAAACTTTTTAGATTATTTTTCCGCTCTTTCGAAAAGTCTGAAAAGTTACAAATGGTCCGCCCCTCCCCTATTGACATTAGCTCCAGAACTTTTTACCATTGAAATTTTCATTGAAACCCAACAGTTTTTATTAATGCAATTCATGTAGTAAGATAGTGTAAAAAAAGTACTGAAAGAAGCTCCTGGATTCTAGAGATTTTGTAGATATTGAGGTCCACATTTTCTCGACGATACTACGATTTACGCTAACTTTGACAATTTTAGGGGGGGGGGGGGGGGGGGGGGTCCGCCCCTCCCACCCTCCTAAATCTGTCACTGAATCCTGTAATTGCATGCATTGTGCCTAACACAAAGATTAATTTTACAAAAGGATAAACACAGTCTTTAAATTTCTAGAGATTCATGAAAAACCCAGCTTCCAAACAAATGAATTTACAATAATATATATCAAAGAGCTGACACAGAGTTTTCAGTTGTGTTGAATTCAAATTCTGAATATTACAGTTTACTGTAAATCGAATTGAGCTTTTTGTTCAACTTAATTATTTTGCGTAACATTGAATTTACCGCAATAGTTTAAACATAATCCTAGGTAATAAAAAATAGTTGACAATTTCCATTATTTCATGATTATAAGTCCATGAAAAATTAACGCTTCCTCTTTTCCTGAGTACTTAAATTTGAGTTTTTGAAGTGTAACTTGTCAAGTATATTCTGTAATTCTTCTGGTGAGTTAGCGAAAATATGACACTATTTAACAAGATATAATCTAGGAAATGATGCTTTCTTTGTAGGTTTTCAATTGCTATACTATGGAATAATAATAAATATAATCTAAATAATTTAGTATTTTTGCTTTTTAAAAAAAAAAATTAATTTGTGATCATTTTTATTGATTGGATTTGTTGACGTCTTTTTATAAGCATAACGTCAACGTAACGTTGCGTGTCTCGTGTGACCCAATTAATTATACAGGAAGAAGACTCTCACTATCTAACGATTCAGGTCAATCTATGTGTTTGATGCAATTGAACTTTAATAATTCTGGTTCTGGGTAAAAGAAAAAAGAAGAGAGAGAATATGTTTTGAATTTATTACTTACGTTTTGACCTCAATGATACAAGATACTTTCTTCAGAAAAGTGGTCACACACTAGGGCAATACCATTACATTTAGCAATCTAATTTTAGTAACAATGCTTGACCAAAAAATATCAAAATTATTTTTTTCCTAAATGATTTTTAATAAGCTTTGATTTGATATATAACTCAAGTGGTAAATACTAAATATAAAATTTGACTTGTGGATGCTATGCAGTGTTTAACGCAATGGGTTTTCTTAAGAAATAAAGGAGAAATTATTCAGTGGATGTAAATATATCTTTCATGGTTCAAAAGCTATGATGAAGCTTAAAGTTTGCAGACAAACAAACTAACAGACAGGACAAAACAATATACATGTACGTCCCGGATCTATCGATCCAGGCACATAAAAAAGACTAATTAGTATGTAATTACAAAAACAAAGTAGTTAATTTGACATTCAGATTGTGAACACTGAAAAAAAAAATAACTAGTGAAAGTCACTGGGAAGACTAGTAAATTTACTGTCCATACAATCAGTACCTTAAAAGTAGTTTTACTAGGTATTGGGTATATTTACTTCTAATAAGAGTAAATCTAAGAATTCATATTTAGTAACTTTCACTAGGTATTTAAGTATCTTTACGACCACTTCTCCACTTTTCAATATCTTAGCTAGTAAACAGAGTGATTACTAATCACGAAGAACTAGGCACACTAGTTAAATCAACTAGGTAATTCTCTCAGTGAAAGTAGCACTGTGGGAATCCAGGTATCTTGAAAGGGGGCAGATTTGGGGTCGGGGTACACCGCCACACACTAATATGATTTATTAAAACTTGTGTATATTTTAGACACAAAAGAGGAGCTAGGTGGACCTTTTGCACCTTCTCAGCCCTTTTGATGGGCGGAAAAATTAAACAAACGTATTCCAATTTATTTTTTGCTACATCGAAACCTTTGCCTATATATGTATTATATAAAAGGGGTCTAAATCTACGCCCCAATGTATTTAAAAAAAAAAAACTCGCACCGTGTAAACTTGAAATTAAAAACTAATATTGATAGTCTTATACTAATCTGAGGGGTCATTGGTGTATATTTCACTTAGGTAAATTTGTGCAGTAATATTGTTAAATCTGAGTTCGGTTGTATTTATTTAATTTATCTATTTATTAATCATTATTACCTAGTTATTTATTTTTATTTATTTATTGAAAATATTACTAATCATTGATAACAATGCATTCCTTTATCATTTTGTTTTGTTTTTCAACAAATATTTATTTATAGTAAATATATTAAAATAAATTAAATAAATAATAAAAGACTAAAAAAAAGCAAAATTTTAACAACGATAGACGATGAATATTAAATGTCTACAAATGTGCATATAAATGAAAAAAATGTAGAATTCCATTTTAGTTTAATACAAAAATTTGCTAAAAATTCTTCAATCATAAATCTGCAACATATTACCATTATTTAAATGTCAAAAAATGTATAGCAATATGAATAATACATGGAAAAGCATATATTAAGGTTAAAAGTCTGAAATCTCGTTAGTGATTGACTTCCGGAAACAAAGTGACTTGCGCGGGATATTTTAGATTTTACAGAGCTGTTCCTTAGTTACAACCAATCTCCCATGCAGAGTTGTCGTTCGTTCCTCTCTCAGTATGAATGTATGAGCCGATGGTAGAGAGTGAGTTACAACCTCAGACGTAGCAACGGACCCAGCCAAAATGGCGAATTTAGAGGCTGAGCGATCATTGTTTAACAGAGGCCCACTCTCTTTCATGTGTTTTGAGGATGCATACCCGCAAATTGCCTGGGAGAGGGCAAGGGAACGAAAGAGAGTAAGTTTTCAAACATTGTTAATTATTACCAATTAATAACACCATAATGATAAATTTCATTTGTTCATTTGTAGCTATCTTTGACTGTTATACTGTTTAAACCTTAGATATATTAGATCTGATAGATATAGGTCTTAGCTCTGCTGCAGATATGTAGGGTTATGGTTTTATAAATTTGTCTTTGACCATCATGGTCAAAGACAAATAATTATATATAAAACCATAAAGCTACAGATCTACAGCTATATAGGTCTAACGTTATGCGTTAACTTAGAGTATTACACAGCATTTACGTAAGTTTAGCTACAGATTGTTCATACATGTCACAGATTTAATTGGATATACTTAAGGTTTAAGTTGAAAGAATCTAGGCCTTGTGTGACAATTATTTTAATTTGCTACAGTGTGCTTAAGAATTTATATATAAATACCTTATTTTCATAATCAGCACCTTGTGGATAGACTAGTAGATATAAACATATGATCAAGTTACTTTTTAAGTCTGGTTAGCATGTGTTAGCTGTAAAGCTTTTGTACATCTGTCAAGCTACAGTGTAACTTGTCTGTTGTTTATTGTGGTATTAGTTTATACTGAATTTGATTTCAATGTATTTTTGCTAAAATAAGACTTCTCTTTATCTATACATGTAGCTTCAAAATGCAAAGATGTGTGCTGAACAAAGGAATGCAAAGCTGTGTGCCGAACCAGGGAATGCAAAGTTGTGTGCTGAACCAAGGAATGCAAAGCTGTGTGCCGAACCAGGGAATGCAAAGTTGTGTGCTGAACCAAGAAATCCAAAGTTGTATGCTGAACCAGGGAATGCAAAGTTGTATTCTGAACCAGGGAATGCAAAGTTGTATTCTGAATCAGGGAATGCAAAGTTGCATTCTGAACCAGGAAATGCACAGTTGTGTGCTGAACAAAGAAATGCAAAGTTGTATTCTGAACCAGGGAGTGCAAAGTTATATGTTGAACCAGGGAATGCAAAGTTGTGTGCTGAACCAGGGATTCCGAATCTCCCCATTACTAATAGAATCAGAGCTGTGAGCCAATGGGTGGCTCATCACAATGGTGGTAAGTTCTGTTGAATCTTTTACAACAGTACACCAGTACAAAATATCTAAGATCTTTTTAAAACTTATATTTTTAGCTCACCTGAGCTGATGAGCTCAATTGAGTTCAGCTCAGGTGAGCTATTACCATAAAATTTGTCAGTAGTCATTCTATCCTTCTGTCTGTCTAGCTGTCTGTCTGTCTATCTGTAAACTTTTCACGATTTTGAATTCTTCTCCAGAACCACTGGTACAATTTCAAACAAACTTGCCACAAAGCATCTTTGGGTAAAGGGTCCTCTTCCAAAGGGGGATAATTGAGAAAAAAGTGAAAATTTGGTAGCATGTTATCTTTTTCTCATGAATTAATGGGTGGGGAAAGATAAAAATTATGTGGAAGCATCCTTAGGTAGCAGAGATTCAAATTATTATGCCATCCCAGGTGAAAGGGTTGGTCCAAAATGGACAATCAAATTTGATGTTTTACCTAGGAATATATATATATAGTTATATACTAGGAAGAATATTTAAACTTCTTCTTAAGAACAACAAAGCCATGATTGATCATATTTATATGGAAGCATCCTCAGGTAGTGGAGGTCCAAGTTTGTTCAAATATTATCATGACCCCAAGGGGTAGGGTTGGGCCACAATGGACAGTCAAAGTTTTACATAGGAATATATACATACATGTATACATATAGGAAATATCTTGACAAAGCCATAATTGGTAATTTATATGGAAGCATTCTCACCGGTTAGAACGGCGCATTCGGGGTGGCGGTGGGGCGTGACTCGGGGTGGCGGCACCGAAGCGAGAAAAACACCATCAAGGTGTGTTTACCTGATCTTTTTTCATACCGGTATGTTCAGACGTCTTAGATCAGAAAATTGTATGCTACAGAAGAGAACAATTATCAACGTACCTCTGACTGTTTAAAGCAGCCTTTGAGAGTGCTCCGTTTTCTCAAACACTCTTCCTCACTTTTCGGAGTATCAACGTTTTCGACTTCTGACATGATATTCTGTTTCAAAAATTGACCTCAAAGGGATTTTTTTCCTCACAACATCAACAGTAATAAAGTTGTACGATAGAAATAAATTCAGTCCTACTTTAAAAGTCAATACATGTTACTAATTAAGCCAATTTAGGCTTCAAACTCTATGCGACGATCGGGGTGGCGGTTTTTATGCCTTGCGGGGTGGCAGCATGTCCGAGAAATAAGGATTATTTTTTCATTCAGCGTTCTCCTGGCCCCCTTGCAAGACAAAAAAGATTAAGATCAATTAGAGAAATTTAGATTATGGCATGGCATGATGGGGAACCTGTAAAGTGAGAAACGAAACGAAACAAACCGAAACGAAACGAAATCTACCGAAACGAAACGAAATCAAAACAAAACCCCTGAAGTTGATTTAACTTTACATTTTTCTAATAAATCTGTAAATTAACTCTTTTGCTAGATGCTGCTGCAAAAAGTTGAAAGAAAATATAAAGAAGACATGAAAAAACAGGGTGAATTGTGGCGATTCATTATAAACAAAATGAAAGTAACTTGGCTGATTTTGATCACACTGAAAAAAAATAGCTTTGAAAAGAAAGTTAACACATTGTACCAAATACATATGCAAGTCTTTGAGATAACATTTTTTAAAGTGCAATTTTGTCAAAAATTAACTCAACTTATTGGGAATCTTACTTAAATTTAAAAAGGAAATTTGATTTCTTTTTTTTATTTTGGCAGAAAGATGAGTGCCTTTATGAAAGAAAAGAAATTATTAATTTTTTTTAAAAATCTGGACCTCTTTAAGAAAAGATAATAATGAAAAGTAACACTCTAACAGAGGCAAAAAATTGACATTTGAATTCCTTAACATAGGGAATTGAAATAAAACTTGCATTATTTAAAAAGAGATAACGCAAACGTGGAAAGATGCATGGCATGATTTTTAAAATTTAATTCTCAGAACCACTGGACCAAAAATGACAATGTTCTTAATATTTTGAAGATTTTAGATTGTTAATTACATTCAAGACCAACTAGGGCGAGGAGCTATATTTTGGCAAAAGTGTTTAATTCTCAAAATATAGGAAGACTGTGATAAACATTACTCAGTCTATTCTATATGTTACATCTTCATGCACTGCACGATTTCTTAAAAATTATTTTAAATAAGATTATTTGTAAGGATTCAAATTAAAATTAATCTGCTGATCATCCATATTATTAAAATCTTAAATTATTATATTTTTCACTTTTGGAAAAGGCTGCAATTATAATACAGAAAACTTGCAGAGCTTACAGCTTGAAATGTCGGTACATGGAAAAACGCAACCAGACAGCAACCAGTCTTCAGTCGTATTAGAGAAGATTTAAGACTGAACGAATATACCGAGTTTTGTCAAGGAAAGGGCAGGATAATGCAGAACAAGTATTTGGGGCTCCGTAATGCTGCCTATAAAATACAAAAGTGGTTTAGAAATATATTGAAAGAAATTAGAGCTAAAGCTGAATATCAGAGAAATAGACAATGTGCCATAATTATACAGAGAGGTTGGAACATGTGGAAGGCTAGGAAACAAGAAAAACACAGTTCCACAATATCCAAACCCAGGCTATGGTCAGAAATTTACCGGTAATAAATTATCATAAGTTTCAGAATTTGGAGAAAGTTTAACATAAGATTTGTCAACAGATATAAGAAGCCAAGTTGCATGGAAATTCGATCCATGAACAGTGTTTGGCCCTCCATAAGGCAGCCTTAATTATGGAGGAGAACTGCTTTACTGGATTCAAAGAAGCCACGACCGCTAAGAGGGCTGAATGCTGGCAAGACGAACTTGTCAAGGTTAGATCAAGTTAAACGGGAATAGTTGAAAGAAAATTGCTCGAGTAAAACACATAGTCATTTTCTAATTTATTAAATGTTTTTTGTTTTGTTTATAAGAAAAAATTATTATGAAACAATTCAATTTCTGTCAGGAAAATGCTGCAATTGTACTACAGAAAACTTGGAGAGTATGGCGTACTAAGAAACAGAGGAAAGAGTTTCTTTTAAAAAAAACCCCAAAAAGCAGCAGTATTTCTACAACAGAGCCCATCAACTGACCAAAACAAATAGAGTCGTATTTGCTAAGAAAAAAATTATCAGCCATTGTTATACAGCGGGCGTGGAAGAAGCACATGGAGAAACGTAACCATGCAGCAGCCATTATTCAGTCACATTTGAGGAGAACTAGAAGCTTGATGTTGCTTGATCGAGAAAGTGCCAGGAGAATTCAGGCATGGTACAAAGGCAGAAAACAACGCAAAACGTACACAAAACTCAGACAAACAGTCCTTGTGTGTCAGAAGACTTACAGAGCTTGTAGATTAAGACAGTCAGACAGAAGGAAATTCTTAGTCCTTAAAAGAGCAGCTCTGACTATCCAGGCATTCTATAAAGGTCACAAGACGAGATCCGAATACCAAAGGATAAAACAGGCCAAACTGCTCCCCCAGGCTGGGTCTAGAGCTCATAAAGAACCTACGACAACCATACAGAAGGCTGATAGCATCTACTGCCATTGCAAACTTATCAAGGTTAGATCAAGTTAAAGTTAATAATCAAAATGAATTAAAAGAAAATGACTTTAGTAATTAAAATGCATATTCATTTTAAATTTACTAAAATGTTAAAATTTCGTTGTGGTTATAAGAAATAAGTATTTTGAAACAATAAATAGGTTAATTGTTTGTTACAATAAATGTTATTGTCCCAGAGACATGTTCATGCCTCAAAACAGATTTGATAAGAGATATAAAGACTTTTTTAAAGTACAATGTAGTTCTTACACATAATTTTGTTTCCTTTTAGTATGAACCATTTAGTGAGCATCTAGATATTTATCTTGGTCTGGATCCGTTTGTGAGGAATAGTGCGCAAGGCAGACATCTAGCAATAACAGCAGAAAATCAATGTGGAAAACTTCACTGCTCTCTGCAAGATTTACCCTCACTGCTTCAAGCTGTAGGAAGATTGGGTGAGCATTTTATAGGAGAGATATTCTTACTACTTCAGGCTCTAGGAAGATTGGGTGAGCACTTTATAGGAGAGAGATTGTTACTGCTTCAGGCTCTAGGAAGATTGGCTGAACATTTTATAGGAGAGAGATTCTTACTGCTTCAGGCTCTAGGAAGATTGACTGAACTTTTTAAAGGAGAGAGATTCTTACTGCTTCAGGCTGTAGGAAGATTGACAGAACATTTCATAGGAGAGAGATTCTTACTGCTTCAGACTCTAGGAAGATTGACTGAACATTTTAAAGGAGAGAGATTCTTACTGCTTCAGGCTCTAGAAAGATTGGCTGAACATTTTATAGGAGAAAGATTTCAAAATATCACTACACAATATTAATCTGAACCACCTATAGATTCAACTGGAATCATCAACAATGGAAAAACGTAACCATGCTGCAGCCATTATTCACACAGGCACCTGACGTTACTTATTTTTCTTTTCAGTTTACCCTAATTTTTTTTTATTAAAAGAAAAATAAGTAACGTCAGGTGCCTGTGTGAACCCCTAACCCTGGGCCATAAAATTCACAATTTTGGTAGAGGCACACTTGCTCATCATAACTATGTACTTAGTAGGTTTATTTAATACCCAGTAGCAGAGAAGAAGATTTTCAAAGAAATAATGCATTTTCACTATATACTTATTTATTTTTTGGTAGAGGACTCAATGCTGATTACAATCATGCAAACAGTATGACTGCTTGATGTCCAGGAGTAAAGAAAAAGATTTTTAAAGATTGCACTAATTTTAGTGGTTTTTGCCCCACCCCCCAGGCCCCAGGGGGACAGGGACCATGAAATTCACAATTTTTGTTCCTCTTCATCCATAGATGCTATATGCCAAATTTGGTTGAAATTTGGTTAGTGGTTTCAGAGAAGAAGCTGAAAATGTTCAAATGTTAACGCACGACGAACGACGACGGACAAAAAGTGATAGCAATAGGTCACCTGAGTTTACCCAGGTGACCTAAAAATTGTGAATACACTGCTTTGACACTATAATATTTTCTGTTAATTTATATTTCTCATACAATTTATTGAATTCGGCACATTTCAGGAAGTTTTCAAAATTTGACTTTTGTGGGGGCAAATATATGCAATATACCGCATATAGTTCTTTAACCAAAAACAAAACAAAAAAGACAAACAAACAAACAATCAAACAAAAACAATACAAAACAAAAAATACGCCCACGAAATCTTCCGTTTTAGTGGCAAATTGAAGTGGGGAGTTCAACAGTAATTTTCCTCAATAAATATTTTTTAAATCTCATTTTTCACGTTTTTAATAAAATATTTTAAATCGTACCGCGGATCGTTTACTTTGGTTTGACTGCATAGATAAATATAATCAAGTGGTGTGTGTGTGTGCGTGTGCGTGTGTGTGTGTGTGTGTGTGTGTGTGTGCAAATATCATGAAATGAACATCTTAACTCCGTTGACTTGAATTAAATGTTGCGTAAATCTAAAATATCCATCTTTCCTTGATAATCAGAAGAAAATAAAATATCTTCACATTCCAATTTTATAAGAAATATTCAATATAAACAATTATTTGTACGCATAGCCTAGTAAATCAGTTTAGAAAATTAGTTCTCGGACATGTACAAAATTACTTTTCAAAAGGGACTTCTAGCTGAGACGTCGCCCGTGAAAAAATACATTAAATTTTCATATAAAAATATATGATTGTTTAACATGTAGGATAATGCACTCTGAAAAGTAATTGAACAGAAAAAGAGAAATTGTTTATTTTTAATCGTTTTATTTGCGCTTTTATGCAAAGAATTTACAAACTTCTTTGGAAAACTTGTAACTGTTTAATTGTGACGCAATATTAGTCAGGTATATGACGTCACTGATACATCAATGGAAACGTGAATTCAACCTGAATAATACTTCCAATCTTCATCTAAATATTACGTTTGGAATTTTAAAAATAAAGTAGTAATTTTTTGTTAAATAATTTTATTTTGAGTATATATTCTAAATATTTCACTAGGATTTCGATAGTAAGGTGTTTAGCAGATTTATCGATGCCACGGGAGATAACTCTTACATCGCAAAATTTCATAAAAACGTCTATATATTTTGACAGAAAACTACTTTCAAAAGTGTTTTGCCCACCAATTTTATTTTTGAAACTGAAAGACAAAATATTTCTAGATTTAGTTCAGCGTGAATTATAGTCCTTTTAAATAAGTATTGGAAATTACAGTTCGCTGTTTCTGACCTAAATTCAATGGTTTATATAGGGGAATTCAAGAACACGAAACAAAAGAATATTTTACTAAATAAGCAATTTTAAAACAAATCTTCGATTACATTATTCCATTTGGACTACATTGATATTTTTTTCAATAAAATTTCAAATATTCTTCACATTCGATGTGCCGCCTATTAATACAACCCTGCCTGGTTTTTCGGCGGACTGCCTCTTAAGTTCTAATGATTTGACCATCGATAACTCGCAACACTGGACACGATGTCGCATTAATCTGCTCAAAGCATGAAAGTGAATAGATTTGAGTCACGTGTTCAATGCTTTGTTATTCATGAGGTCAAAGGCGGATTGAAATGTGTAAACAAGGGGGTGTTGCTAAAACGCGGAACGGAAAACGGAAAATATTATTTAAGATTAAATCATTTAAAAGATATAAATTTCTAGAAACGATATATTTTATACATTAGATATTTTATCCCTCCTTAATAAATACAAGTTGATTTAACTATTTCAAGTCTCTTGTAGTACTAGTAGAAGTTAGCTCCAATTTCTTTTTGTACTATTTTTTTTACACTTACTACATGTAACTACATCTAACAGATGGAAAGTGTTGGAGGTCTCAATGATCATTTCTATAGTATAAGGGTTATGTGTGAAAAACATGTTATCTTAATGAATCATTGTAATTGATAAGGAAAATAAAATGTAAAAAAAAAGAAAGAATTTTCTATAATAAGATTACTATTAGAGCACCCCGGATAAACACTTCGATTGTAAAACTGGTTGTTAAGATTTTATACAAAATAGAGTCGCTTCCAATCCATTAAAATCCTGTATAGATGGAGTTATAAATCTGAATTGTAGTTAAACTAATATATCGTCCTGACATTTAATGAAGTTAAAGTGTGATTTCTTTTTTGGGGGGAGGGGGGGTTGACCTCGTAAAACTTTTGTTTTTCTGCTCAGGTCTGAAAAGTTGCTTTATAAGAAAAAGGTTAAACATACTATTAAATTCCTTTGTTATAAATGTTTTTCTTATGTTGCAGCTATTCATATTTGAATTTCTCAATATGCATATCATATGCCACTCATGGATTTAGAGGGGAGGAAGACCACCCCCGTACTCTCTGTGACCAATATATGTATGTGACTGAAGGCACCTACTCCGACTCTAACTGCCCCCTCCCTTTTCAAGATTCCTGGATTCGCCAATGCATGCATAATGCATATGTCAAACCTAGTTCAAATTTTTGTCTATACCGATACACGTATGTATACATACTAGTAGTTTTTAGCTCACCTGAGCCGAAGGCTCAAGTGAGCTTTTCTGATCACATTTTGTCCGTCGTCCGTCCGTCCGTCCGTCTGTCTGTCCGTCCGTCTGTCCGTCTGTAAACTTTTCACATTTTCGACTTCTTCTCAAGAACCACTGGGCCAATTTTGACCAAACTTGGTACAAAGCATCCTTGGGTAAAGAGGAATTTAAATTGTTAAAATGAAGGGACATATCCCCTCGCAAGGGGAGATAATCAAGAAAAGAGAAAAATAGGGTTGGGTCATTAAAAAATCTTCTCCTCAAGAACCATCTAAATATTACGTTTGGAATTTTAAAAATAAAGTAGTAATTTTTTGTTAAATAATTTTATTTTGAGTATATATTCTAAATATTTCACTAGGATTTCGATAGTAAGGTGTTTAGCAGATTTATCGATGCCACGGGAGATAACTCTTACATCGCAAAATTTCATAAAAACGTCTATATATTTTGACAGAAAACTACTTTCAAAAGTGTTTTGCCCACCAATTTTATTTTTGAAACTGAAAGACAAAATATTTCTAGATTTAGTTCAGCGTGAATTATAGTCCTTTTAAATAAGTATTGGAAATTACAGTTCGCTGTTTCTGACCTAAATTCAATGGTTTATATAGGGGAATTCAAGAACACGAAACAAAAGAATATTTTACTAAATAAGCAATTTTAAAACAAATCTTCGATTACATTATTCCATTTGGACTACATTGATATTTTTTTCAATAAAATTTCAAATATTCTTCACATTCGATGTGCCGCCTATTAATACAACCCTGCCTGGTTTTTCGGCGGACTGCCTCTTAAGTTCTAATGATTTGACCATCGATAACTCGCAACACTGGACACGATGTCGCATTAATCTGCTCAAAGCATGAAAGTGAATAGATTTGAGTCACGTGTTCAATGCTTTGTTATTCATGAGGTCAAAGGCGGATTGAAATGTGTAAACAAGGGGGTGTTGCTAAAACGCGGAACGGAAAACGGAAAATATTATTTAAGATTAAATCATTTAAAAGATATAAATTTCTAGAAACGATATATTTTATACATTAGATATTTTATCCCTCCTTAATAAATACAAGTTGATTTAACTATTTCAAGTCTCTTGTAGTACTAGTAGAAGTTAGCTCCAATTTCTTTTTGTACTATTTTTTTTACACTTACTACATGTAACTACATCTAACAGATGGAAAGTGTTGGAGGTCTCAATGATCATTTCTATAGTATAAGGGTTATGTGTGAAAAACATGTTATCTTAATGAATCATTGTAATTGATAAGGAAAATAAAATGTAAAAAAAAAGAAAGAATTTTCTATAATAAGATTACTATTAGAGCACCCCGGATAAACACTTCGATTGTAAAACTGGTTGTTAAGATTTTATACAAAATAGAGTCGCTTCCAATCCATTAAAATCCTGTATAGATGGAGTTATAAATCTGAATTGTAGTTAAACTAATATATCGTCCTGACATTTAATGAAGTTAAAGTGTGATTTCTTTTTTGGGGGGAGGGGGGGTTGACCTCGTAAAACTTTTGTTTTTCTGCTCAGGTCTGAAAAGTTGCTTTATAAGAAAAAGGTTAAACATACTATTAAATTCCTTTGTTATAAATGTTTTTCTTATGTTGCAGCTATTCATATTTGAATTTCTCAATATGCATATCATATGCCACTCATGGATTTAGAGGGGAGGAAGACCACCCCCGTACTCTCTGTGACCAATATATGTATGTGACTGAAGGCACCTACTCCGACTCTAACTGCCCCCTCCCTTTTCAAGATTCCTGGATTCGCCAATGCATGCATAATGCATATGTCAAACCTAGTTCAAATTTTTGTCTATACCGATACACGTATGTATACATACTAGTAGTTTTTTTTTTCCTTCCGCTTATTTCAAAACAAGATTTTTTGTTTATCAATGAACATTCTTAAAAATGATTTGAACGAAACGTTTGACAGAAAGATACTAGTTAGTACTTATATATCACAGTATGTTTTTTATTGACCATCGCATGTACATATTATGAGGGGTGCATGACTAACGAATATATCATATTTTACGTTAATTTTTCATTAAATATGACTTTTATATAATGAATAACGCTTTTTATGTCTGATTAATATCGAATCAAGCTTCTTTGCTTGACATTTATTTTCCGTTTTCCGTTCCGTTTCCCTTTCCGTTCCGCTTTCCATTCCGCGTTTTAGCAACACCCTAAACAAGGTGCCGTTTACTATAGGGACAGGTACTCGTGATTTTGCACGTTTCTTGGAAAATAAAATGTGAGCGCACGATTGTTTCAATTTCTTTCATGAATTAAAATGACAAGTATAACTCTTTACATTGACCCTTTTTACTATAGGATTAAACGCTCTTTTTGAAAAATTTATCGATGTGTAAAGTCTTGACATTTTACTGATACTCACAAACTAAATAAAAGTGCGAAGCACTTTTATGTTAAGTTTGTGAGTAGAATGTCAAGACTTTACACATCGATGAATATTTCAAAAAAGCGTTTAATCCTTATAATTCCAATAACGAATTTTTTGAAAATATTTAAATTATTTCTCTTTGAGGCCTCCATACAATCCGTTATTCTTAATACTTTATACCGCAAAGGAATTTAATAAAGATGAATTTCGATTGAGTTCAACTTTAATTGTCAAAACAATCGATAAATAAACTTATAAAGACTTATCGAATGTTTTTAAGTCAACAAATATCGTAATTACGAGCTTACCTCAGATCAGAATAAATTAAAGGAAAACAGTTTTTCAATAGCAATATGCAATCTTCTCAAAACTTTTTAATTGCTATTTTCATTTATAGGCCGAACAGTGTATACCCTCCAAACCTACTAAATGGGGGTTAAAAGTCTGGCTCCGACGTGACAGTTTGTCTGGATTTTGCCATCAGCTTGACCTGTATCTCGGAAGGGACCAATACAAGGGTGTTCCTGTTGGCCAGACAGTAGTCTTTAAACTTGCGGAGGAATTACAGGGCAAAAACCATCACGTTTTCTTCGACAGCTTCTTTACTTCAGTCGAACTGGTTAAAGGTCTGCTCGCCAAAAAGATCTTCTGTTGTGGTACGATTGTGAGAAATAGAAAGGGCTTCCCCGGCGACCTGAATCAGTGATGCAAAAGTTCCAAGGAGACTATGTAACACGGTATATATCTGAAACTATACTGAAACGCAGTTGCGGGTCTGATTTATAAATACTGCCTTTTTTTTTTTAAACGTAACCATTGTAAAATATGTGACTAATAAGTAAATGACAAGACGACCATTTAACAGCTACTGTGTGGATGGATAACTGACCCGTGTCAGTTTTGTCAACAACAATGACATCGCCGCTTGAGATGGCTACTAATTAATGTATCCAGGCGCCTGAAAGATCACACTGCTCAACGCGTTATCGGCTACTCGGTTGTTATCGGACACTCGGTTGATAACAATTTTTGACAGTTTAGTAAATTATTTTAAATAAACTCTGTTAAAATAGAAACAGAGAATATTTGTTGTACTTTTTGTAAACAGAAATGAATACGGATACAAAATAAAGCCTCGTTACGTATTACTATAGCATTTGTTAGCCTTTGGAAGGCTTTAAAATTCAAATTTGTTATATTTTGCAAGTTTTTCTCCGATTGGCATTGTTGTAAATAGCTTTTTTCTTCAAATTCCTTATATTTACCTTGCGTTGATGATTGTCCACAAGAAGACTTCCACAGAATCCTGCGAATATGTAATTAAAGAGCAAAAATTGCCCAATTTTAACTTTCAGTATGTTATCGGAAATGCGGTTGAATAATGCACTTTGTTATCGGATAACTCGGTTTTGGTTATCGGAAACACAGGTTGTCATAGATTAGGGAAAAACGCAAAGAAACGACAGAAATCCGTATGAAACCTAAATATTTAAAGTGGCTGGCACGAATTTCTAATTTTTGGCTATAATTTGCCTCTTTTAAGAATTTATAACTTTAAAAAAGTAAGTGCATTTTTGGCATTTCTCACTGAAATCTGCATGATCTTGACCTGTTCGAAAATATGGTATAAGTTTTAAATTTCATTTCAAGGTACTGAGGTCGCCCGCGTGGCGCAGTGGTTAAAGTGCCTGCTCTAGAGCCGCCAAGTAAGGAGTCGATCCTTACGTCGCGGGTTCGTATCCCACAGTGGGACGTCGCAGTTGGTGCTGGCACAAAAAAAGATCCCTCACTGCTCAATGGCCCTAGGTGCTGAGTATATAACAAATTTTGAAGCTCTCCGCCGGCAAGTTATCAGTTATGGCGTCTCCATATGACTGGAACATTCTCAAGAGGGCGTTAAACAACATACAATCAAGGTGCTGAGCGCATGGCGAAGGAACTGTTGCTACCCATTTTTATCGAATAAGATCAGTCGCCGCCGAGAACCAAATTCGCAACCTTTAGAACACGAATACATTTATAAGTTTGGTATATACATGTACAGGGTTCTCCATCATTTGAGATTTTACTGTGTTGCAGAGTTTCCGCGAAGCACTAATATTTGGCGGTATTTTCGCGAACAAATTCGCAACTGAATCACAATTCATTATAATTACAAAAGATTACAAGCACGCTTTTATTTAAAAATCGTTAATTAGTTACACAAATGGTATGGTCGTACAAACTGATAAAAGGAAAAAAAAACGTTCTGAAAAGCAGAGAAAATTCTGACCGATAGTTGAACTACTTAACAGTTTTGAAAGTATATATGGTCGTACAAACTGATAAAAGGAAAAAAAAACGTTCTGAAAAGCAGAGAAAATTCTGACCGATAGTTGAACTACTTAACAGTTTTGAAAGTAGATTTGCCGTGTTTATCCATCAGGTTTCGTGATCAACTTACTGCATTACAAAAAAAAAGGAACTTCAGAACAGTAAAATATTTTATAAAGAGTTCCTTGAACATGCTGAAATTTCAAAATTTTCGGCAATTTATTTACATCAATTAAATAACTTCAGTACGATGTTGTTTCGCTTACAGTGCTTGCATAATTCTAGAGCCGTGGCTCTATAGGAAAGACATATTTAAATATTTTTGTCCCCCGCTTGAAAAATGGGGGATATTAATTTGGGTTTGTCCGTCCGTCCGTACGTCTGTCCGTCCGTCTTTCTGTCTGTCTGTAACGCTTTCGTTTCCACACGATATCTCAAGAACCCTTTGAGCTTTTGCAATGAAATTTAGCATAGCAACTCCCTGTGGCCTATTGAAGACCCCTATTGATTTTGAGGTCAAAAGGTCAAAGTTCAAGGTCGTAAATTTATACATTTTGTCTGTTTGTAATACTATTATTTCCGGGCGATATTTCAAGAAGATTTTGAGCTTATGCAATGTAATTTTATATAAAAACTCCCTAGCCAGTAGGACGTCTCTCGCTTCTCTCAAAGTCCCCCCCCCCTTTGTTTTATTAGTATTTATAGTATTACATGTCGCTATTTTTAGCGCAGGGGCATGAGGAGAGTTATTGCGTATAAAACAGGTTCTCGACGGATTTTATGTTCTTATTACATCTATTAGAACTGTTTAATACAGGCTAGATAAATCAAACACCATGGATTTTGTAAAATTTTAAGAATACCGAACATGAAAACATGAATATATATACATGTATGTGACTTCACTTCTGCATATACTTCACAGAAGATAAAGTAATTCCGTGGTCTAGTGGTTATGTCTCTCGCTTCAAGCGTGAGAATCTCTCGCATCGAATCTGGGACGCACCTTTCTTATTTATTTTTTTTTAAATACTTTTTTTTTAATAAATGATAGTATTCAGCATGTGAAATGAAAAAAATTATGAGGTTATAAAATCACCATTACAGTGTGATGAAAATTCCATATAAAAAATCTATACACATAATGAAGAATAAGCAATCAAATCTTTATATGCATATTGACATACATGTATTTTATTTGCTTCAGTATACATGTATACATTTAATAATTCTACAAATTCAGTCAGGGGGAGCCGACTTTTTCCCTAAGCGGGGGACACGAATTCTCTGAATTTGCTTGTTTTTTGTAAATAATACAATGTATTTTATTGCAACTACCAATTAACCGGTACATTGAATTGTGAAAACATATTTTTTCTCTTTGTTCCGTCATGCGTAAAGTCCGGTGAGGGTCTAGGAGATAATTGATTGATTACTTAAGGTGAAGCCCTAGTAATTAAGTGTTATAACTTTTTGAATTGAAAGACGGTAGAATTGTTTGATTAAAGTTTCAGTTAGAGAGAATTTGTGTGTTTAGATTTTCAAATTATCACAACTCTTACTGTGTCGGCAAAATTTTTACTGTGTCGCATGCATGAAATTTGAATCGTTACTGTGTCGGAGAAAATTT
>PRKT01000122.1:971576-988776 GCA_003671525.1 Saccostrea glomerata
CCCCCCCCCCCCTATTGTAATTGAAAACGTAAATAACTGTTTGTAGAAAAAGTTAAACATACGAAGAACTGAAGTGAATCAATCAGCACCCCTTCCTCCTAAATACTTGTAGGTATTTTTAGCGTTTGGAAATTGAGTTATACATGTATATCTTTTTAAATTAAAGTGTTTTTAACACAATAAAATTCCAGTCGGCTGCCTTAGTTTTATGTATTATTTTTTTAAATATTTTTTTTCTGGACCATGCTTTCTTGTTAAAGGATAGTCTCTTTAATCTACCACATATCCAAATTACATTGTATAAGAAAGAATTAAGAATTATTTTTCTTTAATGTTGACAGCTGTCTGATTGACACAAGATCACATTAAGTCCTATAAACTGGGTGATTCTATTTTAAGCTTCTAAAAATATGTTAAGGTTCTTCTGCGGAGCAACATAGGTCCTGACGTCACAGTCACTTGTTTCATATACAGGACACCCCTACTTAAGCCACACCTGTTTTATGTGAAACTGTGACGTGATAATAAATTGACATTACTGGACAAAAAAAAAAGTTCCCCGGGGATCATGGGTTAATTGAACATTTTTTTTAATTCACGTATCTGGTATATGGGAAGTCTAAAGCAAAATTGTTATGATTAATTAAACATATTATATTTACGTCTGAAACCGCCTGAAGCGGTTACCAAGAGGTTATCTTGAATGGAAAACAAGAAAAATGATTAAACAGGTGAGTAGTTCTATTATAAATTTTATAATTATTAGTGTTATCTATATACATTCATATCAAAGCAAACTTTTACTTTTGCTATTTTCAAGGATTGGCAGATTATAATGGACTTTTCCAATCTATATATGAAGCTAAAGGAAACTTTTTAACCTGAGTTTCCGATAACATACACCCGTTTAAAACCGAAGTATCCGGCAACATCAACCGTGTTACCGATAACATGTTTTCAACTAACGAGAAATTTTATAAGACTGTTTACTAACCCTTAATTTGGATTTTTCATCTCAGTTTGCTGATCTAAAGGTATCTGATTGTCCATATAATAAATAGACCAGTTTGTTTGACAGAATAAACTAATTTTTAATTCTACAGAAGTAAAAATGTGATGACATATTCCGAAATTTTTGTAAATTATCATATAAAAGAGCTGTAGATCTTTTGAAAGAGAGTGATTTGGTTTGTGCTTTCTGCTGCTGAAAGTATAATCAATTATCTGTCATAGATCACAAATTTTGTTTGCTGAATTACATATTTATCGTTGAAATATGAAATTTAAAATTACCCACATTTTCTAAACAATGTTTTTCTTGCACCGAGTGTCCGATAACAACCGAGTAGCCGATAACGCGTTGAGCAGTGTGAAGATGGTTGAGCTGTATCCGTCCTCTGACATTTTTAGCGCTTTACAGTGTTCATGTTTTCTAACACATATCCCTAATTTTTTAGGCTTCACAATAACTTCATTTTTTTTATCTGTTCCCCCTCTTCATTCTTAAATTTAAAAAGTCAAAACAACTAATGTTAAAAATAGATCAGAAGTTTAATCTTTCTTGTGTACAAAATAATTAAGAATAATGTCAGGGACATTGATTTTCAAATACTTAATATCCCCCATCTGACATTAATTACCTCAATTTTAAAATTCTTGAAAGGAAATCAAAAAGTTGTGCATTAATTCACTGCCCCAGTACCACAAATTCTAATGAATATGCATGAGCAGTTAATGATACAGAGAGGGACATGAGAATTGGGGAAAATACTTTAGGGTTCTTGCATATTGAAGAAAGACTTTAGTAAAACTACCTTATTCACGTCCATCGTTGTGGTGGTTAATTCCTGTTTTTTTTCTTTTCATGGCAGATGTGCATCAAGTTCAATGTTACTTTTTCAATCACTCGAATAGATCTCTTGAGATTCAACAACCTTTAGCGACATATAACTCCCTCTTACACATTTCTGTACATAACAAACAATTTTTTACTCATTTATCTGTGTGTAAAGAATCATCAGTCATATAAATAGCACATATGGTATTTATCTACAGTAAAAGACCATTATATCAAATTCAAGGGGGCATGTAAAACTTAAAAATAATAATCCAATAATTCAAAATATCAAGATAAACATTAATAAAGGAAAAGAGGTTTGGACTTCTACCTCACAATCGAACATATCTAAATGGTATTCTATACATTGATGATCAAGATACATGCAAACTGAAGTTAAACAGTAATTTGGCACCTTATTTTAAACAACAGATATACTTTATCTCCTAATCTATGACATTTGAGAAGGACATTTTCATACAATTTTGATCTTAAGAATCTGTAATCTTCACCTGTATTATGATTGCACTCTATACTCCTTCTCTGGCCTTTTCTTGCTTGGCCAACTAGTTTTGGTATTCTTGGCTTTCTTTCTCCTAAGTGAACAAATAAAAAATAATGTTATTTATAAGTTAGGCATGACAATCACTGCAACTTTGATTACCAGTTAATTACGTAGATATGTAAATGCCTTGAAATGGATTTGACCTTTGGTATGCCAGTCCATTGCAGTGGTCTACCAACTGAGTTAAACGATTAACTCTCTACTTGTATGGGTAAATCACATTGAACTGACATGTCAGAGGTCCCGGGTTTAAATATACAGTGGATCTTCAGATATCTGGATGCAAGATATCCGGTTGCTTCAGTATCCGGACGATTTTTCATCGAACAGAATATTTGAACGTTGTTTTGTCTTGTTTAACTGGTAATTTAGGTACCGGTATCTGGATGCTTCACATATCCTGACAAATTGACTAGGAACCAAAGTGTCCGGATAAATGAGGTTCCACTGTATTCCATGGCACAAACATGAACCATTTACAATTACACCTTGTGACAACCAAAAATACTAAATTCTTATAAAAATAACACAATTAGAATCATTGTAGTAAATTGACAAGACTTCCTTTTTAACTAGAGAAATTTTCTTTAAACCATTTCCGTTTAATTCATTTTTGATTAATAATGAACAAAACATTTTTAACTTGATCTAACCTTGACAAGTTTGTTGTGGCAGTAGTTTCTGTAAGCCTTCTGTATGTTGGTGGTCGCTTTCTTCAGAGGTCTGTATTTTCTTCTCTCTACAAGACCTCTGGAACAAGAATGGATGAGCAATTAATGTGGATTTCTTCATCCTTTGGTATGTGGATCTTGTTTTATAGAAGGCTTGGATAGTCAGAGCTGCTATTTTAAGGACTAAGAATTTCCTTCTGTCTGACTGTCTTCATCTACAAGCTCTGTAAGTCTTCTGACACCTAAGGACTATTTGTGTGAGTTTTGTGTACGTTTAGTGTTGTTTTCTGCCTTTGTACCATGCCTGCATTCTCCTGGCACTTTCTTCTTCAAGCAACATCAAGCTTTTAGTTCTCCTCAAATGTGATTGAATAATCACAGGTACCTGACGTTACTTATTTTTCTTTTAATAAAAAAAATTATACCCTTACCTTATAATAAACGTTTATTATAAGGTAAGGGTATAATTTTTTTTATTAAAAGAAAAATAAGTAACGTCAGGTACCTGTGATTATTCAATCACATTTGAGGAGAACTAAAAGCTTGATGTTGCTTGAAGAAGAAAGTGCCAGGAGAATGCAGGCATGGTACAAAGGCAGAAAACAACACTAAACGTACACAAAACTCACACAAATAGTCCTTAGGTGTCAGAAGACTTACAGAGCTTGTAGATGAAGACAGTCAGACAGAAGGAAATTCTTAGTCCTTAAAATAGCAGCTCTGACTATCCAAGCCTTCTATAAAACAAGATCCACATACCAAAGGATGAAGAAATCCACATTAATTGCTCATCCATTCTTGTTCCAGAGGTCTTGTAGAGAGAAGAAAATACAGACCTCTGAAGAAAGCGACCACCAACATACAGAAGGCTTACAGAAACTACTGCCACAACAAACTTGTCAAGGTTAGATCAAGTTAAAAATGTTTTGTTCATTATTAATCAAAAATGAATTAAACGGAAATGGTTTAAAGAAAATTTCTCTAGTTAAAAAGGAAGTCTTGTCAATTTACTACAATGATTCTAATTGTGTTATTTTTATAAGAATTTAGTATTTTTGGTTGTCACAAGGTGTAATTGTAAATGGTTCATGTTTGTGCCATGGAATACAGTGGAACCTCATTTATCCGGACACTTTGGTTCCTAGTCAATTTGTCAGGATATGTGAAGCATCCAGATACCGGTACCTAAATTACCAGTTAAACAAGACAAAACAACGTTCAAATATTCTGTTCGATGAAAAATCGTCCGGATACTGAAGCAACCGGATATCTTGCATCCAGATATCTGAAGATCCACTGTATATTTAAACCCGGGACCTCTGACATGTCAGTTCAATGTGATTTACCCATACAAGTAGAGAGTTAATCGTTTAACTCAGTTGGTAGACCACTGCAATGGACTGGCATACCAAAGGTCAAATCCATTTCAAGGCATTTACATATCTACGTAATTAACTGGTAATCAAAGTTGCAGTGATTGTCATGCCTAACTTATAAATAACATTATTTTTTATTTGTTCACTTAGGAGAAAGAAAGCCAAGAATACCAAAACTAGTTGGCCAAGCAAGAAAAGGCCAGAGAAGGAGTATAGAGTGCAATCATAATACAGGTGAAGATTACAGATTCTTAAGATCAAAATTGTATGAAAATGTCCTTCTCAAATGTCATAGATTAGGAGATAAAGTATATCTGTTGTTTAAAATAAGGCGCCTGGATACATTAGTTAGTAGCCATCTCAAGCGGCGATGTCATTGTTGTTGACAAAACTGACACGGGTCAGTTATCCATCCACACAGTAGCTGTTAAATGGTCGTCTTGTCATTTACTTATTAGTCACATATTTTACAATGGTTACGTTTAAAAAAAAAAAAAGGCAGTATTTATAAATCAGACCCGCAACTGCGTTTCAGTATAGTTTCAGATATATACCGTGTTACATAGTCTCCTTGGAACTTTTGCATCACTGATTCAGGTCGCCGGGGAAGCCCTTTCTATTTCTCACAATCGTACCACAACAGAAGATCTTTTTGGCGAGCAGACCTTTAACCAGTTCGACTGAAGTAAAGAAGCTGTCGAAGAAAACGTGATGGTTTTTGCCCTGTAATTCCTCCGCAAGTTTAAAGACTACTGTCTGGCCAACAGGAACACCCTTGTATTGGTCCCTTCCGAGATACAGGTCAAGCTGATGGCAAAATCCAGACAAACTGTCACGCATTTAATGATAGATTTTTTTTATATCAAATTTATTATGGAGACAATGGTTCTTTCGTAAATTTTCTTCTGTTTATAATCTACAAAATTTATATCTTCATGGTCCTTGTGCGAGTGGTTACCAGAGAACTATTCAAATTGATCATACACTTTGCGTGATCTGCAAGTATTGGCCAGGTACTACAGAAGACTGGATAAAAAGATGCCTTAGTCACAAATGGCCTTCTGCAAATGTACTGAAAGACATTTTAAACGATGGCTATCACTGTGTGCCAATTGGGAGTAAATGTACTACCAGTAGAAATGATTTAGAGTGGAGATTATCCTTTCCTATGGCCGAGCTAAAACTAGTGTTCACTATGAATCATACTCAGTTTATATGTTATGGATTACTTAAAATATTTCTCAGTGAAGTAATCAATAAAAACGTGGAGGAACCATTACTGTGTTCATACTTCTTGAAGACTACAATGTTCTGGTTAATACAAGTTGGACATATGAACTGGTGTCCTGCCAATCTGCTGGAATGCTTTTGGATGTGTTTTAAGTATCTCATTCTCTGTGTGAATAACTTTAAATTTCTGAAATCATAAGAGGGTAAGCAGGTCTGGATTTTATTTTTATAGAATGCAATGATTTTTTATTGTTTGTATTTTACTGTTAGCAAAAGCAAAATTGTTTTACATGCAATTAAATAATGAGATGAATTTTTTATTTCAGTATTCATTTATTGCATTTTTTAAAAATAAATCATGGATATTTTTTGCTAAAATTCTTTCTGCATTGATATTTATTTACTCTTTTAAATAAAAATTTGATGAAAATCCACAAACTTTACATACTGTCATACATGCCTATTTACAAATATGTCATAAGGTTTCAATGATTATTTTAAGAATTTTTTATTAATTGACATTTTGTATCAATAATTCAATAATTCATCAAGTTTTCTTTTTCTTTCCTTAAAATTCCTTCTTCATATATTTCTTTGCTCCCTTGCCACGTATGTTAAATAACAAGCAATTTTTACCTTTTTCTTAAAAGAAAAATTATGTTCCAAAATATTTTCATTATTCTACATTATTCCTTCTCACAACCACTTGCAAATTAGGTTTTTTTTTTTACTTCAAATAAAAAAATTTTATTTATAATTTCTTGAAAATATATTTTGAATAAATTAGAGACAAAAAATTTCTTTATGAATTATGGAAATGACCGAGTTTTCCGAATTTTTATGTTACATGTTGTTGTCAGATTCTTGTTGAAAAAGAATAAAAGGGTTTAAATTTGCTGCTGTTCAGTACATTTTTAATTCTGTTCAAGCATTGTATAAAAAAATCAGCAACTGGAAATGTTTCCATGGACATGAATGCGCTACCTAGTTTTCATAAGGAATGAAATGCAAAAATCCGTATTAGTTAAGTTCGATACAAATATATTGAATATTTTTAATAAATTTTTAAAAAAGAAAATTGTGAATTCAAAGGTTATTTGGAAGGTCAAATTTTAAAATTGTAGAATTTCTCACCAAATTATGCTTCAGTTTACAAACTTACTTAAAATTATTATGAACAATTTATTTGAAATTGCATATTAAGATTGGGGAAAATCATTTTGCAAAGTTTCTTTGAAACTTAGCTTACATGAATTTAAGTTAAGGTCAAGATCTAGTAAATGAAAGGTGCCTACAGATTTATCAAATTTGAGAAATAAATTCCTTATTGATGCTTTACAACTTTAGCTTGGTCAAATAAGGTGTTTCAGGGCATAATTTTTAGGTAAATAAGATGAAAAACTGTATTTTAAATTGTCATTTTCAATAAAAAATTAAGAAAACCATCATGAATATGGGAGTTTTTTTCATATACGACAAAGAAAATGTATCCAGATTGCCTACATTCTCACAGAAAACGGTAATTAGAAAGTTCATGGCCTTTTCTCTAAACCAATATCAAATTTAATATAGGTATCCGGTTTACTTTTCCTATGATTTCAAATTGAATGTCATGAAAATACCCTATTTCCTACATAATTCTGCTAAAGCCTTAAAGTACGGGAAAAAGAAAGTTGAAATTGATTATGACGTCATAATGGATCTAGCACCAAAAAAAGAAGTCTCAAGTTATTTACTAGATCTTGACCTTAAACAGGGGAGTATATGCTGACTTCAAAGCACTGAATAATTTCATAAGTAATGATGTCATATGTACGTAATGACGTCACAAATATGACGTAAATTTCAGTTTTTTATGAATTTTGCAGAAAAATGTACATATTTCGTCGATATTTTAAATAAAAGTCAGAGCGCATGTGTGTTCAGGATAAATATTCTGATATAATGTGTAGAATGATAATATCAATGAAATATGTCAATATTGTTCCTGAACACACATGCGCTCTATAAATTTTAAAGCTAAAATTGTTGAAATTTTGTCCATTTTGTCCTCTTTCTGAAAAAGGATATAAAATCGGACTAGTTTGTGACGTCATAAAAACAGAAATTGTGAATACACTGCTCTGGAACTATAATATTTTCTGTTAACTTATATTTCTTGTACAATTTATTGAATTCAGCACATTTCAGGAAGTTTTCAAAATTTGACTTTTGTGGGGGCAAACATATGCAATATACCGCATATATTTCTTTAATGTATTTTTTTTTACGGGCGACGTCTCAGCTAGAAGTCCCTTTTGAAAAGTAATTTTGTACATGTCCGAGAACTAATTTTTTAAACTGATTTACTAGGCTATGCGTACAAATAATTGTTTATATTGAATATTTCTTATAAAATTGGGATGTGAAGATATTTTATTTTCTTCTGATTATCAAGGAAAGATGGATATTTTAGATTTACGCAACATTTAATTCAAGTCAACGGAGTTAAGATGTTCATTTCATGATATTTGCACACACACACACACACACACACACACACGCACACGCACACACACACACCACTTGATTATATTTATCTATGCAGTCAAACCAAAGTAAACGATCCGCGGTACGATTTAAAATATTTTATTAAAAACGTGAAAAATGAGATTTAAAAAATATTTATTGAGGAAAATTACTGTTGAACTCCCCACTTCAATTTGCCACTAAAACGGAAGATTTCGTGGGCGTATTTTTTGTTTTGTATTGTTTTTGTTTGATTGTTTGTTTGTTTGTCTTTTTTGTTTTGTTTTTGGTTAAAGAACTATATGCGGTATATTGCATATATTTGCCCCCACAAAAGTCAAATTTTGAAAACTTCCTGAAATGTGCCGAATTCAATAAATTGTATGAGAAATATAAATTAACAGAAAATATTATAGTGTCAAAGCAGTGTATTCACAATTTTTAGGTCACCTGAGTAAACTCAGGTGACCTATTGCTATCACTTTTTGTCCGTCGTCGTTCGTCGTGCGTTAACATTTGAACATTTTCAGCTTCTTCTCTGAAACCACTAAACCAATTTCCACCAAATTTGGCATATAGCATCTATGGATGAAGAGGAACAAAAATTGTGAATTTCATGGTCCCTGTCCCCCTGGGGCCTGGGGGGTGGGCGAAAACCACTAAAATTAGTGCAATCTTTAAAAATCTTTTTCTTTACTCCTGGACATCAAGCAGTCATACTGTTTGCATGATTGTAATCAGCATTGAGTCCTCTACCAAAATTGTGAAATTCATGGCCCCGGGGTCATGGGTTCTAGTGCTAGGGTGGGGCTACATAAGTATATAGTGAAAATGCATTATTTCTTTGAAAATCTTCTTCTCTGCTACTGGGTATTAAATTAACCTACTAAGTACATAGTTATGATGAGCAAGAGTGCCTCTACCAAAATTGTGAATTTTATGGCCCCAGGGTCAGGGGTTCTGGTGTTAGGGTGGGGCTCTATAGATTATACAGTGAAAATACATGGATTCTTAGAAAATCTTTTTCTCTGCTCCTGGGTATTAAACAAACTAAATAAGTGCATGGTTATGATGAGCAAGAGTGCCTCTACCAAAATTGTGAATCTTATGGCCCCAGGGTCAGGGGTTCTGGTGTAAGGGGGTGGGGCTCCATAGATTTTATAGTGAAAATACATGGATTCTTTGAAAATCTTCTTCTCTGCTCCTGGGTATTAAATAAACTAAATAAGTGCATAGTTATGATGAGCAAGAGTGCCTCTACCAAAATTGTGAATTTTATGGCCCCAGGGTCTGGGGTTCTGGTGTTAGGGTGGGGCTCTATAGATTATACAGTGAAATTACATGAATTCTTTGAAAATCTTCTTCTCTGCTCCTGGGTATTAAATAAACTAACTAAGTGCCTAGTTATGATGAGCAAGAATGCCTCTACCAAAATTGTGAATTTTATTGCCCCAGGGTCAGGTGTTCTGGTGTTTGAAATGTTTGAAATCTGCTTCTTGGTATTAATCAAATATTTTTGAAAAGCAAGCCCGGCCGGTGCCTTTTAAAAGATTGTGCAATGTGTGGATCTAGGCCTAGGGGTCAGGGGTTCATGTGTGATTGGGGCATTACTGATCATGCTGAATATTACTGATTACTTGAAATGCATTTTTTGTTCCCCTACCCTGCCTATGGGTATTAAGTAAACAAACTAAGCAACTGCTAAGTGTATTGTTATGATAATCAATGGTGCCTCTTTCAAAATTGTGAATGCCATAGCATCTGGATTAAAACATGAATCAAATTCAATCACTGGAAAGTTGTTGCCGCTTTGCACCTCCCCCCCCCCCCCCCCACCCACCCCGTCCCGGCTAAAATAAATGGATAAAATAATTTTAAAACAGTTGACTAACTGAACAGAAATAAAAGACAAGCATATTTTGTGCAGAATATTTCTAGTTTTACGGTAAAAACCGATCCCGATTGAAAATAATGCAAAATATGTAAAGTTATAAAACTAAAACTAAAACTAAAGACAACTGCCACCCATAAGACATGTAAAAAAATAAATCAAGTAATTTTTTGGCCATATTACAACAAAAGATCCAAATTTAACATTACAATTATAGTATTCCCTTCTTTATATAATTCCGGTCGGGGTCGGTTTAATTGTGAAAAATTGTAAAATATAGGTAAATTTGACTCCTTTTATTTCTCTCAATATACGGGTGCCCACTGATTTTATTGAGTGACTCAAAAGTTTGTACTTTGTATTCATAATAACTTGAGAAAAAAAACTATCATTGAAATGTATTGGGTTTTATAAAGTAATGAAAATTGTATAATGAATTCAAAAAGTTACTTGCTAAACTCAATTTTGGACCACATATTTTTCTAAAGAAATATAAATTGGAGTCTTATTCATTACTAAAATTAAAGATAAGAGTTTATGGTATAAATAATATTGATAGACACATCCAGGTTTTGCATATCTGATATATATAAAACAAAATAAAAACGTAGTCTTTTTTTTTTCACCCCCATGTTGACCTTTTTGCACTTAAAATTGAACACTTACCAAAAATAGGACTAGTGGAGCACTAAATTTTTTTTGATGTTGTCATGTGTAAACACTTGCGTTAATAAGTATATGTTACAAATTTACAATGGTCATACAAATGGACATACAAACGAATTTGATATTTACTCAAGTTATTCTAAGATGAAACTAGACATATGTCCACACGAAACAAGTGCCCTGCCCTAGGAATCATTATTAATGCAATAAGAAAATTTGTATTAGAGTAGTATATGGAGATGATAACATATACCTTGAATAGTTTGGATTAACTGAGTTTAATATACAATAAATAGTACATGTAAATTCAAATGCCACATGCACTCAGTCTGGAAAGGTCAAAGTAAAGGAATGGGCAAAATTGATAACTAATTTATCCATACTTTTAAATTAGCTTATTTAAAAATATTTATAAAACAGTTTTTTTAAACTGTACTAAAAACAATTTTGAGAAAAGTGAAGTAAAAAAAGCTCAAGATACTAGCTAGTAAACAAGAGGTCCATGGGCCACATCGCTCAGCTGAGTAACTTGGGTGATGCAGTTCTTTACCAGATTTTCCCTCTTGTTAACCTATTGTGGCCCCCTTCCCCCTCCCCTGTCCTGGTTTTTGTACTCTAGAATCTACACTACCCCAGGACACTTCCACATAATTATGTTTCAGCTTTCCTTGCCCAGTTGTTCTTGAGAAAAAGATTTTAAAAGATTTTTCCTATATATATCTATGTAAAACTTGGATTCCATATTGTGGCCCCGTCCTACCCATAGAGATCATGATTTGGACAACTTATAATCTATACTACCCAAGGCTGCTTCGGCCCAAGAGCCGTATAGGTCACCTGAGCATCGTGCAACAACTTTCCAGCAATTGCATTTGGTTCATGCTTTAGACCAGAGGTCATGACATTCACTATTTTGAAAGAATCACTATTGCTTATCATTAATATATACTAGTACTTAGCATGTTTAGTTTGGATACTTCATACCCGTAGACAGAGTAGGGAGAACAAAAAATGAATTTCAACGAATCAGTTATATTCAGCAATAATCAGTTGTGCCCATAAATGTTTGATCAATATAATGGAGCAGATTTCAAAGACTTAATTCATTTTCAGTCTTAATTAGATACCCCCCCCACCCCGTCCTCTATGATTCCCCTGATCCAGACGCCTTGAAATCACAATTCTGGAAGAATGATTCATGCTCAGCATGACTATGCATGTATTTAGTTTATTTAATACCCAGGAACAGATGAGACGATTTCAAATATACAATTCTAGTTTCTAAAAATAAGACTTTGTCTGATTATCTCGGACACAAAAAGGACATAACGGATGATAAATTGTCAAAGTTAATAATTACAAAGACTATAACAAACAAAAATTACCCATTTCCTGTTTAGAAACTATCGTGCCTCTAACAAATGTACCCTTTAAAGGGTGTGCGAAAAAGGGTACTCAAATACATGTGCATGAAATACTACCAGTATTAGGATTTTCATGCGATTTTATTGGGCTGAATTTAGGTCAGTCTTCTGGTGTGTTCACAAAGCAGTAAATATGTATTGCGCGATGACTTGCAGGATCATTGCATTTTATAATATTACGTATGAGACAAACCATCATCGTAAACCATCGCTTAAATGCACGATCCTCTCTCAGAGCCCAATACGTGTATATATACCGGTATATACAGACTCCGACTTGAGACGACGGAAAATAGAGACAGAAAAATATTTTGTTAATCTGTTTTTCCTTTTTTTGAGCATTATAAGTAGGTTGTTCGTTAATATCGTGTACAAAGAGTTTTTCTCTGCAAGATGAAATTTTTAGCAAGTATTTATTTATCATATTTTAGTGTATCTGAATTATTTTGATAAAATATAGAAAAAAAATAATATTTAATGTACATACGCACGAAAAAAAACGGTTTTAAAAATATTATACGAGTATTGTTTCGAAATAAAAGTATTAAATAGATTTTGGTAGACATTATCTTATTTTGTTTCACTATCTATTGTGTCGTCTTTTGGAAATTTTAAGAACAATTGCTTAATTTTTTGGCAGTTTACCAAGCATCCAAAATGGAAAAATGGTAAACCCAACATACGAATCAAAGTACTGAAAGTACTGAAAAGCGGTTAGCATGCTTTCATGGAATATGACTGTACAGTGTAGAATAACAGAAAATGCATAGAGTGATGATATTTAAGTAAGTAGTATGCATATCTTTGTCAATGTCATCAGCGAAGAAGCAGACACACTGACTTTTGTAGTACTTAACTAAATGGAAAAACCAATAACATCACAAATGTATGTTTCAAAATATCAACCTGAGATTTTCAGTTTGAAAGACAGGAAGTTCAATTTCAAAAATTTCTTTCTAATTGTCTCCATTGGTGGTGTCCAAAAGTGCTCAGAACGAAAAAAAAAATATGTTGATGTTGCAAATTTAATTGTCTTTCATGCTCTATTGATTCTGAAATTAGGTAACTGTAAAGGCTACTATAGCAAACAACTCAAAAAGAATAAAATGATAATTCAAATTCTTTATATTAATTTATTTGGAGTACTGTACATAGATCTTAGCTGGCTAGTCTGAGAAAAACGGATGGACGAGAATTTGTAAATCAATTTGATTTCAGAGAGCTTCAGTTTCGTAGGCTCACTGCAGGTCAGCAGGTGTGACCTGTCATTGGGGATGCTTACTTCTCCTAGGCACCGGAATTTTCAAGGATCCGTTTTTCTTTTGAGACCGATCACTGTTCATTCTGTATTTTGATACAGATACTGAGTACATCTGTTTATTAATATTATGAACTATTTCTCTCACAGGAAGAAAGACAAGTAAACAAGATAATAAAGTTTTAAGAAATGTACACTATTTACTTTTAATACAATTAAATGTTCGAATAAGTAAATGGTATATGACAATTATGTAAAAAAAGAGTCTTGCAAGCACGATATATATAAACGAATATATACTGAGTATTTGGCAAATATTTTTTTAAAAATGTGATCGTTTATAATCGTTTGTAATAATTAGACTGAGTACAGAATTTATCCCTGGAAACAAAGCTTTCATCATCTTTTAAATAATTTCAATTGAGAAAACAAACGTTTCATTATATTGGAAGTGATCCATAACTGTACAACTTACAGATGTATTCAGTTTTTTTTTTATACAAAGGCTTTCTTCATGTACTAGTATTACTTAAGTTAATTAAAGGGATGCCTTAATATTTTGGCAAGGAAAATGAAACTCGATCGAGAGATTCTCCGATGTTTTGCAGTCTGTAATAACCTTCAACCCCTTTAGCCAGTAATTAACCCGTCCTCCCTGTGCCAGTAGCATAACTCGGTCAAATATTTATTTGACCGAGGGGTGCCTTATGATTAATCACAGGCACCTGAATTTTTATCAGTAAGTCTCTAAATTAGCCAAATATCGAAACATTCTAACCCCTCTATATACAGTTTAAATACACAAGGTGTGCAATGCCAATTTTGACCCCCTGTTCGATTCAGGCTTCAATTTAACACATAAATCAGATATGCCTACTGGTTTTCGTGTAGCATTGGGTTCAAATATGATATTTCTCGCTATATATTTCTTCCTTAAGTTTAAATCCAACGCGTTGATAATGTTATCAGCTAAACTTCATGCTGACTTCGAATTTCGTCACAGGGCCCGATCGCCATCAGCTGACGTCACGGAAATTTAATCTCGACACCAAATGCTCCTATACATAAACTTTTTAAATGCAACAATTATAAATTTATTTCATTGACAAACAAAATCAGACAAAAAATTAAAAACCGAAAGATTATGTTGTTTTGATAGTCTTGATTTTATTTAACATATGTTATATGTGTTAGAAACAAATCATAGGTAAAGGCTTTGTTGAAGTTTCCGTTGTCGATAGGTAGCGCCTTATGGAAGTTTCCGGTGTCGATACATGCCATAAAGCGGTAAGCCAAGCTAACCGCTTAAAAACGACGACGTTCGATGACGTTACAACGCATGGGAAAGCAGTTCAGTTTTTTTCCTTTTAAGTGTACAAGGGAAATGGTAGTTTTCTGAGCGAAAATTATTTTAATCAAATCAACGGATAGAACAAACAGCTACAGGAATAGCGAAAGACGCTGTCAATGTTGGCAGCCAATAAATAAGATCATTTAGTTGAATGATTGTAAAAATATTGTCCATAACTTTAGTACTAATAATTCTTCACAAGGTCCTATTTGTGCGCAAGATTGGTTTCTGACTGTTATTTGAAGAATTAAGGAAAAGTCAACTATGTGCATCAATGAAATTCCTTGATTTAAATGGGATTTATCTAGCTTGTTTTTAGCAAAGAGGAAGCTTGATGCTGCTTTAGACACATTAATATGCATATACCTATTTGAAGTTTGCTATGTTTTTGATGAAAAATGTACTCGAGAGTAGTGAAAATTTTAGATCACAGTGAGAATTCATAATACTTCAATTTTTAGTACAAAAAATATAAATTTATACATGTATATAAAAATACTTGTCCCGTGTCGCAGTAATTGCTAGCCAGAAAAATATCCTTCGCTGCTCAAAATTTTTGAATCTCGAATGGGACGTTAAACAAACAAAATCATTCACGCCACCGTCTTTCAGTACTCACAGTACTTTGATTTTTTCAAAGGTGGGGGAGGGGGATCAAATCTCACAGATGTTAAGTCTCATAATTTTTTGACATACAAAAATAAATAAACAAACAAGTAATAAGAATTTAAAATAAATAAGAATTTAGAATGTTTTATGGTAACAATTTCAAAAACAGTTAATTTTTAAAAATTTATAATAAATCAACATAAGTTTTTGGTTTTAGTCGTAAGTTCTTTTGTAAAGCAGGTCCCAGGGGTTCGGGCAACAATTATAGGCAATGTTAAAAAAAATCTGGATAAACTTCTTTATTTTAAAAAAATCAAAAAATGTCAATAATAAAACAACATTAATTTTAAGAGGTTGACCTAAAAACAAAAAAAATTAAAAAGGGGGTGTTAAAATTATATTGCACACTTTTTTCATTAACGTTATAAATTTCTAATACAAACACTGGCATATTTATGCAGAAACAGTTTTCGCATTAACAATGCGACTTCACTTCCCGCCAATATTTTACCTGTTACTCCAGGTAAACTGAGTAGTATACTCGCGTAACACGGGTTGATCACCCGTGTCGAAGATAGGTTGTTTTATTTACAACTCTAGTGACTCATGTAACCCGTGTCGCTTAATCGAATATACCCTAAAAGTAGCGACGGCGTCACGTGATGGACTTATTTAAAAATAGCTATTTTTCTTTCCTTGCAGGATAAAAAAAATATATAATTTGATAACTTTGTAACGCGTTTAATTTTAATGGTGTAATTTACAGTATATTCCTAACTTTCATTGATAAACAAATTATAACAATTTCCAATCGTATTTTAACTGGTGCAAATTATAGCGTGTATACTATAGAGACGGGGATGGCCGTCCGCCCGTGTGCCCGTCTGTTACGCTTTAAGGTACCCATCCCTCATCCGCAACTTCTCCAGATCTTATACCACTGAGATTGAAAATGAATATTTTTTTTTACAGAATCTTAACATATTGCCACTGTGTACCTTCTATTTTAATTTTTGATCGGACACATATTTTCGTGTTTCCCGTGGCAAAACATGGAAATATGGGAAGCGGTTCTTTCTATAATTTTGAACGGTATCCGTCTCTTATCCGCAACTCCTCCTTCACAACTGAATAAAATTGTATGAATCAGATACTTTCACAGTTTTTATTACATAAGGCCATTATGAACCTTCTTTTTGTCCCCTGTGGGGTATATTAATTTGGGTCTGTCTGTCCGTCCGTCCGTATTTCTGTCTGTTTCATATGTAACGCTTTCGTTTCCGTGCGATATGAAATTTTGCATGGCATCTTCCTATGGCCTAAAAAAGAACCCTATTGCTTTTGAGGTTAAAAGGTCAAAGGTCAAGGTCATAAATTCATAAATTCTGTTTTAACACTTTCGTTTTTCGTGCGATATCTCGATAATCCTTTGAGCTTTTGCAATGACATTTTACATAACTCCCTGTGGCCTAAAGAAGACCCCTATTGATTTTGAGGGCAAAAGGTCAAAGTTCAGGGTCGTTAATCTAAACATTCCGTATGTGGGTAACACTTTCGTTTCCGGGCAACATCTCAAGAAGATTTTGAGCTTTTGCAATGAAATTTTACACCAAAACTCTTTAGGACCTTTTTCACCCCTCTAAAAGTGTCTCTCACATTTTTTATGAGTATTAGTTGTATTGAAAGTATTGAAATATTTGCATTTTTTAATTTGCTTAAATACACATGTATACATTAAATGATTCTACAAATTTAGGTAGGGATCACAGGTACTTGTGGACAGGACCCCCCCCCCCCCCCCCCCCCCCCCCCCC
>PRKT01000122.1:990352-1002480 GCA_003671525.1 Saccostrea glomerata
CCACTCCCTCTCCTCTCTCTCTCTCACACTCCCTATCTCCCCGCTCCATCTCTCTCACTCTCCCTATCTCCCCACTCCCTCACACTCCCTTTCTCCCCACTCCCTCTCGCTCACACTCCCTATCTCCCCACTCCTTCTTTCTTACATTCTCACATTCCCTTTCTCCCACTCCCTCTTTCTCACACTCCCTTTCTCTCACACTCCCTATCTCCCCACTCCCTCTCACTCCCTATCACTCACACTCCATATCTCCCCACTCCCTCTCACACTCCCTTTCTCCCCACTCCCTCTTTCTCACACTTTCTCTCTCATTCCTAATCTCCCCACTCCCTCCCTCTCACACTGCCTCTCTCTAACACTCCCCACTCCTTCTTTCTCACATTATCTTTCTACCCACCCTTTCTCTCTCACACTCCCTCTCTCTCAAACTCCTCTCTCTCACACTCCCTATCCCCTACTTCCTCACACTCCCTTTCTCCTCACTCCCACTTTCTCAAATTCCCTATCTCCCCACTCCCTTTCTCTCACACTCCCTCTCTCTAACACTCTCTTTCTCACCACTCCCTATCTCTCATACTTCTGTTTCTCCTCACTCCCTCCCTCTTATACTCCCTATCTCTCACACTCCCTTTCTCTCCACTCCCTCCCTCTCATATTCCCTTTTTCCCCACTCCTTCTCTCCCCTTTCTCCCCAATCCCTCTCCCTCTCTCTCCCCTTTCTTCCCACTCCCTCTCCCTCTCACACTCCTTTTCTCCCCACTCCCTCTCTTCCTTCACACTCCCTATCTCCCCTCTCCTCTTCTCTTTCTCACACTCCCTATCTCTCACACTCCTTATCTCCCCACTTCCTCTCTCTCTCACACTCCCTTTGTCCCCACTCCCTTTCTCTCTCCTCTTTCTCCCCACTCCCTCTCCCTCTCCTTTCTCCACACTCCCTCCCTCTCTCACACTCCCTGTCTCCCTATTCCTTCCCTCTCCCTCTCTCTCTCTCTCACACTCCCTTTCTCCCCACTCCTACGCTCTCACTCTCCCTATCTCCCCACTCCCTCTCTTTCACACACACTCCTTTTTCTCTTTCACACTCCTTCCCTCCCCACTCCCACTCTCTAACTCTCCCTATCTCCCCACTCCCTCTCTCTCACACACACTCCTTTTTCTCTTTCACACTCCTTCCCTCCCCACTATCTCCCCACTCCCTCTCTCCCTCCCAAACCACTCCCTCTCTCCCCCCTCTTTCTCTCCCTCTCTCCCTATCTCCTGAATTCTCTCTCTTCCGATCTCCCCACTCCCTCTCTCCAATCTCTCTCACACTCCCTCTATCCCCACTCCCTCTCTCCTCTCTCTCTTACTCCCTATCTCCCCACATTCCCTCCCCCCACTCTCTCACTCCCTTTCTCCCCACTCCCTATATCTCGTTCACTTCCTATCTCCCCACTCACTCTCTCCCTCAAACTCCTTATCTAACTCACACTACCTACCTCCCACATCCCTATCTCTCGCTTACACTCCCTATCTCCCCATTCTCTCTCTCCATCACACTCCATCTCTCCCCTCTTTCTTTAACACTCCCGCCCTCTCTCTCTCACTCCCTCCTTCCCCATTTACTTTTGTCTTACACTCTCTATTTCCCAAGTCCTTCACACGCTTTACCTCTCTCACATTCCCTATCTCCATACTCCCTCTCTCTCTTTCACACACACTCCCTATCTCCTTTTTCTCTTTCGCACTCCTTCCCTCCCCCACTCCCTCTATCTCTTACACTCTCATCTCCCCACTCCCTCTCTCCCTCACACTGCCTCCCAAACCACTCCCTCTCTCCCCTCTCTCTCTCCCTATCTCCCTACTCTCTCTCAACCTCACACTCCTTATTTCCCCACTCCCTTCTACTCACTCTCTCACTACCTATCTCCTAACTCTCTCTTTCCTCTCTCTCTTTCACACTCCCTCCCTTCCACCCCACTCCCTTTCTCCTCTCTCTCTCTCTCTAACACTCCCTTTCTTCCCACTCCCTTTTTCTCACATTCCCTTTCTTCCCACCCTTTCTCTCTCACACTCCCTCTCTCTCAAACTCCTATCTCCTCACTTCCTCACACTCCCTTTCTCCTCACTCCCTCTTTCTCACATTCCCTATCTTCCCACTCCCTCTCTCTCACACTCCCTTTCTCCCCACTCCCTCCCTCTCAAACTCCCTATCTCCCACACTCCCTTTCTCCCCACTCCTACGCTCTCACTCTCCCTATCTCCCCACTCCCTCTCTCTCACACACTCCTTTTTCTCTTTCACATTCCTTCCCTCCCCACTCCCACTCTCTCACTCTCCCTATCTCCCCACTCCCTCTCTCTCACACACACTCCTTTTTCTCTTTCACACTCCTTCCCTCCCCACTATCTCCCCACTCCCTCTCTCCCTCACACTCCCTCCCAAACCACTCCCTCTCTCCCCCCTCTCTCTCTCCCTATCTCCTTACTCTCTCCCACTTCTTATTTCCCCAGTCCCTCACCCTCTCTCTCTCACTACCTATCTCCCAACTCCCTCTTTTTCACACTCCCTCCCTTCCACCCCACTCCATCTCATCTCTCTCTCTCACACTCCATATCTCCCCACTCCATCTCTCTCACTCTCCCTATCTCCCCACTCCCTCACACTCCCTTTCTCCCCACTCCCTCTCGCTCACACTCCCTATCTCCCCACTCCTTCTTTCTTACATTCTCACATTCCCTTTCTCCCACTCCCTCTTTCTCACACTCCCTTTCTCTCACACTCCCTATCTCCCCACTCCCTCTCACTCCCTATCCCTCACACTCCATATCTCCCCACTCCCTCTCACACTCCCTTTCTCCCTACTCCCTCTTTCTCACACTTTCTCTCTCATTCCTAATCACCCCACTCCCTCCCTCTCACACTGCCTCTCTCTAACACTCCCCACTCCTTCTTTCTCACATTCCCTTTCTTCCCACCCTTTCTCTCTCACACTCCCTCTCTCAAACTCCTCTCTCTCACACTCCCTATCCCCCACTTCCTCACACTCCCTTTCTCCTCACTCCCACTTTCTCAAATTCCCTATCTCCCCACTCCCTTTCTCTCACACTCCCTCTCTCTAACACTCTCTTTCTCCCCACTCCCTATCTCTCATACTTCTGTTTCTCCCCAATCCCTCCCTCTTATACTCCCTATCTCTCACACTCCCTTTCTCTCCACTCCCTCCCTCTCATATTCCCTTTTTTCCCACTCCCTCTCTCCCCTTTCTCCCCAATCCCTCTCCCTCTCTCTCCCATTTCTTCCCACTCCCTCTCCCTCTCACACTCCTTTTCTCCCCACTCCCTCTCTTGCTTCACACTCCCTATCTCCCCTCTCCTCTTCTCTTTCTCACACTCCCTATCTCTCACACTCCTTATCTCCCCACTTCCTCTCTCTCTCACACTCCCTTTCTCCCAACTCCCTTTCTCTCTCCTCTTTCTCCCCACTCCCTCTCCCTCTCCTTTCTCCACACTCCCTCCCTCTCTCACATTCCCTGTCTCCCTATTCCTTCCCTCTCCCTCTCTCTCTCTCTTACACTCCCTTTCTCCCCACTCCCTCCCTCTCAAACTCCTTATCTCTCACACTCCCTTTCTCCCCACTCCTACGCTCTCACTCTCCCTTTCTCCCCACTCCCTCTCTTTCACACACACTCCTTTTTCTCTTTCACACTCCTTCCCTCCCCACTCCCACTCTCTCACTCTCCCTATCTCCCCACTCCCTCTCTCTCACACACACTCCTTTTTCTCTTTCACACTCCTTCCCTCCCTCTATCTCCCCACTCCCTCTCTCACTCCCAAACCACTCCCTCTCTCCCCCCTCTTTCTCTCCCTATCTCCTCACTCTCTCTCTCCAACTTCTTATTTCCCCAGTCCCTCACCCTCCCTCTCTCACTTCCTATCTCCCAACTCCCTCTTTTTCACACTCCCTCCCTTCCACCCCACTCCCTCTCTCCTCTCTCTCTCTCACACTCCTTATCTCCCCACTCCATCTCTCTCACTCTCCCTTTCTCCCCACTCCCTCACACTCCCTCTCTCTCTCACACTCCCTCTCGCTCACACTCCCTATCTCCCCACTCCCTCTTTCTTACATTCTCACATTCCCTTTCTTTCCACTCCCTCTCCCTCCCTATCTTCCCATCCCATCTCTCTCACACTCCCTATCTCCCCACTCCCTCTCACTCCCTATCACTCACACTCCATATCTCCCCACTCCCTCTCACACTCCCTTTCTCCCCACTCCCTCTTTCTCACACTCACTTTCTCTCTCACTCCTAATCTCCCCACTCCCTCCCTCTCACACTCCTCTCTCTAACACTCCCCACTCCTTCTTTCTCACATTCCCTTTCTACCCACCCTTTCTCTCTCACACTCCCTCTCTCTCAAACTCCTCTCTCTCACACTCCCTATCTCCCCACTTCCTCACACTCCCTTTCTCCTCACTCCCACTTTCTCAAATTCCCTATCTCCCCACTCCCTTTCTCTCACACTCCCTCTCTATAACACTCTCTTTCTCCCCACTCCCTATCTCTCACACTCCCTTTCTCTCCACTCCCTCCCTCTCATATTCCCTTTTTCCCCACTCCCTCTCTCTCTCCCCTTTCCTTCTCCCTCTCTCTCCTCTTTCTTCCCACTCCCTCTCCCTCTCACACTCCCTTTCTCCCCACTCCCTCTCTTCCTTCACACTCCCTATCTCCCCTCTCCTCTTCTCTTTCTCACACTCCCTATCTCTCATACTCCTTATCTCCCCACTTCCTCTCTCTCTCACACTCCCTTTCTCCCCACTCCTACGCTCTCACTCTCCCTTTCTCTCCCTCTCTCTCATATTCCCTTTCTCCCAACTCCCTCTCTCTCTCCCCTATCTCCCCAATCCCTCTCTCTCCCCTTTCTCCCCACTCCCTCTCTCTCTCTCACTCCCTATCTTCCCACTCCCCCTTCTCTTTCTCACACTCCCTATCTCGTCACTCCCTCCCTCTTTCTCACATTCCCTATCTCCCCACTCCCTCCCTCTTTCTCACACTCCCTTTCTCTTCACTCTCTCTCTCTCTCACACACTCCCTATCTCCTCACTCCCTCCCTCTCTTTCTCTCTCACACTCCCCTCTCTCTCTCTCTCTCTCACACACTCCCTATCTCCCCACTCTCTCCACTCTCTCTCACACTCCTTTTCTCCCCACTCCCTCTCTCACACTCCCTATCTCCCTACTCCCTCCCTCTCTCTTTCTCTCTCACACTCCCCCTCTCTCTCTCACACACACTCACTATCTCTCCACTCTCTCTCTCACTCCCTATCTCCCCACTCCCTCCCTCTCTCTTTCTCTCTCACACTCCCCCTCTCTCTCTCACACACACTCCCTATCTTCTCACTCTCTCTTTCTCACACTCCCTATCTCCCCACTCCCACTCTCTCTCACACTCCCTATCTCCCCACTCACTCCCTCTCTCTCTCATTATTCTCTCTCACACTATCTATCTCCCCACTCCCTCTCTCACACTCCCTATCTCCCCACTCACTCCCTCTCTCTCTCTCTCACACACTCCCTAACTCCCCACTCCCTCTCTCTCTCTCTCTCACTCCCTATCTCCCCACTCCCTCCCTCTCTCTTTCTCTCTCACACTCCCTCTCCCTCCCTCCCTACTCTCTCTCTCACACACTCCCTATCTCCCCACTCTCTCTCTCATACTCCCTATCTCCCCCTCTCTCTCTCTCTCTCCCTCTCTCACACTCCTTATCTCTTTCTCTCTCACACTTCCTCTCTCCCTTTTTCACACTCCCTACCTCCCCACTCCCTCCCTCTCTCTTTCTCTCTCAAACTCCCCCTCTCTCTCTCTCACACTCCCTATCTCCCCACTCCCTCCCTCTCTCACACTCCCTATCTCTTTCTCTCACACTTCCTCTCTCCCTTTCTCACACTCCCTACCTCCCCACTCCCTCCCTCTCTCTTTCTCTCTCACACTCCCCCTCTCTCTCACACACTCCCTATCTCCCCACTCCCTCTCTCTCTCTCTCCCTATCTCCCAAATCCCTCCCTCTCCCTCACTCCCTATCTCCCCACTCTCTCTCTCTCTCACTCCCTATCTCCCCACTCTCTCTCTCTCACACACTCCATATCTCCCCACTCTCTCTCTCTCTCTCACACTCCCTATCTCCCCACTCCCTCTCTCTCTCTCTCCCTATCTCCCAAATCCCTCCCTCTCCCTCACTCCCTATCTCCCCACTCTCTCTCTCTCTCACAAATACAGACAAATAAAGCAAACTTTTCAAAAATTGTTTAATTTTTCTTTATTTTTATCGTTTTAGCAGAACTGTGTATTTTAAAAAAAAATGTATTTTTAAATCATATGAGAAATAACTTTAAACATCACAAAATACTGCTTCCCGGTTTGCGGTTTGATCATAGTTTTATATGTTCATGGATTTTATTTTTACAAACATGGTTAAATAACAATATTTACATGTATATGCTTACTAGCATGCAAGTTGGTTAATTAGCTTTGTGATCTTTGTGACATCTTTGATGAAGCATTGGCCAATCCATATGGAATCCTATTGTTTCCACGTCATTGAATATTAATTTATAATTTCTACCATAAGTCCTGGTATTGTTTTTGGGTGATTTCTGAGGCTCTGTGTTCCATGATCCTGACCTAGTGTTTGTCTATCATAGCCAGTCATGGTGAGTTTTAAGTTTGTTTCATATGGTCTATCTTTATCCTGCATCCAGACTAGATATGTCCTTCTTAACCATGGGCAAACCATTTGGTCCAACTGGGTTAGGTTAACTGCCTTGGAGTGTGCCTTTGATCGGGGTAGGTCCAAATATTTAAAGAAAAACTTTTTTTTTAAATATTTGGACCTACCTTTATCTAAAATTTCTAAATTTCATTTTTTTTTTTAAAAATATGATTGACATTAACATGTTCTCCTTAGTTATGACTAGTTGAGTGTTTTTAAACATAGGTTTAAAAAAAAAATATTCGCAAATAATGTGTTTTATTTTCATAAATAATTTTTTATAAAAAAAATTTAAAAGTCTAACCAGCCTTTCTATACATATTTAATTATATATTCATGTGATGCATTCATTTACAGCAAATTTTCGAACTCCAAAATATTTAATTTGGAAATAAATATTTTTTTTCATTTTCTTTCAAAAAATACAAAAAATAATTTTAAAAAATAATTAAGAGCTAATGTCGGCCTTTAAATGCTGAAGCCATTGTTTTAAAAGGTTGGCTTAGAGATCTATAAAATAAAAAGTTGGTGGCATTCCTCCTTAAATTGATGTGGCGCAGACTGTCCATAATACCGGTATATGAATTCCCTTCATCTCCACTGTAGTTATCCTTCCTAATGAACTGTTGTGGTCTGGTGTTTCTTTCATCCTTCAGTTGTTGTACCTAAGCTGTCAACTTGCCGGTAACATAAATTTAACTTCTTCAATTTAAGGCTTTAAAAGAATTAATTGATGATATGTCCTTGCATGGCTTCTTCTGAAATATCATCTCCCATAATGAACTTTTCAAAGAATACACAATTCAAGACAGAATTTGAATTTCCAGTGAAGTAAATCACTTCAAAAGTTCACTCACACATATCACTTGAATTAAACTCAATACATTTCACTGATTTCAGAATTTCACTTTTCACATCACAAAATGTATTGTATCACTTTGATTAACATCACACATATCATATACATGATTAAATATTACAGACTGTTTGCTTTTAATAATATCTGCTAGAATGTCAAAATAACATCTAAAAAATCAACAAGAGGCCCAATGGGCCACATCGCTCACCTGAGTAACTTGGGTGATGTAGATCTTTACCAGACCCATGTCCAACAACCCCCTTCCTTTGTTTATTTTAAAACTTTAGAATCTACACTACCCAAGGATGCTTCCACATTAGTTTCAGCTTTCCTGGCCCAGTAGTTCTTCAGAAGAAGATTTTTAAAGATTTGTTATATTTATTTCTATGTAAAACTTGGATTCCCTATTGTGGCCCCGCTTTACCCCCGGGGGTCATGATTTTAACAATTTATTATCTACACTACCCAAGGATTCTCCCACATAAGTTTCAGCTTTCGTGGCCCAGTGGTTCTTGAGAAGAAAATTTTTTAGTGACCCCACCCTATTTTTTGTCTTTTCTTATTTATTTCCCTTTTATAAGGAGACTTGGCTCTTCATTTTAACAATTTAAACTCCCCTTCACCCAAGGATGCTTTGTATCAAGTTTGGTTGAATTTGGCCCATTGGTTCTTGAGAAGAAGTCGAAAATGTGAAAAGTTTACAGACGGACAGACGACGGACAAAATGTGATCAGAAAAGCTCAAATGAGCCTTCAGCTCAGGTGAGCTAAAAATGACAAGAGGCCCAGGGGCCACATTGCTCACCTGAGCACTTTGGCAAAGAAAATGCAGAAATCAGTTCAGTATTGCAAAGTTTAAATGTTAAAGTGGTTCGGGAAGTTTTGATTTGAACAAACTTAAAATATCCACTCGCTATTTTAGGATGCTTTAGAATTAATATGACACATGATGACATTGCTGTTCTTAAAATGAAATTTTTTACTGATATACCCTTATATTCCTATGTAAAACCACGATCCCCTGGTATGGCCTCTCTATCCTCCAGGTAGTCCAGGAGGTTTATGATTTTAACAAATTCAAATCACTGTAACATTATCATTTGCTTTTATATTATTGTGACCATTCATGGTTTTGTTGTTCTTGTGAAAATTTTTAAAGATTTGTTTCTTGTTTTTACTTTGATACCCCATTGTACCCTACCCTACCCCTGGGGATTATGATTTGAAAAAAACTTGAATCTTCACTATATGGGGATGCTTCCATATCAATATGTCTAAAAAAGACTCTGCTGTTCTTGAAAAAAACAATAAAAGATTTTTTCCCTTATGTTTTCAATGTAAAACTTTATAGATCCCCCTTGTAGCCCCATCTTACCCCCTAGGGTTATGATTTGAACAAGTGCTACACTACCTGATAATGATTCCACATTAAGTTTCTTATTTTCAAGCACAGCTGTTCTTGAGAAAAATTTTTTTAAATGATGCCATTATTTTTTCCACAAAATTATAATAATCCCCCCTGGAGGAAGAAGAATCATTTTTTTAAAAGTGAAAATCCACTTCCCTCAAGGATAAATTGTGGCAAAGTTGGTTGAAATTGGACCAGTGGTTCTTGAGAAGATGAAAATATGAAAAATTTACAATGGTGATGATGACAATGATGATCGATAGACAATGGACAAATTTGATCAGAAAAGCTAATACTTGAGCCTTCAGCTTAGGTGAGCTTAAAAAGAAATTGAAATGCAGAATGAACATTAAATGAAATGAATCATAAAAATTGCCCATGTAAGCAATACAATTTCAGGGAAGCTATTGTATACAATTTTTGTAAATTAATGTAAAAGGTGAAAAAATATAATAATAAAAAGCAAACTCAAAGAATTGTGGTCCCTACTTTTGGTGGGATATCCATATCCCATTATTGATGGGATATTCAATGTGTCAAATATGAATGCCTTATCATATGTCATTCAAAATTAATAACCAAAGTTAAATTTTTGGAAAATTATGTCAAACATGAGGATCGAGGGGTCCAAAATCAAAACATGTTCAAATACATCTTGTCACAGGAAATCCACATTTTAAATTTGTAAGTCCTAGCTATCTAATCTCTCAATTTAAAGTTATAACACCGTATCCAACGGGTAACGCGGGGGAGTCGCTAAAAAGTATGGGGGAGTCGTTTATGGGAAAGCACATCGCAGGGGGAGTCGCAAAATAAAGTCAAATGCATATACTTAGTGTTGTTTTCATCTCTTTTATACTGCCAATACCTTTTTATTTACTCGTAGATATCTATAAATCTATGTTTGGTTATTTACTTTATGATCTGAAGTTACGAAAAGAGATTTTTTTCTGTGGCTTTATCAGTTCCAGAAAACAATCAGCAATTTAGATTACATGAACAATTGGATTATATATCATCGGAGCACATGTGCTTGGGGACAGGACCCTCCCCCTCAGTATGTAATGTTCGTACATGTATATCACAAAAATTCAATTCACGAATTCAGAACCCTCACTTCCAATATGAAAGCCCCTCCATATAAAAAATCAACCAGATTTATAATATAAAAATTTCTTGATAATATCAACCATTTTTTTAAATTAAGACAAGGCAGATCTCTGACGCGTTTCACGCCCCTTGACGTTTTCTTTGGAAAGGGGGTTAAATTTAACTGGTATATTCTCACGACTAGGTTCACAATTTATTATTTATATATCATATATAGTAACACATCTTCAGACACAAATGAATTAGTATGTTAATTGAGAATATTTTGGATAATCTGAGGTTAATAAACATACAATGAAGCGCATTGAAGTGGTAAAATTTTCCGTTTGGATGAAAAGTTCTGAGTCATGTTTTGAACGTCAATTATAACATAATGACACGCCCATATCTTTAGAAACGAGAAAGGAATATTCGTTGTAGTTTTAGGACACCCCATTCTTCGCGACAAGCATCATGAGTTACACTGAATTGAAGCTTTAAAAAAATTAGAGGAGGGAGTTAGAGACTCCTCGCGTCTGTAAAACACAAACTGCAACGAATATGTACATATTTTTGAACTTATCATGTGTATTGAAGTTACCACAACACATGTTTCGGTCGAACACGTGTTTACTCGGTGTTTATTTAGATCCTCAATTTGATTGGCTATTATATTTATGGAAAACCTGTTCTACAGGTATTTGAAGAAACAACTTGACCGTTTTATCCATTTCTAAAGAAATGGGCGTGTCATAAGATGAAAATAAACACTCTAAAGATAGCTCAAAACGTTTCATTCGAACGGAAAATTTTACCACTTCAATGCGCTTCATTGTATTTGAAATGGTTTTGGTATATATATGTTCATAATACACTTATAATAATGATTTATTTCCAAGAAAAAATAATAATACTCTCAGCACTCTGTACAATATGGTAAAACACATCAAGGCAAGGTAGATTCTGTCAATTGAGATTTTTTTCCCGCTCTTACTACGTGTTCTACGCAATAACACCTAAATCACTTAGAATGATATTCAATTAAATTCATAAAAAAACATCCAAAGTTGTTAATATAAAGAATATATCCCATTTTAAAAGTAAATTTCATATCTTTCGTAAAAAAATAGAAATTAAGTTTCCAAAGGAAAATAAAAATTGCCATTTATTCATCTAATTGGTCGTTCAGTAAAATACACAAAATAAATGTACCTAATAAAAAAAACATGAAAAAAATTATGCTGACATCGGTAAATCTATAGCATTATTGTTCATGCAGCTGTATATTAAAAGTAAAACATGAAGTAATGGCATGTGAAGAATTTCTTTCTTTCGAAACGTAACCAGGAGGAAGTGTAAGTTGGGAAAACCCACTTGTTATATATTTTGTCAGCTGACCTTAGATCAAAATGATCATGTGTCATATCTGAATTACATAACACAGAAGGATAGCTGTTGTAGACAGGGTCTGATATTCAAACAGAAACTCTAAAAAATATCTAACAATGTGAAACTGTAATATAGTTAGTAAGTCCATTCTTAGAAATCCGGATATAGGATGGCGTCAGGTAAGAATGAAGTCGACAATGTCATTATAAAAAATGTTTACTGTTACAACACATTGAGCATAACAAGCAAAGTTCTGTTTATAGGTTACTTATTCCAATAACATTTTATGTACATTAACCTGATTGTTTACACGTGAAAAAATATAAATATTCACTATATATGCAAATCATGAAAATTACGTTTTGTATATATACATGTATCAGTATTTAGTGATAACGTAAATTCATAGACCTGGTAAAATCAATTAAGAATGTTAATGGCCCCCGAGGCTGCAGATGGATAATTCAGTAGTGCTACTAATCTCTCCTGATTCTAAAGTTCAAAAAGTAGCGCTGTATCTCCAGGTTTGTCCCTTTAAGTGCGCTACATTTAGACAAAACAAAGACGAGTACGGTAAATGATCGAATTACATTGAGAAAAATTACTACCAGTGAGAAGTCAATTTTAAAATGTAA
>PRKT01000122.1:1004113-1014785 GCA_003671525.1 Saccostrea glomerata
GCATTTGAAAGATAAACGTTTTCTCTCGCTGTTTTAAATGTGAGAATCCCTACGCAAGCCCTAGATTGTGCACATCATGCATGTTTTTACTACCCGATCAACGTAAATATGAAAACTGTCAAATAGTTTCGAAGTGTTTGAGAAAACTAGACGTATATGATAGCCGGACATATGACCACGATAAAGCTTAACTATTGCCATCTTCCGTGGGATATTTGTTTTTTGTTAATACATCTTATAAATACCGAAAAAAGACGTGACCCACATCTCCTCTGACTCCGAAGCGGTGAAAATCTACTCCCCCATACTTTGAAAACGACTCCCCCATACTTTTGAGCGACTCCCCCGCGTTACCCGTTGTATACGGTGTTATAAGGAAAATATCATTCTTGAAAAGCATTTCTCTTTCAAAAATAATGACTTATCAAAAGTAATGAAAATTGTTTGAAAAGTAGGTCAAACTTCAAAATCAAGGTCACAGAGTCAAAATTCATAGTAGGCCCATACAGTGTATGCGGTTTGGAAAGGTCTTAATCATCACTGGTAATGTACATGTAAAATATTAAAACCCTATCTCTTCTTGTTTTAAAGTTATTAACAATGCATGTCCAAGGTTAAAATATTTGTGACAGACTGATAGACAAATGAGATTTATAAATGTTCACTTACTTTTGCAAAAGCTGGCAACAATAATGAATGGAATTCCCCCCCCCCCCACAAAAAAATTAAATAACATATTTTTAAAAAATGAAAATAAATCACTAATCAGTTATCAATATCCAGTTAATTTACTCTTAGTCCAAATATCAGTCAATGTAATTCTGATTGAGATTTGAGAAAAATAAAATTTAAATTAACAAAATCAAAGTACATGTAATTACAATTCAATTAATTCTATCAAATAAAAAAAAACAAATTTATGTAGCTCAGAGAGAGGCAAAATCAAAGAAAATCTTTCAATCTTTTTTAATTAATGAGGAATGCCACACTAACATTTTATTTCATAGATCTTTAAGACATCCCTAGTATGGTTTCAGCATTGAAAGACTGATAATAGTTAACTGTAATTATAGGATTTTTAAAGTAAAAAAAAATTCAAAGAAAATGAAAAAAAATATATATCCAAATAATATGCTTTAGACTTAAAATTTTGTTAATGAATGCATCATATGAATATCTAATAAAATATGTAAAGAAAAGCTGTTTAGATAAAAACATGTTAGTTAATCATATTTCTACTTTTCATTTCTACAATTCTTCAAAATAATTTGGTAGTTTTTGTTTTTGTTTTTTTTTTTTTTGGGGGGGGGGGGGTCATATACGACAAACTTTAGAATGGTCTTGAGTAATTTTTGTTGGTATATGTATTTATACTAGAAATATTGCTAAAAGTTATAATAACACATACCCTTTTTGACCTGGTGTAAAATATCTAGTAATTATCTTTGGGTGTTTCTTAAAAATTTTTACCCTACTGGCTAGGAAAATTATGTATATATGTGTGGTGGTTGGCATACCCAGAATATATCCAACCTACACAGCAGTGCTCCCTCAATAAAGACATCTGTGACTTTTTTTAATTTCTTGTCAAGGGAATTATGTTGGGTTGTGCCCCCCACCCCCACCCCTACCTCTGCACTGAAATTGCCTTTCTTTGCTTGATATCAATTGATTTTACATAAAGCAGTCAGAGCAGTTGGCTGTCGTATATGGAATTCCATAATATCTAGCCTTTCTTTACAGATATTCATGATAATTGATGCATTCATTTACAGCAAACTTTTAAATCGGAAGCATGTAATTTGGATATAAATAATTTTTTTTCATTTTCTTTGAAAAAATACAAAACAGTTCATATAAAAAGATTAAAAGCTAATATTGGCTTTCAAAATTGAAACCATTGTTTAAAAAGGATGACTCAGAGGTCTATAAATTAAAAAGTTGGTGTGACATTCCTCCTTAATAACTGATTACTCTGAATAAAGGGCAATAACTCTAGTTCACTTTAATTTCAATTGGTCTATATTTTTGTATACACAATAGAAAGAAACAACAATTTAAAGATGTTCAAAAGGCAATGACAACAAAATGAATATTATACACACAATAAAATTAAATACAGACGGTAAAATGAAAATAAAATATGAGCAGATAAAATGACAAAATAGTACCAGTACTGGCAATCTTGTTCAAATATATACTCTCTATGTACTGACTTAAGTGAGTAAGGACGAATCAAGATATTCACTACTGAGACAGTACCAAAAAATTTCAGTATACATGTACTTTGATATTCACTGCAAATATAAACTAGGACAGACAGACAGACAGACATGTAATCTATAGCTACCCTTACTGTTGTCACACATCTACTATATTTCACTTGATCAACATACAAACATATATATTAATACCAGCTATCATATACATGTGAATGTACATGTGACTAAGAACGGGAAGGGCAGGGGGGGGGGGGGGGGGGGGGGAGCATTACCTGTACCTATCATGTACATTCTCCCACAGCTGCCACAGCTCTGTCAACTTCTGTTCAGTCCAGTCAGCAGTTGTCAAATAATTTATAAATGTATCATGCAGTGCAGTGCAAAGGTGTTAGTATAAGAATCTGAATTTTAAAACTATATATCAATTACTAATACAATAAGGACAGGGCACAAATGTTTTGTTTTCAAATTATACATGTATGTCTATATAAAGCAGATAATACAAAACAGACAGACAGACGACCTTACAAACAGACATCTGATTCGTTATAGCTATATATAACCTCTCACTTTTCAAGCAGGGGTATGTAAAAGAATTCTTTCCTATATACTGATTAGATAAACAAGTGCTGTATGGTAGACTTTAATTCTTACCAATCGCTGGTGGAATAATTCCGATTGAATCACCACAGAATCAGTGCACACAGAAATCACAATATAAAATCACAGTTCGCAGTGTTGATCACTATATTGTACTTAGACTAAAGTCAGCCAGCATAAAACTCTCACTTTTGACATATTGTAACTCTCACAAGGAGGAAGGTAGAGGTTGACCGTCATTCATCGGCTAACTGCTTTATCCTGTGTATAGGCACCATCCATCATCAACAACCAACTAAAGGTCCAAATGCAATAGTCACAGTGGTCTTATGTGAAGAATTAACACACACATAATTATGGGTCCATTATTCATTCAATGTTGCAGTGTTGATATGGATGGATTCAGATGTAGTGGTCACAATAGTCCTATAATAGGAATAAACAATATTAATTAAAGCATAAATGAGATGTGTTTGTGAAACAACTGATGATCCCACATGGTAGATAATAGTGAGGGTTGATGTTTCTCAGATGCAAGTCAAACTCCAAAGGTCAAGGTCAAAAGATTTAAATTTTTGATATCCATAAGAATTAAAGTCTTATTAAATTGTCACTTAGAATATATACACCTGTGAAATATGAAAGCCCTAGTATGTACTTGCTTTAACTTTTTAAAAATTATATTATGACCAAGGTTAAAGTTTTTAAAACTCAGTCAAAAATATCTATACCCATTGAAGGTTTATATGTCAAATATTAAGAGGTCAAATTTAGTGGTACCCAAAGAAAAGTCATGTCACAAGGAATATACACTTGTGAAATAAGAAAGCCATATAGCCCCATGATCCAATAAAAAATATGGGCAAAGTTAGTTTTTGTGGACAAAGACAGATAGATAGACAGACAGATGGATGGACAGAACAAAAACTATATACCACTGGATCTTGATTACAGCAACATAAAAATTAACAATAAACTTACAAGGTAATATAATATGCATATTACAAGGAAGATTGCTCTTGCTATCTCCTTTCATTTTGAATTAATTTACAAGTTATTTCCCTTGATTGCATTAAAGTATATTAAAACATTAATTTTGAAAATTAATATCATCTATATATAAATATAATATTACGTAATATATACATTTCAATGCCACTGTTACACAATACATTTATTTATGATAAAAACTTTATACTTCACATGATTAACCAATAATCACCTGTTTCACTGGCGGATTTGGACGGGGACCAGCCCCCCCTCCCCCTCCCGGCCCCCCGGTGTCCAAAAACTTTATAAAACTGTGGCTATGGGCCCCTACACTGACCCAAAACTACCCCTCCCCCTTTCAAGATTTTTTGCTCCGTCAAGTTCTGTTTATGGAGCGAGGCAAACCCAATAAAGCTGCATGAATGGTATACTATACATACATGTACATACATACCAATAATCTGTCAGGTTTCAGGTTTGTCAGGATGGCTTCTAATATGGCAGACTTCATAATAGATACAGTAACTGAGTAAGCTTAAGGGGGATGTACGGCCACTTTTAGTGCTGTGAGAACAAAATGTAAACATTTCTTCATATGGCTAAAATACATCATATTTTTATCAAATTTTAAGTCCTTATGATAAAGATACAATAAATATTCATAACTGAATGCATGTTGTGCATATATAATCTATACTTTTGCAGAAAAATGCTTTTGATATGCTCCTTAGAACTGCGCAGCTACAGAATTCAGCAGAGCCTTAAAAAATCCAAAAAAATATGCAAACTGTGCATCAATGTTCTCTCTACAACCATTTGTTGAGAAAATGTCTAAATTTTGCACTTTTAAATGATAATTTCAAGTTCAAAACAAGGTATCGTTGTCTTCAAAAAGAGTGTAAAGAACCATGAAAGTAGTTCATGGGTAGCAGCACGTGGTCTATTTTTAGCACAGAATTTTGTTTTCCAGACCTCTTCATAATATGGAGGGACATAACAATCTTTAAATGTAGAAGAGAATAACAGTTGCAAAATATTTCAAATACTGTAAAATCACATATTTTCGTGGGGTCAAATTTTCGTGGTTTGAGGATAAAATGTTGGTTCGTGGGGATTTGATTTCGTGGATGAAGAACTTTTTAGTAGTTGTGCATATGAAATTTACATTTCATGGTGGACATAAATTCGTGGGTCTCTTCATACCACGAAAACAACGAAAATTAAACCCCCACGAAAATTAGTGATTTCACAGTAGTATAAACACTTTTAAAAGAGGAAATGTGTTATAGTATTGCTTGAAGTAATTTATTTAGTATTATTATCGAACAGTTGTTAAATAATGTACTTATTGATATCAAAGAAAAAAATCTTAAACTCTTTGATTCCAGGTAAGGAAAAATGAGCACCATCAAAGTTAAGAATTAAGAGTTTGTAAGTTTGCCACAGATAACTTATAATATATATCAAAATTTTAATTATCACCAATGAAACACAAAGAAATTAAACACATAAAATCGATATGAATGACCTTGATTTAGTACCTACTAGTACGAGGGGTGATCACAAAGTTCGCGAACTATCTCTATATCTACAAAACCACAATTCAGATTATAAACAAATTTGGTGCACACATAGCCAAACACAAGTTCTATAAAATAGCATATGCTGAATAAAGTTTTGCTCATAATGACGCCATTATGCAGTACTTGTGACGAAAAATGGTTGCCTCAGTGGAACTCGTTTAACAAACGACTAAAATATTTATGGTATATCTTGAAAAAGCCTTTGAAGTAGCATATAAGAATTTGTTCATAGTTTATTAAGACAATGGTTTCCTACAAATTCAATCAATGATTGGATAGATCGTTTTAGTGAAGGGAGGCAGATGGTTAAATATGATACTTGTTATATTGCCCAGTGATATATTAGCAAGTTTGAAAAGGGATATGTGTTTTTAATTAAGCAATATGCTATCAAAGACCTCCAATTTACACTTTGAAAATCAAAGACCTCCAATTTACACTTTGATAAATACTTGAATATTTCAACAATAATATACTAGTAACTATCAAATACCTAAGATATATCGTTTACTTTTTGATCTACCCTCGTATACTCTGTCAAAAAAAAACATTTACAATTTTGATTTTAGCGGAGCAACATTTTAAAAGGAATTTTATTTATACAAAATTTTATTCACATAAGTGAATGGGATTGGGCAGCAGGCAAAGCCTATTTTAGCCCTCTCCCTAAAGGAATGAAATCATTCAGAGTAGGTTATGAGATTTTATGAATAAAAAAACTTTTTCTATTTGCCCTTTTTGTCAAAATTACAATTTTACAGAGTAAAGAAAAAAAATCAACATTAATAAATATTTTATACCATCTTTAAAATGACGTATGGTGGTCCTCCCAACTCAGGGAAAAATTCTTTCAGTATGACATCAATGACTGCTCCCCACACCCCATATACCCCTGCTGGCAAAGCATAAGCCAGTCCAATTAACCACACTGCTCTGTTTCTGTTGAAAAAATTATGATCATGAATTACCTTTCCACCATCACTTTGGAACTCAGAATGTTTTACAGGTCAACATTTAATTTTATTTTTTATTATTTAAGGAAGATCTTTTAAAAACTCTTTAAAAAGGGGGAGGGAAGGGTTTGTAAGTTTCAGAATACTCCTTCTTTTTTCAAGCAAAATCTTCATTTATATTCATAATAAGGCCAAAAAAAATAAAAGTCTTGTTTCCTGCTACCAGCTTGAAAAAAAAAATTGGATAGGTAGGTAGGAAAATTATTTTATTTTAAATTTAATTTTATTTGTTTCCAATGATATTTGTTGGATAGGAACTATTACAAAACCAAATTAAACATGTCATAGTCAATATTTTCATTTAAAATAAGTAGTGTTTTATATTTATTATTTAATCTATTATTATTTTTATAAGTCTATATTCAAAACTTATAATTCATGAAATACCACTTGAATATATATTTTTCACTTTAGGAACAGGAAATTTCTGATCCCCCCCCCCCCAAAAAAAAAAAAAAAACTAAATAAAAACTTTAGGGTCGGGTGCAAAAAATAGAGTAGGTCGTGTAGCAGGAAACAAGACTATTTTTATTTTGGGCCTGAACTTGTTGTGAGAAACCAGTTGGTCTTCCATCTATTTTTGATCAGGACAAAAGACCCTTAAAAGAAACAATAGAATACATGTAATAGAAGGGTCTTCCACTGAAGATGGAAGACCATAATAATGATTAAATTTTACTTTAATTACATAAACAAACAAAAAAGTATCTACAGGTTTTGAATATATTTTTTCAATCTGTATATGCATATGTTTCATCACTCCTGTGCAGATTTTTTTTAATTTTGAACTATTGATTAACAAGAACTCTGGTGATATTGTGTTATGTAATACTGTTTCCTGAGTGTTTCATGCATTATTATGTACAGATATTATTGAAGGTTTTTATTAGTAGAAAAGGTTCCAAAAGAAGTTTGTTACCATTTTTCCTTTTAACTTGTTTAAAAGTGTCAGTATCATGGAGCTGTATAAAATATTATCTTCTTAAAGTATATTATCAGTATATGCCCTTTTACTACTTAAAAAAAATAAGTCATGGAAACTATATTTATTTCAGTAATATAAGGGTATACACATGCATTAAATTTACAAAAATCTTTATTATACTTACTCTCTACATATCAAATTTTCATCTACAGAAATTAATTACGGTATTAATTATATCGATCAGAATATTAAGATTTTTTTCAGAGAGATCGATACAATAAAGATCAAGATGTATGTAGCAACAGCCAAAATCAGCTGCCGGCCCTTATTTGATGTGAAAATCAAAATACTGACTAAATTATGATAGTTTGCAATAACAAGAGGCCCATGGGCCACATTGCTCACCTGAGAAGCTTTGACCATTCTGTTCTTTACCCTGAATGTAGCTTCTTTTAAAAGCATCACTAATGATTCAAATGCTTACAAAGAGGCCACAAGAAGATGCAAAAGTAGGACAATTTTAGTTCTGTCAGATGAAATTTTGGCAAATTTGAGATACTTAATTTTCACTTATCTGAGCTTGCCTCCATGTATCTGGGATTGTTATGAATTTGATAGATAAGCAAGCTTGTTTTCTCATTTTCTAACATGGATGGCAACAGGTTTTTATAAAAATATTAAACTATTGCATTCTTCTTTGGAACATGCACCTTTAAAACAATGGACCAAAAAAAGGTCTTAGGGTATCTTGCCCTTTATATTTATTTGAAAATTTTAAGTATTCTCATTCTTTAGAACTTACCGACCAATAGTCAATAACGCCTTTCTATACTCCACACGTTGGGTGGAGGCTGAAATACTTGGTGGGGTAGGGGGTTTGGATGGCATAATAAGACTGCATAAAAATAAGAGCCCAACTGCAGCAAATTCTACAATTATAAAAACACCTTCATGAATTATCAAATATTAAAACAGAGTAGATATTTTGAAAAAGTTATTTTTCAAAAAACATTGGTTTTTTTTATCAGTTGCTTAACTTTAAGAATACATAATTTGCTCGAAATGAATGGATGTACAATGTGTTGCTTTCTGATTTGCAGAATGCTTTTTTCAACACTGGAATTTGATCAGAATAACAGAAGCACAGTGACAATTTATTGTAGGTAATCAATAATTTTTTTAGAAAATATTTTCTTTACCTATAGAGATTTTCTTCAATTTATATCATAATTTTTTATCTTGTTCTCAAAACCATAGAATTTGTTTTCAGTCAAGATGCAAGTACAATGTATATAAATAATACAATATACATATTCTTCCTTTTGTCCTATAAAATCTATCTCACATTTCTTTCCAGTTCGAATTGGCAGACTGCAGATCTCGGCATAATTAAGCCACATCCACAATGACAACAGTAAACAAGAAGTTAAAACTTTTTAGGTCTATATACGAAGACAATATACATCAATCTACTTTATCATGATATTTCTAATTTTAAAACAATTCATATCTTAATCTCAACTCACCATAATACATTAGGTACAACGAAAACGATATAATCAATACTACTCGGCTTCTATGATGTAACCTATACTAAGTATTGGGTATTACAACTAAAAGTAGTTACAGTTATAATAATCTTCTTTATGAATATGTCATGGTTTGGGACATGAATATTGGCCTTGGTAGCTCTGTTGGTAGCAATGCAGGTGTCATTGGTTTGATTCCCAGTCCAGCCATACATTTTCTCCCTTAATTCCTGTCACAGATTTAATTGGCACTATTACCACCGATGGACTTGCATTTGAAAGTCTTGCTAGGGGCTACATGTAGAATAGAACTTGGGTTGTGTCTTTGAGCACAGAGACAAATTTAGGAGGGAGGGGTGTAATGGTTTGGCTTGTGGATATCAGTCTCAGGGTAGCTTAGTCGGTAGAGCACCTGACTAGTGATGCAGGGGTCCTAGCTAGGTTCCATTCCCAGCCCAGCCATGCATTTTCCTTGACATGTTGAGTGAAATTGAATAATTTGCATCATTTGGACTACTTTTTCTTTAATTGTGATTTATAAAGAAATATATGTAGGTTAAGATTAAGACATCACCAGAGTATGTGCTTATAATAATAACTAGCTTTACCTGTAGATATATATGTTGATAAGTTTAATTCAAAACTGGAATCATGAATGACAATAGTTTACATATCCACTTATCATAATATAGTACAGATCTACTCATGGACATATTTACTTTAGACCCCCATACATATAAATATACACTAGATATCTATATCACTTTTATGCAATGGTGCAATGGTCAGTCTTAATCTTTTCATTCTGTTTATTGTCCATGAACATCAATTTTTTTTACATCATGTACATGTCATGCAAGTTAACCATGTTACCTGTAGATACTGTATGAAACACCTACTTGATGCCAATAATAACAAGTTTTCAGACAAAAATTATATCTGTTCTTTTTTGTCAAAATAATTAGAGGTAAACAATGCATTCATAGCAATGAAAAAAAATATATTGGAATATATCAATTATAATACATGAGTGTGTTGTCATTTATTTATATTTATACATTGGTGATGTACTCTTTCTCTTTGTACAATAGGTTTACGCATCTCATTTTTGGCCTGCACACTTCTGATGTTGATTGGCACTGGAATCAGATGTATAACATATGAACCTAAAATTGCTACATGGTAGGTTACATGTTTAATTAAAATAATTATAATTTTGTTATAAATGAAATTCATAAGAAAGAAATGAGCTCTTTTTTCTGATAAATCAGTACACTGTAGAAAAAAGGCATGTATTAATTGATGACAGTTACCTGGTTACACATAATTTTGCAGTAGTATGCCGTTGATTTGATTGTTTCCTCTTTTTCAGGTTGATGAATATATGTGCTATAATAAATGGCATTGGGGGAACGGTGCCTTTTGCGGGACCAGCTCAGGTGGCCAACACTTGGTTTCCTCCTCATCAGAGGACGACAGCTACCGCCATAGCCTCAATATTCAGCTATGGAGGGGTAGCTATGGCCTTTGTTATAGGTAAAAAAAAATACCTACAAAGTTTTAAAAATTATATGGCATCTTTGTAATTTTATTCTGTAAGGCTAGTTTAACACAACATATTTCTAGGTATACATATAAATAAATGAATTGTTATTTTGCTGTTACAGGTCCACAGCTTGTGTCATCACCTAAGTATAAAAATGTAACTCATATCCAGAATAATACACCTACTTTTAGCAGGTACAAATTATACATGTACTACTTTTTTCAATATGATAGATTCAAGTTATAGTTACCCCCCCCCCCCCAC
>PRKT01000122.1:1019090-1105424 GCA_003671525.1 Saccostrea glomerata
TTTTTTTTTTTTTTTTTTGGGGGGGGGGGGATCAGAAATTTCCTGTTCCTAAAGTGAAAAATATATATTCAAGTGGTATTTCATGAATTATAAGTTTTGAATATAGACTTATAAAAATAATAATAGATTAAATAATAAATATAAAACACTACTTATTTTAAATGAAAATATTGACCTATGACATGTTTAATTTGGTTTTGTAATAGTTCCTATCCAACAAATATCATTGGAAAAAAATAAAATTAAATTAAAAATAAAATAATTTTCCTACCTACCTATCCAATTTTTTTTTTCAGGCTGGTAGCAGGAAACAAGACTTTTATTTTTTTTGGCCTTATTATAAATATAAATGAAGATTTTGCTTGAAAAAAGAAGGAGTATTCTGAAACTTACAAACCCTTCCCTCCCCCTTTTTAAAGAGTTTTTAAAAGATCTTCCTTAAATAATAAAAAATAAAATTAAATGTTGACCTGTTAAACATTCTGAGTTCCAAAGTGATGGTGGAAAGGTAATTCATGATCATAATTTTTTCAACAGAAACAGAGCAGTGTGGTTAATTGGACTGGCTTATGCTTTGCCAGCAGGGGTATATGGGGTGTGGGGAGCAGTCATTGATGTCATACTGAAACCTGTAGGAATTGAGCAGGTAAGAATCAAACAAAATTGTATGTTAATAATAAATATTTATATATGTATACTTGTAAATAAACTTCAAGATTGCTTGAATTCAATATACTGATACTTTTATGAAATATATTTGTTTTAGACTGAGGTTGGATGGATTGGGTTTTACTCTATAATGGCAGGTTGTGTCTCAGGTCTAGCCATTGGAAGGTAACTAAATGTATTGAATTTATGTAGAAATATGAAACTGACCTGATGAGAACATTCTCTAATTGTTATTGATGACAGATTTTCAGATGTATTTATGCGGCATATGAAGCTCTTCCTCTTGGTAATGTTTGGTGTGGCTGGAGGATCTTTTGTGTGGTTCACCCTTATGTGTGTCAAGGTCATACCTCTCTCCACAGGTATAATATAGCTGATAAGTTTAAAGACAAATATTTACATTTGCAAATGTTTTCCTTTACATAACACTACTGAAAGTAATGCGTATCTATAACTGTATAAATACAGGTATGGGGTCAAGAGGTCATAAATGTGCGTTTGGATAATCCTTTGACGTAATTTCTCAGTGACGTCATAAAGGGTCGACGCCCTAGTATAAGCAATCTTGAACATACTAAGAGGATGCAGTTAAGATTGCTTCATTGCAGTCCTAGATAATTCAGCACAGTTTTATAAAGCAGTTTTGAATTTTGCTCTATATCCATGGGGTATTACGTTTATTATACCCCCAGTACATGTATATGTGTATATTTATTCATTTTAGTACAAGTGTACATCTCCAACATTATGGGAGGGATGTTTCTGAATGGTGCTCTCCCCCTGTTTTATGAACTGGGGGCAGAATCTGCTTTCCCTGTATCAGAGGGAGTGATTGGGGGTTTTCTGACGTGGCTCAGCAACATGTTTGGAATTCTTTTCTTGTTCATGCTACAAATACCTGGTATAGGTGGGTGTCGAAATAAGCTTTTTTCATTTAAAACTGTTTATATTGTATAGTTATTCTTTGTTGACATGTTGATAATCTGTGAATCTGATTTTTGGAATTTGGAAGAAGATTTTGAAATGACTCATTGCACAATGAACTTTCCATCTTTATCTTTACCCTGCTCATTTGAAAATAAGATTTTCTCTATGCATGGCACTGGATTTGTTTTACTTATGTACATATTTATAAAAGAAGTGAGAGTTGAGATATTTATCCACTTACATGTATGCTATTAAGGGAAGTCTTTATATTATTTGTAGGCACAGATTGGATGAATTGGACTTTGGTGGGCAGTGTAGCTATAGGATTAGCGTTCCTTTTTGTCTTCCCAGAGCGGTACACCAGAACTGATATCGATATCTGTGTAGACAAAACAGAAACTGATCACCCCGAAACCACGATAATAGTCAGACAAACAGTGTATGAGAATATATAAGAATGAATTTTATGTTTTTGAGAGAGCATTTGCCTCAAAAGATTTTTATAGAGTTAAGATTTAAATCTGTTGTAAGATTGTTAATGATTGTCAACTCTGTTTTTTTAAATTTGTTGAAACGTTGCTGAGACTTTTTGGTCTTCTTTATAAGGTCAGTATCTGCATAGGCCATGTTGATATTATATATATATTTGATCTCATCTTCTCAAATATGTATGTCCAGTTGATTAAGCATCGAATCTACATGTATTCATTCTAAGAAAAATAAGATAACCATTGATCATTGATAATATGACTTATAATTGAATTTTTTATTTAAAAAGTATATTTTCCAATTAAAAAATGGACGAGTTTATATTGTTAAAACATACAATTTCAACAGTTTTCAAAATTCTTTTTTTTTAAATTTTTCTGCATTAAGCAAGCACAAAGTAAGTTTTTCTGTTCATTTAAGTTTTTAACAATTTATTTTGAAATATAAAAACAAACTGAAAAGTATTTTTTTCTTTTGTTTTGGTTTTGACATTTTAAAAAAAATGTAGTTAAATTACTAAAATTATATTTTTAAAAAATTTGTTTTTCTCACATTGTAAAGTTTTTTTCTTCAAATCTTTGTGTATTAATACTCTTTTCTCATTTAGATTCATATTTAAAATTCATGGTTTTAGTCCCTTTTTTGGTGAATTTAAACAAACTTTTTATTTATTTGGCAGATGTTTTGTTTCTAGTCAACTTTACATTCCAGCAGATACCTTAATACTTTACCATTTTCTATGAATATTTGAATTGAAATTATCAACTGTTTTTGCTTTAAGGCATACATTTTCTTTGCATCAATTTAACTATCATGTTGACTTGGCTAATTGGTCTTGCAAAACGTCTTTTACAGTATAAATGAGAAAAAGCCAAAATTGAAATAGTACAGAGGACATATGCTCATAATTTTCACCTAGTCAAGAGTCTTAGAGAGGATGGGAACAAGCAGATCATAAACCCATTGATAATGAATTCAAATCTAAATAACGGCAGTTTTTTTTTACAGACAAAAAATTAATAAATTATAAATGTACAAAATTACTATTTTCTCAGGAATAAGAAACCATTACTGTTAGTCCCAATATGCCTCTGTTTTAAATGCTCATTATTTTGTAATATTTATATTTATTCAAACATTAAATGAGAACATTTTTTGTTTGGGCATTATGATTTGTTATTGATTTGCAATATTTTTTGACGAGATGTTTTAATGGGTATTGAAATTGCATTGATTTCTTAAGTTAATTAATATAAACATACTAAATTATACTTGAAAGGTTTTGTTGCATTTTGAATATTAAAATAGTTATTCTTAATAACACTTTGTTGTTATACTATGTTTTGTGATGTTTAAAACCCAATCTTTTCCAGTAAACTAGAGCTTATTAGACAGCGACTGATACAAGAACAGCTCAAAAATCTTAATGAACATGCTCTTGTGAACAAAATAAAATGCGAATTTTAGAAATGAATATATCAAGTGCTTTTTAAGAAAATTACAAACGAAATACAATGAACATGTATATTATAACTTTCTGGATTTTAGCAGTTTTGACATTCGTGATTAATTGATGACTTACCTTATTTGCAGTACTAATTTGCCTCTATAAAAACGTTACTTAAGAATTTAAAAATCCGCATATTTTTCTTCCCACCTTTAAATATCTTTGTTTCATAAATAAGTTTAGCAACGCATCAGCAATAATTGCTCTGATTTTAATGAAGTTATCATAAATATACACTGTACATTCAGTTATACCAATCTTTTACTATTCTGTATGCTGCCGACCTGTAGCAAGTATGTTGCAAGTTTGCAGCAAACAAAATTGTTAGCAGGAAAGGAATTTTATTATGTTTTGGCATATGATTGCCGCTAGCTGCGAGCTTTCGGCTATCATTGCATGAATCACTGCAAAATTGCAGGATCTCTAAAATATGTTTGCAGACACATTGGAAGAAATATGCTTTGTTACTCTGTTGAATATTTTTGAAGAAAGTTTGCAAGAACAGTACACAAGTCAAATCAGTTAATAAAACGCAGATTTTGGAATTTGATAAACTAAAATGTTTGGAAATAAAAATAAAAGGTGCCACAGAGTAGAAAAATACGCTAAAAGAAACCTAACAGGAAAAGATTATCATTAATATGACGACTTCAACTTATCTATCGTCAAATTTTCCTTCTTTCCAGTTTTTTATGCATATTTAGTTTAGTTGATTCGATATGCAAGCGTATGCTCTGTGTACAAACTGTTTCTTAAACTATTCAAGCTATTGTTGTTGGCACTTCGATGTCGAAGATAACCCTAATCCCATCTCCTTTATTATTAGTGTCAAGGTGTGAGCGCCAAGAGGGATGTCGAGTCCAAAAGCTTACTATTAACAAATAAGTGTAAGAAACAAGGATATAAAGTCAATATTTCACAAACTCTATGGTCGATACAATGATATGTCAAAAGGTACATGTATCATTAGGTCGACTCTTGACGAATGCTTTAAATATAAATAGTAAATTTATTATATTATTAAACTATATTAAATTGTCTACGGATTTCTTTTTCGTTTGCACGAGCGTGACAAGAAGCACACGGTGCATTTGATCGGTAGACAGGAGATACCTACTCCTCCATGGCACCTGGTCCGAGCTCTGTTGTTTTTATAGGTCCTGTTTGCTCGGATCCCATCCCAATTTGCTTACTGTTCGTAATCTCTAATTCATGTCAATAAAAAAGAAAAAAGTTATGGTACTTGTAGGAGTGCATGTTAAAATATATATATGCATACATGTATAAACAATCTTGACTTAACCTTAAATCTTGTAATATAAAGTAAAAAAAAACGTACAAGATATATTTTTTTCTAGGGGGTCAACAATTTAAGATACAACTTTTTTCAGATATTATATCTTAAGCTGCCAAGTATCAACTGGCAAAGAAAAAATTCACAATTTTTAGTTTTAAAATTTGATCATTTTATTACCTGTATATCTTTATATGGAACTCTTCTTCTAAAGGAGACCAAAATAGTATAAAAATGGCCACAACCATGCAGTCCCTTTTTGTAAGCATTTATTAGAAATAATGACGTCATTGCTTATCATGTATTAAACAAATATTTTTGAATATTAAAAACGAGATTACATGTGCAATATCAATGTTACATGCATATCACAAAGAAACAAGATACTCGGTAACACATTTTCTCTCCTTAGAATATCGTCTATGATATTCAGGTGAAAAGATTCATCCAATACATTATGCAGTCACACATTATGCATTCATAAATAACATTCCATTCCGACTAGTAATTCTGGTATACATTCTGCCTGACAACTATCGTTGATTCTGGTTGAGAGGTTTCTGTTTTATCTACACAGATATCTATATCAGTCCTTGTGTACCGCTCTGGGAAGACAAATAAGAAGGCTAATCCTATAGCAACACTGCCCACCAAAGTCCAGTTCATCCAATCTGTGCCTGCAGAGATTATTAAGTGTCATAAATCACCAGCAGTGAACAAAGTTTTAATGAATATGTTTTGAAAAATATCCCTATAGCTTGGCTTGTTAAAAGTAGGTCTTGTAAGCTTTTTAAGCAATTGATTGATTGATTGTATATTGTATAACGTCGAGTCGGCAATATTTCAGCGATATTTCGGCGGTTTAAGCAATTGAGTCTGAATACTATTCCGCTGCTTTAATTGATTAGAACTATAAAAATAAGAATAATTTATCATTTTATAAATTCACGCATAAGCTTATAGCTTACGTTTGAAAAACAGTATCGTTTTCGGATTATGAGTACATTGAAATAAAGATAAAAGTAAGTTTCATTTTAACTACTGTAGACGCACTTTTTTTCCACAGGGTCATTATTCCTCGGAATCTCAATTTCTGTTTAATCCGCGGGTAGAAAATTACGCGGATTTTCTAGATTGTCACTATATGCCTTATAATTATATTAATTACGCTTGGACAAATTTCCGCGGAAAACTGCGTACATAGCGTAAATAAATACCACGCGGAAAAAGGACTTCTACAGTAATCTTGACACCCACCTATATTTGGAATTTGTAGCATAAAGAAAAAGAGAATTCCAAATAAGTTGTTGAGCCATGTTAGGAATCCCCCTGTTACCCCCTCTGACACGGGAAATGTGGACTCCGCTCCCAATTCGTAGAAAAGGGGAACGGCACCGCTAAGAAACATCCCTCCTAAGATAGTGGAAATGTATACTTGTGCTAAAATATAAATACATCAAAAGGTTATGCACTTTTTGAAATTTGGAACAAATGATAATAAAATAAAACCATCAATGAAATTTTCATGGGTTGATTTTTCAGAACCTGATGCACAAAACATATTGAGAAAAATATTGTAAAACTCATTTAATGATTCCTTCAAGGAATTACCTGTGGAGAATGGTATAATCTTGACACACATTAGGGTGAACCACACAAAAGATCCTCCAGCCACACCAAACATCACCAAGAGAAAGAGCTTCATATGCCGCATAAAAGCATCTGAAAATCTTAAAATTAAATATAAAACATAAGTATATGTATAAAAATTTGTCAAAATGTTTTTTTATTTGCTCTCTTCATGTGATAGTAAAAATTTAGATGATAAAGAACATAGCAATAACATCTGTTATACCTTCCAATGGTTAGACCCGAGACACAACCTGCCATTATAGAGTAAAACCCAATCCATCCAACCTCAGTCTAAAAACAAGTAGCCACAATACATTGTACGATTAGAAATGTCATTTAAAAAACGCAGGTATATATATAAGAGAATATGACAAATATATGTACATGTATATATTAAGTTTAATCAATGTTTCGGTGATCTTAATTCATAGTTTGCCTTTTGTGTCAGTAAGATTCACAACTTAGACTACTAGTATGCTAAGGATAACAAACAACAAAAAGAGATAATCTAATGGGCGGAAAGCAAGATATGAATACATATAAGAATATATAAAAATGTGGAGATAGCGAACAACAATCAAGCTCAAAAGTCCACTTTAACAATGCAGAAACAACACAGAGTGGCAGCAAAGCAAACACAAACCTCTAAAATATCATAGGTAAGATCATGGAGTAATATGAATTCCCTATTACTATAGTAATCGGTCACACCAACCGTATTCTTCTTGTCATGTTCGGCCAAATCAAAAAGCCGTTGTCAGTTCAACGAAAGAAGTATGTAATGACGAGAAGCACCTACAACACATTATCATCAAAATCTTCAAACGCAGCTAATGTGAAAAAATGACCCGACCGTTTTTAAAAAAAAAACATACAGTCGACATTCGATTAAAAAGCAGATTTATTTGCAAACAAGGTGCTGGTATTGACCATAAAATTTGAGAAATGACTTTCAATGTCCTTGTATAATTACCTGATTGTTTTAGAATTTGATCAAACGTAGAACATGCTCTAGTGTAAAAAATCAAGTAGAAGACATAAACTTCCTTTGCAGTTGATGAAGATATATTGCTTCATCAATGAAATTTATCTTATTTAGTTATTAGTTTGATATATTAATGTCTTTCTTTAAGATAAAAGTCCATATTTGAAACAGACGTATCAGAATATGCAGTCTTTTATTTCAAAATTACAGAGATATATCGAATCAATGATGAATTGTTAAAACAACATCGATATAAATACATCTAAACATCAATTTAAAAACTACAGAAAGAACCTTCTTTTTTTCTCAAGTTTTTTTTATTACCTTTCCAATTTGCTTCATATGAATACAAAACAGGTTTGCTGATAGACCAAACACATCGGTCAAATGTCAGTAATACATGTATTGTATATATAATGTAAAGCTTGAGAAAATAAAGGGGTTGAAAAAATGTATCCAACATGCAGATGAAGAACATGGAGGTACAAATAGATAGCACAGATGATCCAACCGTATGAATAGGAATGAGACAAGAGAGAGAGATGCCCAATCACTGCCTGGTATGCTACCTCCCAGTTACTACTTTTACCTGTCCAATGCCCTGAGGATTCAGTATGACATCAATCACGGTTCCCCATGACCCGTATACTCCTGTTGGCAGAGCGTAAGCTAAGCCTATCAACCATATTGCTTTGTTCCTGTTCAAAGAGAACCATAGAGGAAATGTCATATTTTTTGTAACAAAATTATCTTGGACTGGCCTTCTTCATTTATTGCGTTTATGCACATTAGCTCTAATCATTGCACCACATAGGCTACTAGCCTTAATTAAAAATGATACTAACGTGGGTTCTAATTCAAAGCACAGGATGTGACTTTGGAATAAGTCTCATTTAACCAAGAAACCTTGATCAAATATTATATAATAATTGCAAACTCCCACCCACAAATATTTGCCGAAAAATATTATACTACACTTCATGGTAATATTTGCTATTGAGACTGATAGCTAAATACCATTCTATAGATAAATACTGTATCACCATGTCAGATACTCACCTGTTTCTTTTGCAACTTATTTAGTACACTCATACGCAAAACTTATATTGTTCACAATTTAAATGTATCTAAGTCCTACCGAGCAATCTTCAGTAGTGCCCTCCTATACACTACTCGCTCTGTAGAGGCTGATACACTCGGTGGTGATGGGGGTTTAGAGGGGATAAATAGGCTGCCTAAAAATAACAGTCCGGAGGCAGCAAATTCTATACAATTAAAGAGAAATGTAACATGTAATTAAAACACCTAGCTGATTCAAACATTGATATATATGATATATTCATTATTAATTTATTCATGTGCATGTTCAAACTACTGACCATAATACATAAGGTACATAATGTCCTGCTGGATATGTTTAAAATTGACCAAAACTGTTAAAAAAGAAAGTCTCATTTATTCAATGCCATATGTGAAGTTGTAGTACATGTAACATATATGAATATATACTCATTACCTTCAGAGGAATTTGTACTATTTCTTTGATTGTCATGCGTTGGTATATATAGATCTTCTGCTAATCTGAAAAAATGTAACTTTCCATTTCTCTAACAATTTATCATCGAAAAAAAAACACAAATATCCAATTTTCTCATATCCAACAGTGAACTCACGGAAAAAAATATCTTACCTGCTTGATGTGAGAGTATTATTTTGGAAATGAGTTTCATTTTTGTACTTTGGTGATGATACTAGCTGTGGACCTATAAACAAAAAAAAAAGACATCGTGAATGCTTACATCCATAACATTAAGAAAAATTAAATGTTTTATTGATACAACATTATTTTTACTCTCCATAAAATTGAAACGATTATGGGGTTTTTTTTTTTGTAACTTGCGGGTGTATATGTTTGCTAATGCAAAGGTCGCGGGACAAATTTTGATTATTTTAACTACATAATGACATATAACCTTTATATTTCCTATTAAAAAATGGAAGTGGGTAACATATATTATATCTATGTATATAACATGCACATGTTTTAATAGAAGAATTCCGGGAAATTCCTGGTAAATACCTATTACAAATGCCAAAGCAATTCCTACATAATTGAACACTGAAACGACTGCTGTGGCGCTTGTTCTCTGATTAGGTGGAAACCACGTGTTGGCAACCTGCGCAGGCGCAGCACAAGGCACTGTTCCAGAAATTCCATTTAAAATAGCACATAAACTACTCAGCCTGAAAATTCCAAATATTGCACAGAATCTTTACACACAGGTCAAGTAAATACATGACTTGTTTGATAATATTTGATAAGAGTTAATAGGAAAGGAGATGCCGAAGTTGGTGCAGAAAAAAGGATAGAGATGAAAAATCATAATTCGATTTCAGTGGCTTTGAAAATGAAGAAGTTTTCATTTCCTTTTAACCTGAACTGCACAATAATATTGGAATTATTTTAAAGTGAATTTAGATGTTCTTTAATTACTGACTCCCTGTAAATCAATGTAGAGTATTTCAGAAATGAACATCGAGAAAAGGTCCTTCTTTCACAAAATACCCACCAGGTGGCATATTTAGGTTCATAGGTAATACATCTAAGCCCAGTGCCAATCAGCAGTAAAACCGTGCAGGCCACAATGGAAATTCGTAAACCTGTAACATATATATTACATATAATACACTTAACACCATATTTTCTTACCTGATACAAACATTTTAACAATAATAGTAACTTGTTAAAATCTATCGATTGTAAAAGATGAAAACGGAAATTGGTCAGTCTGAAAATAGTTATCAAAAAAAGTTATCGTCAACAGATCAAAAAGGACCCGTGGAAACATCACGAGTGGGATCAGATGCCTAGGAGGAAGAAGCGTCCACTTTACTTTCAAAACCATCTTTGAACCATATGTATTGATCAGGTATACGGAGTACCCAGTAGTCAAAATAATTCTAAAAGCGATGACATAGCAAATGGTATGAAACTTATTAGACAAAGGACCGAACGCTAGTTTAATTTGTGCATACTTACAATCAAATTCATCACTAGTACATCTACCGAAACAAAAAGTTGACTTTAAAATGGGTTGCTGAAATCTTTGTAACATCAAATTATTTGTCATTAGCTTTAAACGGCTTAAAAATTGTTCGTACTTGAAGATACATGTGTAACAACAAATGATGATTTTCCTAAACAGGTTTTTGCCTTTTATACTAACCGGCTGAATAACAATATTAACATTTCAAGTAGAGCAATATGTGTGTTGGATGGTTGATCTTTGCCAAAAATATGAGAATTAAATCATGTGTAATTTCTAAAACGAGGAAAATCATTGACAAACATTTTGATGATACAGCAGTCTCGTTTAAAATAATAGTTTCGTCAGTTCTATGGTCGATACAATGACCTTGTCAGCAAATAAAATTTGTCATTGAGTCAAGAGCTGACTGACGTTTTTTAAACTAATTGTTAGTCCATTATTTATACACTGCATTTACGACAGATTTTCCATTATTTCCTAATAATGACAAGGAGCACACGGTAGGTGTGACCGATCCGCAAGGGATGCTCACTCCTCCATGGCACATGATCCCACCTCTGATGTTTTGGACGACCGTGTTTGCTCTGCTCCTATTTTGCACTATTTTAGGGACTTTTAAACTTGAATACTGTTCGTTATCTCCATTCATTTCATCCAATTGCAAAGTTCATTAAGAAGACACAGAAGAGTAAAGAAAGTAGAAAAGAAGAGTAAAAGCCAAGTAATATTTAATTAATGATAACAATGTTCACGTATTACAAGAAATTTAATTGTAATCGTCTATGAAAAGATACAACAGAAACATCCAAATCCTTAATTCTTTATTCAAAAAGGGCAAAAAAATATCTACCCATGATTACATACCTTTAGTATCCATGAAATAGCAAGCTGGAAATACTGTGATGATGTATGCAATGTTTCCTAAGTTTGGTAACATTCCAATCTGACTATCCTCCCACCCAAACACCACCTCGGCGGACTGGGTTATAGGTCCCCATGTGTTCCACACTGCAGCTTGTAGAAAGGATGCCACACTGAAGATGAAAAGAACGTACCATCGCCTTTTGTAAGTTATATATTTCTCCTTATTCTGCAGAAGCGGTTGTTCTTCCTCTCTCGTGGTGTTAATGTCATCATTTTGCACTTTTTTATTTGATGCATTTTTGCTTTCATTAATAGACATGATGTCTGAAAAACCGTGCACTGAATGTACAAATTACTCCATAATAAGGATATAATTTAATTAACACCGTTTAACATGACAAACTTATTTTTACTTTCACTTTACTGACATCCTGTTTACTAACTTGCACGTGATCTAGGTCACATGAACAGTTTAAAAGTTATCTACTAAATGGAAGTCTAGTGGTGTAGAAGGTTTTTATTGGACCATAATACACTGATAAAAAGTCTGTTAAATAATGATCCTGGGACCAGAAAAGGTTCTTTAAAGTACAAGAACAAAACGATTGATTGATTGATTGTATACTGTTTAACGAGAAAAAATTATCAAAAAAAAAAATTGCTTAATTTTGCCCGAGGACAATGAGATGGTATATCAATTTTGCTTTTCTTAAGCATATCAGTTTCAATATTTCATTTTTTTAATCTTTAAATCTTAGCGGGTATTGGTACTGATAAACAAATCAATACGAGAGAGGTTTTCAAAAATAATAGTTGTTGACTGCTCTCACCCACATTTATTATTCTTTATTACATTTATTCGTCCCTGTCCTTTCAAAATACCCACCCTTTCAACGTTACCACATTTTTAGATGATCGATTCATTTTTTGAAACGTAATAATTTTTTTATTTTATTTTTCTCCCTAATAGGGACCCTCATTACCTAGCAAATATTTTTCAAAGCTTTATATAGATTTTTTTTCAACTAATAGTATGATGAACACATGCTAACGACAAGTTTGTTATCCGAATCAATTTGTGTCTTGCAGCTTTCTGTAAGATTTGGTGGATTTTTTACGATGTTCTTATTGGTTTTAACTGTTATAGTGTTACACGTACGTTGAAGATATCTTTGAGAATTCTTCACTTGTTTTAAAGTACTGAGTATACCGCCTTAAATCGCCTTTTCGCAAGGGCCTACTCTTAATAGATGTTAGCCATTTTTTTTTTAAATTTAAGTAAAGGATGGTTTCCTCAACTTGAAAAGTGCTGCTGCTTTCCTTAAATCGACATGGGCATATATTCTTAAAATTTTTATTAATAAGATGCGAATTCTATATAAAGCAGCAGCACTTTCCAAAAAGTACAAAGTATGCAGAAACAAATGGTAACTTAAATTTTTAATTTCAGGTAGGATATGCCCTTGCGATATTGAAATTTGTTTATGACCTCCATTCAGTACACATACTATGCATTTTTCACGTGACTGTCCATTGATGGGACCAAACTTAGTTTAGTACAGAGTGGGGTATACTATGTTATTTCAGTTAAAACTGAAGTTGTGTATTAATAAAACGGCCTTATAAAAATAAATTCAGTTTTAAAAAAAGTCCCGTTTTTTGCACGTCTATATTCCATTGATTTCTTTATAGTAGGCCTTAACAGTGCTGCGTAGGGATACCGAATTTCATTCTACCAGTTTAAAACCGTGCCTCGTTATTATAAAAATAATAAACAAGGGGGGGGGGGGTTAGTGGCCAACTTTTTTCAAGGCCAACTTCCTTTCACTTCCATTTCCTTCCTATATTTCCTTGCTATAAATATACTGTGGCAAAAAGTTGGGGGCCAACCATCTTTTCAGTGGACATTTTCTATAGTAAAGGTACTGTTGGGAAATTTAATTGTAATCGTCTATGAAAAGATACAACAGAAACATCCAAATCCTTAATTCTTTATTCAAAAAGGGCAAAAAAATATCTACCCATGATTACATACCTTTAGTATCCATGAAATAGCAAGCTGGAAATACTGTGATGATATATGCAATGTTTCCTAAGTTTGGTAACATTCCAATCTGACTATCCTCCCACCCAAACACCACCTCGGCGGACTGGGTAATAGGTCCCCATGTGTTCCACACTGCAGCTTGTAGAAAGGATGCCACACTGAAGATGAAAAGAACGTACCATCGCCTTTTGTAAGTTATATATTTCTCCTTATTCTGCAGAAGCGGTTGTTCTTCCTCTCTCGTGGTGTTAATGTCATCATTTTGCACTTTTTTATTTGATGCATTTTTGCTTTCATTAATAGACATGATGTCTGAAAAACCGTGCACTGAATGTACAAATTACTCCATAATAAGGATATAATTTAATTAACACCGTTTAACATGACAAACTTATTTTTACTTTCACTTTACTGACATCCTGTTTACTAACTTGCACGTGATCTAGGTCACATGAACAGTTTAAAAGTTATCTACTAAATGGAAGTCTAGTGGTGTAGAAGGTTTTTATTGGACCATAATACACTGATAAAAAGTCTGTTAAATAATGATCCTGGGACCAGAAAAGGTTCTTTAAAGTACAAGAACAAAACGATTGATTGATTGATTGTATACTGTTTAACGAGAAAAAATTATCAAAAAAAAAAATTGCTTAATTTTGCCCGAGGACAATGAGATGGTATATCAATTTTGCTTTTCTTAAGCATATCAGTTTCAATATTTCATTTTTTTAATCTTTAAATCTTAGCGGGTATTGGTACTGATAAACAAATCAATACGAGAGAGGTTTTCAAAAATAATAGTTGTTGACTGCTCTCACCCACATTTATTATTCTTTATTACATTTATTCGTCCCTGTCCTTTCAAAATACCCACCCTTTCAACGTTACCACATTTTTAGATGATCGATTCATTTTTTGAAACGTAATAATTTTTTTATTTTATTTTTCTCCCTAATAGGGACCCTCATTACCTAGCAAATATTTTTCAAAGCTTTATATAGATTTTTTTTCAACTAATAGTATGATGAACACATGCTAACGACAAGTTTGTTATCCGAATCAATTTGTGTCTTGCAGCTTTCTGTAAGATTTGGTGGATTTTTTACGATGTTCTTATTGGTTTTAACTGTTATAGTGTTACACGTACGTTGAAGATATCTTTGAGAATTCTTCACTTGTTTTAAAGTACTGAGTATACCGCCTTAAATCGCCTTTTCGCAAGGGCCTACTCTTAATAGATGTTAGCCATTTTTTTTTTAAATTTAAGTAAAGGATGGTTTCCTCAACTTGAAAAGTGCTGCTGCTTTCCTTAAATCGACATGGGCATATATTCTTAAAATTTTTATTAATAAGATGCGAATTCTATATAAAGCAGCAGCACTTTCCAAAAAGTACAAAGTATGCAGAAACAAATGGTAACTTAAATTTTTAATTTCAGGTAGGATATGCCCTTGCGATATTGAAATTTGTTTATGACCTCCATTCAGTACACATACTATGCATTTTTCACGTGACTGTCCATTGATGGGACCAAACTTAGTTTAGTACAGAGTGGGGTATACTATGTTATTTCAGTTAAAACTGAAGTTGTGTATTAATAAAACGGCCTTATAAAAATAAATTCAGTTTTAAAAAAAGTCCCGTTTTTTGCACGTCTATATTCCATTGATTTCTTTATAGTAGGCCTTAACAGTGCTGCGTAGGGATACCGAATTTCATTCTACCAGTTTAAAACCGTGCCTCGTTATTATAAAAATAATAAACAAGGGGGGGGGGGGTTAGTGGCCAATTTTTTTCAAGGCCAACTTCCTTTCACTTCCATTTCCTTCCTATATTTCCTTGCTATAAATATACTGTGGCAAAAAGTTGGGGGCCAACCATCTTTTCAGTGGACATTTTCTATAGTAAAGGTACTGTTGGGAAAAAAGTTGGGGGGCCAGGCCAAAGGCGTTATAATTTCTTTAAAAATCGATCTATAAGTATAAAACTACAAACTGTGTATTTTGAGATCACAAATTGTTTTTAACTTTTTTGAGAAATCGACGCTACCTTTTAGGGCTTTCTAAATATAAAAATACATCTATTTATTCAAGATAGAGATGAAGACACATATATATTAATTTATTATTACGCATCCTTGTATACATTCTGTTTGACTCTAGTATGTGTACTGAATGGAGGTCATAAACAAATTTCAATATCGCAAGGGCATATCCTACCTGAAATTAAAAATTTAAGTTACCATTTGTTTCTGCATACTTTGTACTTTTTGGAAAGTGCTGCTGCTTTATATAGAATTCGCATCTTATTAATAAAAATTTTAAGAATATATGCCCATGTCGATTTAAGGAAAGCAGCAGCACTTTTCAAGTTGAGGAAACCATCCTTTACTTAAATTTAAAAAAAAAATGGCTAACATCTATTAAGAGTAGGCCCTTGCGAAAAGGCGATTTAAGGCGGTATACTCAGTACTTTAAAACAAGTGAAGAATTCTCAAAGATATCTTCAACGTACGTGTAACACTATAACAGTTAAAACCAATAAGAACATCGTAAAAAATCCACCAAATCTTACAGAAAGCTGCAAGACACAAATTGATTCGGATAACAAACTTGTCGTTAGCATGTGTTCATCATACTATTAGTTGAAAAAAAATCTATATAAAGCTTTGAAAAATATTTGCTAGGTAATGAGGGTCCCTATTAGGGAGAAAAATAAAATAAAAAAATTATTACGTTTCAAAAAATGAATCGATCATCTAAAAATGTGGTAACGTTGAAAGGGTGGGTATTTTGAAAGGACAGGGACGAATAAATGTAATAAAGAATAATAAATGTGGGTGAGAGCAGTCAACAACTATTATTTTTGAAAACCTCTCTCGTATTGATTTGTTTATCAGTACCAATACCCGCTAAGATTTAAAGATTAAAAAAATGAAATATTGAAACTGATATGCTTAAGAAAAGCAAAATTGATATACCATCTCATTGTCCTCGGGCAAAATTAAGCAATTTTTTTTTTTGATAATTTTTTCTCGTTAAACAGTATACAATCAATCAATCAATCGTTTTGTTCTTGTACTTTAAAGAACCTTTTCTGGTCCCAGGATCATTATTTAACAGACTTTTTATCAGTGTATTATGGTCCAATAAAAACCTTCTACACCACTAGACTTCCATTTAGTAGATAACTTTTAAACTGTTCATGTGACCTAGATCACGTGCAAGTTAGTAAACAGGATGTCAGTAAAGTGAAAGTAAAAATAAGTTTGTCATGTTAAACGGTGTTAATTAAATTATATCCTTATTATGGAGTAATTTGTACATTCAGTGCACGGTTTTTCAGACATCATGTCTATTAATGAAAGCAAAAATGCATCAAATAAAAAAGTGCAAAATGATGACATTAACACCACGAGAGAGGAAGAACAACCGCTTCTGCAGAATAAGGAGAAATATATAACTTACAAAAGGCGATGGTACGTTCTTTTCATCTTCAGTGTGGCATCCTTTCTACAAGCTGCAGTGTGGAACACATGGGGACCTATTACCCAGTCCGCCGAGGTGGTGTTTGGGTGGGACTTACCAATCTTTTTAGATAATCTGGTTTTAACATTTATTAACTTTCTTACAAAACCAAGTTTCTGACATCATACGTTTAAAAAAAACCCACATCATACTGTTGATGTGCTACTTATTTCTGTCAATATGAGAGATAATTATGTAAACATTCGACTTATTTTTGAATCAACATGTGAGATAATTATGGTGTTGTTTGAGTTAATTATGTCAACATGCAAGATACGTATGATGACATGTTACTTACGATCTTGCATGTTGACACAAATATCTAACATGTTTTAACTTGTATGTAGAAATTAAAAAAGTCGCATGTCTTCTTTATTTTATGCGCATTACTCGATAAATAATTTCTATATCTACAGGACTTGTACATATACATGTATGTCGTACTCTGGCGTAAGTAATCGACATAAAAATCAGATTCTATAAATAGATATTTTGCATGTAAAAATGCATTTTATATCACTGGAAAAATTACTCGCTCAAGTCACTTAGACGACTAGTAAATTTACTGTCTATGCATTAATCACTACCTTTAAAAAGTAGTTTTTTTCTAGGTATTGTATATTAACAAGATAACATTAGTATATCTAGAAGTTTTAAGTAACGTTCACTAAGATGGTAGGTATCTATGCGACCCTGCTCCACGACGAACCTTCTACTCACTATCTTAGCCAGTAAACACGAACTCTTTTAAAATCACGTTGTCATCTACATTCTTGGATAGATGACCTTCTTCAGTGCTAAATGCTGTCGTTATTGCAATCCACAAAACGAATAAGAATACCAGAGCATACCTGAGGACCGCCGTTGCACACCATGAATGCTTGATCACTTTTTTTAATAGCCTGTTATATATGTGGCATGGGCAGTGTGATAAATACTAGTATTGAGATGATTCCAACAAAATGTGGGAACCTTATCTTTGAACCTGCCCTTATTAATACAATTCCATATATCTAATAGTGCCTTGGGAATAATGATTAAAACTGGAAAAAATAAGAAGAAAAAGTCATTTGGAAAACTAGTAAAGTCTCAATTGGCCCCTTAAAATGAATATCTTAATTGTACTTTGTATGTAGCTTTAATCTGTACAGCTATATATGCGACCTTTATTAGTTAATTTCATTTTTATCAAAAGCCGTTATTTTAGAAATATGACATCATAAAAATAACGTTTTCCCGCCAGTTTAGCATATTTTGTATAAAACTGCTTATTTTCAAGCAGTTTTTCTTTCAGAAAATATAGAGCGCAGCCTAGAACAAGCTTTATATTTTTACTAAAGATCGAATTGTTATCGTCTTATTTCAATGAATCTAAATAAATCTCGGCCATTTGAACTTCGAAATAACTTTAAAATCGTGGTTTAGCCACACCTATACAAAAGGAACTGTTTAGCTTGTTAAACAATGTTTGAACATTCAGCGGGAGGATTTCATTGGTTTTGCAGTTGCATAATTTGATAATTCAATGTTTTATCATAAAAATGTTTAACAGAGGTCGTGTAATTGTACTTTCTCCTTCCTTTGAATACAAATGAAAAGCAAAGAGCTGTCAGACAAAATTGTCATTTTGATGAGAAAAATAAATATTGGCTATAAATTCCTTAAAATGGAATACGTTTAAACTTTTTATGTTAATAAGCTTTAGAGTACATCATTCCAATTTTTCTGATGAGAATGGATAAAATTTACTAATAGAAATGCTACTACCTGTGTCATAAATTATCAAATTTCTTATGAATACAAATAAAAATACTTTCATAAAGATTTCCTTTTAATTTTCAGAAATTAAAATGTTACTCTCTGAGTTGTAATTGGAATAGATTTAAGTTTGCCAATTAAAATATGTTTTTATCTTTTACATGCTTTCTAAATATTTTTTAATGATAAATCAAGTTTTTGTAAGTTTTAGATAAACAACGTCTATGGGTTGTCCAGTTGAAGCAGTGGTTGACGTGTTTGCTCGAGAATCGCGGTGCAAAGAGTTGATCCTTGTTTTACAGGTTCGAATCCAACTACAGGACATGTAGACCGGTCCTTCCAATAAGACCGTTTTGTATCGTCGTAGGTACTGGTAGCAAGAAACTTCCCTTTCTGCTCAAAGATGAAAGGGGACGAGTGTAAGTTTATGCACCCCCACCTACACTTACAGCTGAAGGCGGCTCAACATGAGTGAAAAAAATCTGGAAGGACATTAAACATAAAGTAATGCCTGAAAAACTTTGTGCATGTTAACCTTTCGAAATAATAGTAAAAAAATAATTATTAATAATATCCGGACACTCATAGACTATAATCAAATCTTTCAGTTACAATTTTAAAATTTGAAGAAAATTCAAAATTGCAAATTTAGGGCTGAAGACTTCCCAGTATATCACAAAAAAGTACGGGATTCAGTTTCTCCCTAAAACATTGGATTTATTCAACGGAAGGAAATAATCTATCTTTCTTGTCGCATATACACTTATTAGGGCTGGGTATTGGCCCAAGATTTCGTATTGCGATATATTGCGATATTTTTAACTGTATTGCGATATGTATTGCAATATTTTCAATGTAATAAAAACCAAGATAGAGATGAAGACATTATCGTATTAATTTATTATTACGCATCCTTGTATACATTCTGTTTGACTACAATTGTTGTTTCTGGTTGACCAGTCTCTGTTTTGTTTACATTCAAATCTATATCAGTTCTAGTGTATCGTTCTGGAAATATAAACAGTAAAGTCAAAGATACGCCTATACTGCCCACCAAAGTCCAGTTCATCCAGGCTGTACCTAGAAAATAAATAGAAATTCAGTATTGTATCGATGTCATTAAGATGCATCTTTTTAAATGTAAAGTTAAACCCTTTTACGGTAAGTCCGGTAAATTCCACGGAGTTAAAAGATACCAATCGCGATGGTTTTAATTTCTCCCTGCAAGAATTTAATTTATAGTTTGCATAAGTATTAAAACTTTTTCAAAAACTAATGATAGCATTCGCGATAGTTTAAATTCGCGGAATATGATGGATCGCGAAAATAGTATAGTTAAAACCATCGAGATTATTTACCAATCTACTGTATTCAAACAAAGAGCGAAGAAAAGAAGAAAGATGATGAGAGCTTAAAAACAGTTTTCTAATTTTATTAAATTTTAGTTCTGACATTTTGATCCAATATGAAAACTTTTTAATTTTTCTTTTTTTTAATACCTACCCATATTTGGTATTTGTAGTACTAATAAATACAGAATTCCTATTATGCTGGAGAGGCACGTTAGAAATCCACATGCTACCCCCTCTGATACAGGGAAAGCTGCCTCCGCCCCCAATTCATACAACAGAGGGGTGAATCCATTAAAAAACATCCCTCCAAAAATAATGGAGATATAAACTTGTTCTGAAATTTGAAAAATACTTTGTCTACCCAACTAATAAAATAAAATTTCAAGTCAAATTTTATCATAAAATTTATTTACATTTAAGAAAAAATACTATGGAGATTAAATTTTGTTTAAAGGGTTTTAACATTGTATTGCTGGTTGATATTACTTTATACATAGCTTCTCGGTGTGAAATATCATCATGTACATTTCTAAAGCTATGACTGTCCTGAAATTTTATCTACATTTTTTTTTGTTTGTTAAAGTAAAAATTAAATTTTCCAAGGTAATAAAAATGAAATAACCAATGGATCTATGTACATAAATGCCACCATCTACAGTATTTATCAAAACTTCAATGTATGAATCATGGATTCAATATATTAAACTTTTTTTTTTTAAATCCAATTCTTTTAATTCTGACATCATTGAATCTGCTAAGCAACTATTTGCCTGTACTATATCACGATTTTTTCCCTAATTTAACTAGAAAGTCTTTGCACATAACTACCCAAAAACGTACCCGTGGAAAACGGTATAATCTGGACGCGCAATAGTGTAAACCATAAAAATGATACTCCAGCCGCAGCCAGCATAACCATACTAATCAGTTTCATATGTTTCATGAACATATCTGAAAATCTAAAATAAAAACCAATTTGAAAACAAAAATAAACAATGACATTTCAAAGTTTTCCCTGTGCATGCAGTTTTGCATTCTTTTTTTCAACATCTACGTTTCGCTTTTCATTACCCAAGAATAAACCCTTGCTAAAGAAAAAATAATATAAATCATTTGTAATTTATGGGTTACCTTCCAACTGCTAGACCTGCGACACAACCTGCTATCATTGAGTAAAAACCAATCCATCCAACCTCAGTCTAAAACAAATATAACGTTGTATGTCACAAAATATAAATATGAAAATGAAATAGTAGTATTCACCAACTATCTTTTTTCTCGTTAAAAGTTATTGTAGATATTTCAATCAGTTATATATTAACTATCAATGCTAATCTGAAAGGAAATTAACTTCTAAAATCTTAAGTCATAGAAAATCAATATTCGTATGGGATTTTTTTCAGATTTTTTACATTGGAGAATAATAAGGGTACTTTGATGGGTGTGAAATTTTAAGGAATAAATCATGTAAAGCTGCACAAATCGTTACAATCCTTACTTGGCCTATTCCTACGGGTTTCAGGATAACACCAAGAACTGATCCCCATGCTCCGTACACTGGAATACCATATACCAATCCTATACACCATACTGCTTTGCTCCTTACCAAGAAAATTAGTAATGGCACAAAAGGAATAATTCGTTAATTTTTTAATTAATATCTGTTATGGCGCTATAATAAAGTACTCAACAAGATAAAGGGTAAAAAAAATTTACCCTTTGAAATCATCTATTATAATATTTGATGTATAATAAAAAAAAACATGTTGGTTAAAAAATGCCAAATTTGATTCTGATAACTTAAATCGACATACCTTGTAGGGATTCTTATCGCATTTAGACTGTGTTGAAAAGCAGTTTCCTTTATCTGTTTATGTTTAAACTTACTTAATAATATTCTTTAGCGCCTTCCTATACTCAACACGTTGTGTTGATGCTGACACACTTGGTGGGGTAGGGGGTTTTGCTGGCATTAAAAGACTTCCCAAAAATAACAGCCCCGCCACAGCAAATTCTAAAAAGAAAAGCAAATTTGCAACAACTCTATAAAATATTCGTAGTTTTAGCCAAGGTTTGTGATATATTTTGATCAAAGTTAATATCCAGTTTTGATCATATTGAAATTTTCTACTGGTATTGTGGATCAAAAGATGTTTTAAATTTAAATTAAGTGAACATCTTTTCAATAATGCTTTGTTTTAAAACTTCATGTACATATAGTGCTATCAATGTGTCAAAGTTTCGACCTTATGTTTTGTGCATTTTATAATGCAACAAGCTTCACATTATAAAAGAAGTTATTATATTAATTTAGTTCAAAATGAGCATCCTAAACATATATTCTGTATTCGAAATATGCTTCAAAAGATACACTATCAGAGATAGATAATGACTTTTTGTGCACTATTCGGAGATCAACTAAAATACTGATTCATTTAATGTTGGAGCAAAATGTTGCAATGAATATAAGAAGGGGTAAGCGAGAAGTGATGTGATTAGGTACACAGCAAAATATCAATCTTGCATTTAAAAATTAACTCTTGTGTTACATTTAAATCATCTTACTTACCATAATACATGAAGTGCATGATGTCTTGACGCATTTTTGTAAAGTTTATCAATTCTGCAAATAGAATAAATCTTACATTTTGTCCTTAGTTTTCATATTTAGTCAATACAGAACTGGCATTCCAAATATGTTTACGTCCATTCTGATTACAACACACTATATTTACATAATAATCAAACAGCTATTAAAACGTTGTTGTCCTTATCGATTTGATTCAATACAATGTACTGTACCTTGGGTTGAATTTGAAGTGTTTCTAAAATTGTCTTTTATTGTTACACCTATATTTTCTTCTAAGCTAAAAATAAAAACACCCACTTCTTTATATATTATAACTAAAAATGAACGCATTTATTGAAATTGTATATCAGGTTTCAGTTCAATTGAAGATACCTGATGATTGTAGGTGTATAATTTTGGACAGGAGTTTTACTTTTAAATTCATACTTTGGTGAATCAACCAGTTGTGGGCCTGAAAAAAGAACAATTAATAACAGGAAGTAGAAATGCAATAAAGCCATTACTATTTTATTAATTGCAAAAACGAAATATCACATTCATTTTGATTTTTAAGACTTTAAAATCGCTGTTTACCAATGAGAAATGCCATAGCTGAGCCTAAGAAATTGCAAACGTATATTACAGCTGTGGCACTTGCTCTCTGATTTGGTGGGAACCACGTGTTTGCGACCTGTGCAGGTCCAGCTCCTGGAACTGTTCCAGCAATTCCATTCAAAACAGCACATAGATTCATTAACCTGAAAGTTTATGAAAATATTTTACGAAAACATTACATGAACATTTATGTTCTGATATACATGTACCAAGAAATTAGTTGTTTGGCATTCATATCATCCTTTCATCACTTCTTAAATTAAGGTATTAATTTTTTGACATCAGAAGGTTTTCAACGTGACTGCAACTTATAAGATGATTGGTTTCAACTTGACTAAATGGAGGATAAAATGACCCTTAACGTCGAAAACTACAGAAACCATAATGAAATAAAAGAAAGGTGGTGATTTCGATTACAAAATGTCATTTTCACCACTTCCTCCAACCAGGAATAGGGTTTTCAGAGTTTGTGTTTTAAGGGTTGGTATTGATTTATTTATTGTTTATTGATTTTTATCACACTTAACATACCTACCATGTGGCGTAAGTAGGTTCATGTGTAATACATCTCACTCCTGTACCAACCAGGATCAGAGCGGTGCATATCAGGAAAGATACTCGTAACCCTTTTGTAAAAACAACAAAAGTAATTACTTCATTTGATATTTAACGTATACTTCATATTTATTAGCTTTTGTAAGCATAAACCATTCGTATATCTTTATCAACTTCATCTATTCTGTTAGTTCTATGTATGTATATTAAGTTAATTTATCTCAGATATAGAGTTATAATATTGAGTAAAATTTTATCTAATATATTTTCACACTGCTTTTAATCAAACAAGGTCAGTTCTCAGTTGTTGTTTCATGTGTGTCATTAACTATAATACTGGTATCTATTTTTAGAATTTGAAAACAACGGAGGGAATATAGAGTGCAATCGACAATTTTCTGAATACATATTTCCTGTCACTTCAACAAAAAAATTTATATATGCTATTTATATACCTTTTGTGTCCATAAAATAACTGGCCGGGAAAACAGTGATTATGTAGGCAGCATTTCCCCAGTTGACAAACATTCCAAACTGACTATCCTCCCATCCAAATACCACTTCTGCCGACTTGGTTATAGTGGCCCAAGTGTTCCACACTGCAGCTTGTAAAAAGGAAGCTAGGCCAAACACAGCAAGGACGTACCATCGCCTTTTGTAAATTTTGACTTTACTTTTCTCCTTGTTTTGAAAAAATGGTTGCCCTTCATTGTTTGTGGCATCGACATCGTTTTGAACTGTTACGTTTGATGCATCACTGCGTTCACGTACCGACATAATGTTTTGTTAGTATTAAAGTCAGCAGTCAATTTGCACATTCTGCATGTTTTATGAAGATCACGTCACGAAAAAAGATCATTGACATCAAGAGGATGTAAACAAATTTGGACTTAGAGATGACACAATGTAAAGAAAATATCGTTAACACACCACCAATAGGAGTAATCTATCCACTTTAGCTTTGTCAATTATAGCGCTTTAAAACATTCTGTGCGAAAGGTAAACAAACTCTCAGGTGATTAAGGTCACGTGGATCGACTTAAAATACACCTCTAGTTGTTAATGATAACGTATTTACTTGTACACCTACATTTTGCAATTAAATGCATGTTGGTAAACTTTTACAGGGTATCTCGTGTGCTGACAGAAACGATATACCTAATCTTATGGCGAGAGGAAGAGTTAAACAACGATAAGTACATGTTTTTGTACTGTGTCTTTATATACATCTGTATATTTATATATATACATGTATTTATTACATGAATTCATCTACGTATAAAACAGATTTACTCCTGGACCAAAAAATGGGGTAAATGTTTAACATTGTTTCATAAAACATTAACATAAAACATAAAAAAAAGGAGATTTAATAAGGTGATTTATTTTTATACATTTCAAGACAACTAAAAAAAATATTACCGGTGCGAATATGCATCCATGTCTTTTTTTAGAATTTACATGAAATTCTAAACCACATGCCAGAATGAAAATTGAAAATGTTATTGTTTTTCTCTTTACTGACAAGAACTTAGACTTTTTCAGTTTTAATTCAAACCAAAAATGACTATCAAAACTTGTGCTGTAATGCTAAATTAGAATTGAATTTACTTGATTTTATCATTGATTCTTCCTTTAAAAATATACCCCAGCTGTAAGATTTTTATACGATAATAAACCGATGACAAATTTTAAGTTAAGATAGTCATTCTTTGATTTTTTTTTACTTGTTTGGCGTCAACCCCTCACTGCTTTAGGGCTTGTGGCGCAATTGTTTGGACGCCTCCAAAGATTTACTCACTTATGTAATATTTTATGCATATTTACATGTACTCTGATATGTCCACTGCATATCAATTTCTAGTCAGTCTCAGGGGGAACACAGTCTTGTACCTTTCACCTATGTACATGTAATCTGTATTGTTTAATATAAGGTGATCTCCCATAAAGATTTGTTATACATTTTACTTTATGTCATTGAATTAAATGACATATTCGATAAAACTGCATACCTGTGTTTTGTTGTTTTTCACTGCACCATCAGACTGATATTTCTCAAAGATGGCATAAATATTAGAAATATATAAGTAATATTACTTGATTTTTCTGTTATTTTTCTACTGGCTGTTAAAGCAATAAAATATGATCTGCTTTGTATTTGTAAACATATCCCAAATGATAAACTATACCATTGTCTGGGGTTTACTTCATTTTTTCAAAGAGTTCGAGCAATATGCTACAAACTGAAGTTGTCAGAGGTAAACATTTTATCGTACAATTTTATTTGCTACATGTATTTAATGTTGGACAAAATAAAAGAATTTATTCTTTTGTGGTTGACATGTGTGTTCAGAAGCTCTGATTGAAGACAACTACATAGCAGAAATATTTTATTTAAAATTATTTCATATACATGTACAAAACAATTTGCAGTACAGAATCCTTTCCTATTAAATTTCAAAAACGGTCCTTTCCTATTAAATTTCAAAAACGGTCTTTAAATGGCCTTTAAATTGTAACATAATAAAATGATGAATCATTGCAATATCATTTGCCTCCCATTATGCTATCAGATTTGGCACAGCGTATGCAATGCTTGCGGCAGTCTTGTAATGACCCTATGTGTTCAATACACCAAAAGGATTATGGGGGAAAGTATGTATATAGTTCCAGTACCTCAGTGTATAATTTAACAAAAGCCCTTCGTATATTGAAGATAATTTATTATAACACATTACTTTGGAGTTATTTCGCTTTATTCATTCTATACAATTACCTTTTCAGCCAATATGATTTATCATTAGGTCAAATGCTGACTGGCATTTTTCATACTAGGCCATAGGCACACTGAATTTTCGACGGATTTTGCAGTTACTTTTCGATCATGACAAGGAGCACATGAGGAGAGTGACCGGTCGACAGGGGATGGTCATCCTTAAATGGTACCTGATCCCATCTTTGTTGTTTTGGAGGTCCGTGTTTGCTCTGCTCTCTTTTTGTATTGTTTAATGGATTTTTGAGGTAAAATACTGTACGTTGCCCCATACATCTCATACATTAGAACTAGAGTTGCATTGTCATCATAATATCCTTATGATTAAAAAATTCTTTTTGGCAAGAATATAATAAGAAAGGTTAACCTTTACATCGAAAAAGTGGTTGAAAAGAATTTAAAATGTTATAATAACGAACAGGGATCGAATGAAAATATAGTACGTTAAAAATATATAAAAAAGATTTTAAATACGAGCCCCTGGAAATGCCAGAGATAAATTCAGGTGCCAAGAAGTAGCAAGCATCCCCCAGTCCACTGTCGACCGGCCACATCTGCAGTCAGCCCATGGATTGGTCATGGATGAAATATGTGGAGATGTCATACAGTATTTGAACCTAAAAGTCTATTAAACATAGAATAGGAGCGGAGCAAACACGGACCTTAAAAACGTCACAGGTTGGATCAGGTACCATGGAGGAGTTAGCATCCCCTGCCGACCCGTCATTACAACCATGTGCTTCTTGTCATGTTCGGGAAAACAGAAAATTCAAATCTAGTGTAAAAGTGTTATGTATGAAACATGACCCCAGTGAGAGATTATCTGCTTACAAGATCATTATAACGACCATAGAATTTACAAATGCAGACATTAAACTCACTAACATCAACCCATGATCTTCCAGCAGCTTCCATAGTATTAAAAGTGAACGCAATTTCGTTTGTTAAACGGTTTAGTTGTTATCTGACCCTACTTATTGTTAATAAGCAGTAAAACATCCAATTACGAAACACATGTGGCAGACTCTGGTATTTTTTATTCCGAGATTGCTGGTATCGTGGCGTCTACATACATGTATGATGAAAATAAAAGTATTGCTAATTGATAAAACGTCGTCCATATATATATATATGTATATATATGTCTTAATGCCGAGTTGATAGCCATAGGAAGTATTTCTCTCTTGACATGTGGTAGTTTTTTTTTAAATAAATTCTGCTTCAAACGAAAATGAGGAAAGATCATCGATTGCCAACTTATTTTATTGCAATTAGCAAGACATAGGTGTATAGTACCGCATTAGATCTTTCACCGGTGATTAAAACGGAGGCTTGTGCATTAGTGCTTATATTTAAAAATATAATGTCAGTAACCCTATAATATACATGTGGAATGCGATAAGATAGTTGATTCTGCTAAGTCGTGATCTTTTTAGATTGATTCCTGTTGAACGGAAGTTTCAAAGTTATGCCAATAAATGTGTCTCTTTTGTCAATCTTTGTAGTGATTTAAACTGAAATTCACATTGCTGAGTACTCTTAGCTTGGCAGTTGATTTATAATTTAATCTAAATCAATCAGACATTACATCATTTTCATTAAATTATGATAACTTCCAGTAGAAGATATTATTCATTAACACTTTTAGTCTGCTTTAAATTATATATTTAAAATCAGAATCTTAGCTTGCACTTTATCTTAATAGAACAATTCATTAACAGCCTTGCAGCATTTAGTAAAGTCAGCTTGACCGCAAATATGCAACCGCAACTTTGAAAGAAGGAAGGATTTCAAACTTTATTTTAATTTTGGTTGAATTTAAAATTAACCCAAAACACGAGCGTTACGGAATAAGCAACTGTGAAGTTTATATTTCGATGTTCTACATATGGCAGCATATGTACCTCATTAAGTGTATGAACATATGGAGATAACAAGCTCAAAAATCCATAAACAAAACGAAATTTGAGCAGAGCACAGAATGACCTACAAAACATCAAAGGTTGGATCAGGTGCCATGGAGGAGTTATTATCCAACCACAAATGTCAACTACAAATTACAAATAATTTTTTTTACAAGACTGGCATATGAACATAGAAAATTCATCTAAATGTTTAAATTACAGGATTTTCAAAAACAATTTGGGACGAGAAATGTACTTAAGTAAACTCCCAAAAGACCTAAGAATTGTATTAACAAAATTTAGAACTTGTAACCACAAACTTCCAGTCGAATCTGGTAGATGGACTAATACTGATAGATCTTTAAGATTATGTAATTTATGTAACAAAAATACTTTGGGGATGAATTTCACTATGTAATGGAATGTCAATATTTTTCGTCTTTACGGGTACAACATATTGATAAGAAGTATTGTACTCATGTTAATACTTATGAATTTGAGAAAGTTATGTCCATCACAAATGTTGTCTCACTGTTAAAACTGTCTTTGTTCGCTAAAATGATACTGGCCTGCTTCTGGTAACTATTTTCTGTAATTGACACTACTCTTCCTTACTTGACTTCGTATTTTGTATATATGTAAATATGTTCCTGTACCTCATATACCATTGTATGGTCTGAGTGTAAATAAACAAACAAACATATGGCAGCATATGTACCTCATTAAGTGTATGAACATATGGAGATAATAAGCTCAAAAGCCCATAAACAAAACGAAATTAGAGCAGAGCAAAGAATGACCTCCAAAACATCAAAAGGAGTTATTATCCAACCACAAATGCCAACTACAAATTACAAATAAAAAACATATTCCTAAATGAATTTTGATCTCAGATTTTCTTATGATGTTACACTTTCTCTTACCATTACACTACCATGATTGCATACCCCTAGAAACATTATTTATAGCAAAATCGATCTTCGTTTTGATTAAAAAATACTAGTACGTATAATTATCATATATACTAAGTTATTGAAAATACCAATTTTTGTATTTGTTCTACCTTACTTTTCTTAGAAAATAAGTTTATTTTGAAGCCGAACTAAATAATAATGATTCTGATATTAATTAGCGGGAAATATTAAGCAATCTCTTTCTGTGCTTCAGATGTTTGAAAATGTAAACCTAATACATGTAGTATGTTGTTGTCACAGAAAAAGAACAAAGTTGACAAGGTCCATAACAAACATGAAAGGCAAAATATATGCAATTTATCCTTTGACGGTTTTAAATTAAGACAGCATTGATTAAAAATTGATTAACATTCCTCACTTGACGTAAATCATATGTAAGCTTCCGTTTGATACCTGGTACAAATCTTACAAATCAACATATTGAATCGGATAGGTGTCATTTCTTTGAGCTTTTTGAAAGAAATTTTTTTGAGCAGCACAAGCATCACTAGTTTCTGACATGAATTGAAACTGAAAGAATTATAAGAAATATCTTCACCTTATGCTTCTGAGAATGAAATTGCTCATAAATCATCTTTTTGAATGATTTGTTTTTTCTTGAACTTTTTGGAAGTAACATTTCATTCATAGGCATTACTATTTTAATATTTATAACATAACTTTAGACGTCTTTCCTCAAGTACTTGAAAACACTGTCGACCTGCCAGAAATTGAATGATAAATTTGATAAATTGCATGTTGCGAGGAAAAATCTGGACACAATAATACAATAAGGAAAAAAGTTAAAGGAGATGGATTTAGAATTTAAAGCTGATTTTTATTTTGGCTCCTCATTTCGTTGTGCAGACGATGTTACGCAAAAGTTCCCTATTTGACCTAATTGTAAACGCAAATCAAACATCGAACAATTATTTTATCAGTTTACTATATTCATCATCTCTTTAGTCATTACAAAACACAAGCATTATTTCACTTTTGGTTTTTGACATAGGTGGCTTACCACAAACATTACGATTTGTACGTCGAATATATACATGTTCATTCAAAGAACTGTGTCATCTAAAGGGAGGAATTATTGAATGGAATTCTTTGTTCTTTGCAACGGAAACCTCTAATCAACTGTACTAATCGTTTTTGGTTTTCTCAGACTGGTTAGGTTAAGCAGAGTGTAAAAGATGACATCCTCCTTCCCATTATCTGTTTACTAGTATATGAATGATGTATGCGAACTTATGATTTTTTGCGCTCGTTTTTTGATAGATTTACAACAAGAGATTAATTCTTTCCAGTTGACATAAATGAAAGTGTTAAAAAAAGACCATAGCATTAATATGTATTTATTAACAACGCAATAAAAGTTCAAATTCACGAGAACCACTTTATTATCTTCTTTATTTTCAAGAAGGATTTCTCAAGCGCTAGATTTTAACTGTTTTGCATTATTTTTGACAAAAATTAAATTATATATTTTTGAAACCGGTATTTTTTTTTCTATTATAATTATAATGAATACTAAAAAGAGTCAATTTTGTTGTAGGAAGTTCATTCATTAAGATTTATAAGCATTTTGTAATTTCAATAGTCATGATGATAACCTTGTTCGCAAAACAGCGCATAATTGGGGCGTGTTGTGTATTTTGGGTACTTTTTTCAAACTAATTGCGTCATTGTTTTTTATAGAATTATTCCACCTACTAGATCAATATATAGAACTACGTGTAACAGCGGGGGTATCCTGTCGACAGAGCATCGTTTCTCCTTCTAGGCACCTGATCCGACCACTGGAATTTTCAGTGGTCCCTGTCTTTTACCATGTTCACAAATTTATAGGTTTTTTAAATGTTAATATTTACCTATTTCGCTCACATTGATAGTCATTTTTAAAGAACTGACTAAGATTTTGTAGTATGGCATTGGTAAGTCAATCATCAGAAACCACGATGCGGTTTTTAAAAAATATGTAGACTACTCTGACCCAGTTGATAAGTCTACCTTCCTTAAGTATTAAAATTGATTAATTTATGTCGTTAAATGAAAATAATAAAATTGTTGTTGAGATTCAATTTTTTTAACAAAGTACAAATCATTCCTCATGTTAAGCAATCGTATTCAAATTTCAGTGAAACAATAGAGTTATGAACAATTCAAACACAGATTTCTGAAAGTATCAGCGGAGGGTTTAAGTACCTTGAAGTGCCTTGCGTCCCGTCAAACCGTCACGTGCCGCTTAATTGTCATGATAGGGTATAAACACAATTAAATCGGTTGACCGGTCAGTATAAAAGTAATGGCTGATAATGACGTTATTATTTGTAGACGCAAGAAAACAGTCAACCTACATTGATAATAGAAAAAATAAAGCAGCACGCTCATGAAGTTTTTTTTTTATTTATGTGTCATCTATGTTCCTCTGTTATAAAACATCCATCAGCGAAACAGATGAATCAGAATGCAGTGTCTTTCAATGATATATACCCCGGTATAAGTCAATGTATAAAATGAAATGAATACTAGTATTAGACTGGTACGTTTTAGATCAAATGGATGTTATCAATTTCTTTGATCCAGTAAAATCACGCTGTCCAACCAGAATTTAAATTATTAATCCCAAGCTGCGGTCTGCGGGGGATGCTCGCTCCTCATGGCACAGGAGTTCTACCTCTGATTAAATCCTCAATGTCACCCGATCCGAGATCTGATGTTTTAGAGCCCTGTGTATACTCTATTCCTATTTTGCATTGTTTAAAGGACTTTCGAGCTTGAATGGTATTATTTCTACATATTTCATTAGATTGATTGATGTCCAGAAATGAGGATAAAAAATTTAAAAAATGTATTCATTTTGACGATATCAAACTCTCATGAAACGGGAGGTTGGGTAGGCCGGGGACCATAAAATACACATTTCCCCCTTTTTCGCTGTTGGTAAAAAAATGTGTTATTCAAACATATGAGAATTGTAGAAATTGTTTCCTCAGGTACTTAAACGCTTTTGATCCGTCAGAAACTGAACGATAAAGATAAGGAACTTGCAAATTGAAAGGAATAACTGGTATAACAAAACAATAATAATGATTTAATATGATCTCTCTCTCTCTCTCTCTCTCTCTCTCTCTCTCTCTCTCTCTCTCTCTCTCTCTCTCTCTCTGAGAAAGAGAAAGAAAGAGAGAGAGGGAGGGAGAGATGAAAGAATTCATGATTTTATTTCGGTTCAATTCTTTGTTGAACAGATGACACGAAACAATAGTATTTTATTCTACCTAATTTCTTGTGCAAATCAAACATTGAACAATTAGTTTTATCAGTTAATCATATTAACTTTTTCTTGTCATTACAAAACACAAGCATTAGTTTAAATTACTTTTATTTTCTGACAAACATACCACATACCACATACATAACGATTTGTACATCTTATATAAACACGCTCATTCAAAGAACATCTAAAGGGAGGTATTATTTAATAGAATTCTTTGTTCTTTGTCACACAAGCCTCTAATGAGTACTAATTGGTTTGATTTTCTCGGAACTGTTAAATAAAACAGAATGTAAGAGAAAAGATTTCTTCCCAATTTACTATTTATATGGATGACGTATGGAATTTTTGATTTTTTTCTTCTTTTTTATAGATTTACAACAAGAAATTATATCTTTCAATCAAGGATCCTAGAAGGAGGGCTTTGTTGCCATAAAGAAATATGAAGCCCTTGTCGAACCATCACATCCGCCGTATGCCGCTTGTCAAGAAAGGATAGGTAAAGAAATTGGTTGATAATGACGTAACTATTTGAAGACGCCAGAAGACAGTCAAGCTACATTGATAAAAGAAAAATTAAAGTAGCAGGCTCATGGAATTTTGTTAATTTGTCATTACTATCCTTCTGTAATAAAACATCCATCATAGAAACAGATGAGTCAGAATATGCGGAATCCTTTAAAGTTAAACTGAAGAATTTCTTCTTCTTTTTTTCACTTTTTCTTAGAAGAACCAAAAGCCACTATGACAAAAATATTTATTTTTAAACGAGGAATAGGAAATTGGGATTTTCCCTTATTATACTTATATATGAAAGAAATTCAAACTTTATTTTTAAAAATAACAATTATATGACAAGGTATCCGAATTTCTTAACTTCAAAGAAAAAGAAATTTCTTACATGTAGTTTCTCTCTTTCATTTTCGAAGCAGAAAGTATTTTCATAGACAGAAATGCGCTTTTACATATTATCAACTGAGCCCCACCTATCTTCTCCATAACAATTGACCATAGGGTAATGACTTTCATTGTTTTAATATAAAGGGTGATTTTGGTCATCATAGATACATGTATTCACTAATTATACCTGCTTAAAACTCAGAAACAGAGACTATGTTTAAGGAATACAGGATTTTTTTCACTATATAACCCAAAGGGTTTTAAAACTTCAAAAATGCCAACTGACCAAAGGACCATGAATTCACATTTTCTAATCTCGACATCAGAGAGTTTCTTTGCTGAATTTGCATTTTACTGTTCGATCTAAATATCCATACTGTACCGCACTTTTTGTAACGAATTTTAAGTAAATTGCTATATGCGTTTTCGCAATAATGCCAATGGTCTAGCTGCTTGATGGAAAAAGATTTTAAAAGACTGCATAATTTTTAAATAATTTACACACCACTCATAAAATAGGAGGAAGGGGAGGCCAGGGACGATGAATTACACAATTTTTGTTCTATAAAATTATTTGAAAAACCGGTATTAAGTGGTTCCAGAGAAAAAGCTGAAAATAGTCGATTATAAAAATTAACGGACAAAGGTTAACGAAAACGGATAGTAATAGTTCATTTGAGTGACCCAGATGAACTAAAAAATTGAATTTTTGTATAATTTTCTGATAAATTATTGAATTTCAAATCGAGTTTCCTTCTTTTGTGTTTGTCCAAGCGTACTCTCTTAATAAACAAAAAAAAAATCATGAAATGTACAATATTTTAAAGAATAAACAGCATGAAAATCGTAAATAAGAACAATCTATTTATTCTATACAGATTGGAAGATTGCACCTGCAGGAAATATTTCTTTTCAAATTATAAAACTCTCCTTTTGCTATGCGAACTTTCTCTTTTCATTTTATCTGTATAATTTCATTGGTTCGGTAACAACTGAATTGTTGACTGTGGTAAACCAAAGAGCACAACAAAATGTCAGTAGAACAAACCATGTTCGAGAATTGCAAATTTATCTTTTAATTAGCATTCTACGGTCCAAAAAGATGATTGATACTTTAACAGCTTACCCTGAGATCTATGTTAATTGAGAACAATTTGGAAAGGTCATAAAATAAGTCTTGTCAAAAACTGACCTTGAATGGAATGTACAATGTGACCTAGATTGATTATGGTTAACGACAATACATTTCATGAGCTACATATACAAGTTTTCATTGATGTATAAAATTAAAACTTAAAACACTTTTAGTGAAAAAATTTAATAGAAGTTATGAAATTTTCATCAATATAATGTTTAAAATGATGTCTGAATATTGGAATTAATGAGTGCATTCAGTGTTCACATGAATGATATTCTCAAAAAATGGTTTTTTTTTCTGTGAAATTCTGTGACAAATGCTGAAGATATTCAATTTAAGTGACTTCCATAAAAAAAAAACAATTAAGCTTTTGCAATGAATGATGACTAAATATCAAGCAACCATTATATTCATGTTAGTCCTGACTTGTAATAATATGACTTTAAAATTTAAAAACAAAAACTCGTTTAATATTGATTTGAATTATGAGCATGTATCAGAAACTAGCAAACTTAATGCAAGCGATGAAGAAAATTTGGAAATCAAAATTCAAAGTCACATTAGTTAGGATCTACTGGGATCTTTTCAAAACGGTTCTTGTTTTTCATTATCAGATTTTCCAACAATATATTGGAATTCCCATGGGTACCAACTTCGCCTCGTTATAAGCAGGCCTATTTTTTATTCATATGAAGCAGAATTTTTTCAAAATATTATACGTGAAAAGAAGAAAAAACTTGCTGTGGCCTTCAACTCGTCTTTCAGATATATCGACGACGTATTGTTAGTTAACAATGGTAATTTCCATTCTGAGTCGATACGATCTATCCCAATGAGCTTGAGATAAAAGATACCACAGAGTCTGACACATCTGTTTCATATTTAGATATTTCACTTGTTAATGGTAATCTAACAACCAAGCTGTATGATAAACTTGATAACTTAAACTTTACAATCATCAACTTCCCTTACTTATGCAGCAATATACATGTACCTTCATCACCAGCATAGGGAGTTTATATATTTTAAATGATTTGATACGCAAGAGCATGCTCTGCATATGAACAATTTCTAAAACGAGGTAAATTATTGACAAACAAGTTGATGAAACAAAAATTTCAGCAGCCTCGTTTAAATTATCAATTTGTATGTTCTATGGTCGATACAATGAACTTTTCGGCAGACATAATTTATCATTGAGTCAAATGCTGATTGACATTTTTCGTATTAATTGTTATTCCATTATTTATACACCGAATTGTCGACCGATTTTTCCGTTATTTTCCGATCCTGACAATTAAGGAGCACACGTGTGACCGGTCGGCAGGGGATGCCCACTCCTCCATGGCACCTGATCCTACATCTGATGTTTTAGAGGTCCGTGTTTGCTCTGCTCCCATTTTGTATTGTTTCATGGACGTTCAATCTTGAATACAGTTCGTTATCTCCATATGTTTCATGAGCTACTTAATCATAAATACAGTTCATGATTTTATTTTTTTATGTTTTGGATAGTATACTATCATTAACGTCACGCTGTGCTGTGTGTCCACTCAGAGCAATGTTTGATTAACTGTATCGCTGTATTTCCATCTTTAAAATTGAACTGGTTTGAAAAGTATTTCATATAATACTAGAAACACTCCAAATTCAAAGTCTGAAGTAGTTGTATCATTTGTTTTTAACCTGCTTTGAATCACAAACAACATTCCGTACAAATTGCTGCGGTGTTGACCTATTTTGAAATCACAGAAAAACACCAGATTTTCGCCGATCATAAAACCATCCTTACTTATAAACAAACATTCATAAACAGAGGTCAATGATTTTCGAATGACAATTATGTATCATGTATAGCTTGCATCTTGTTAACGGAAGAATCCTACTTGTTTAGTGTTTGCATTTTAGAAAGAAAAGAAGAATTTGACATTAAGTAGAATAATATTGTTTCTGATTGTCTAGGATTCCGTTGCTTTACATATATTTACGTGTTATATAACTAACAAGTCTGTAATGAATTATTAATATTAGAGATCATTAGAATAACCATTGCTAATTGCATAGTTTGATATTTGTAATCAAACATATTTTTTGCAAGCAGGTTTTACCTTTTATCATAAGGGAATGTGTGGGAGTTATAAGGAGAAACCTTTTTTTGAGGATTATAAAAGGCACAATTTTTCCTGTTCACACATTTGTATTCTTCCCTTTTATTTTTTTAAATTATACTCACATTTTCATCTTAACAATTCATGGGATTTCTTAACTTGTATCATATAGTATGTATAATGTATTATATCCATGAAACGAAAAGTAAAAACTTACATGCATAAATACAGAAAATATATTCCATAAATTTTTTTATGCCTCCTCCTTCCCTACCTACACATCAACATTAGACAAACTCACATGTGTGTTGAAAAAAGTTAATTGATCAAAATATACTAATATTTTGATCAAATTAAATCATAAACTTGTACAAACTTTTTAAAATAATTCCAGTATAACAAAATGGATTTCAAAATGTTGATATGCAAATTACAGTTTTCTTTATACAATAATGGATTAAACATTGTAAAATTGTGAATACAGTTCCATTATATCAAAATGGATGCTACAATGTAAATTTGCAAATGAAGTTACAGTATCGCAAAGGAGGGACTTGTCAATGCAAAGGAACATAAGTAATCCGCAGACATATCACATATAAAATCCAAAAAGTAGAATAATACAAAAATTACAAGAAACGAAATATCTGGTTGTATATGAATTATATGTGAATTAACAAGAGGCAATTTCCCTGAAGTTAAACGTGTTTCATATTTGAAAGTACTTTTTTCATGGTTCGAAATCTTGGGCATGTTAAATGTAAGGTTAACATCAATGTCATCATGACAGAACAGGGAAACACCACCATTATACCAATCACCCTCTATCTACAGGAAAGAAATAAACTTGATCCAATTAAGGAAGATTTTAAAATGTTTTCGAACATCTTACATCTCGAACAGTCTTTCCCGTTCAATAAGTCAATCTTGAAAATAGCCAGAGATTTTGCCCCAGTCAATTTTTTCCGTCATGTTGTCCCCTGTAATGTCTTATGATTGTGTGATTTACTGGATATCTCTCACAACGATCAAGTGCCTTCCTCCACACCTCCCGTGCAAAACGTGCAGGAAATCTTGAAATTAATGTAAAGAGAAATGCGGCGTAGTTAAACCAATTTTCGAAAAAAAAATTCTAATCGACTAGTATTTTTTTTATTGAAGTCAACTATTTCTGTATTTATATTTTAACGAGATAACGAATATTCTGATTTTCAGACATGTCCTCGCAACTCGTCATAAACACCTTGAGATTCAGTGAAATGAAGGGAAGGCAAGTAGATTTGGAACTGGATGTTCAAATTATTCTAGCATAAAAATCGTCTAATTCTTAACAATAATCTCAATATAAAAATGTTAAAAATAAGGAACAGCAGTGGATCCTAAAGATGATTTTTTTTATTGAGTAAAATAAAACACATGTCTTTCGAAATTCCAGAGTTGAGATCAGATACTTAGAATACGTAAAGATCATTGATAATCAAAGGCTTGGCTGCAATTGTTTAAATAAAATATCTGTGATCCAAGAAGGAAAATACTGTAAGCTGAAGAAACGGATATAGACGTTCAATTAAATTTAGTAAGGAGTATGGAGAAAACGATAAGATATCAAGAATAAAAGTCATAGGAACATAGTAAACACGGACCTCTAAAAGCAACACCAGAGATGGGATCAGATGTAATGGAATAGTAATTAAGCATTCCCTGTCAAACTGGTCACACCCGCCGTTTGTTCCTTGCCATGACAGGCCAAACGGAAAAATTCGTTGACTTTTTAGTGTATAGGCCAACAGTTAGTATAAAATGCGTCAGACAGCATTTATGATATATCGAATTTGCCGATGAGATCATTGTAATTGGTCATAGAATTAACAAAATTGAACTTCAAATGAGACCTTAAATATCCCTGCCTATGTCATAAATTATTTTGACACAAGCTTGGATCGTTTAAGAAGTTGCTTTTATGCCTTCGAAGGATTTTATTTCGTACTAACATCTACGGCAACACAAAATCTCAGTTTATTAGGTCTCATCCAAAGGATCGGTCTCTACGCCACGCAGTGGGATTCAAACCTGCAACATCATGAATAAATTCTTTTCTCCGCGACTGTAGAGCAAAAGCTTCAACCACTGCACATAGGAAGCAACCAAGGTGCACCATAACAACATTAAAACGTCAAATTCCGAATTTTTTTTTTTTTTGCATTTCTTACCTCTTCCCATTTAAAGTACTCAGGAAATTGTCAAAATAAGACAATTGCACTGAAAAAAATGTCAACATTATAGACGTTGAATATGATAATTGTAACTCTCACTTTGACAAGTTAATATTTATCTAACGTATTTTTGATAAAACCTTGCATTTTTGGTTTTGTGCCTTAAAATAATAACCTATGCACATTGAGATAAGGTCGTTTTGTTTTGTATTTTTATCGACTAAAATTAGGATTTTCAAATATTGTAGATCTTTTCGGCAAATTTCAGCTTAGTGTTCGCATTATATATTTCAATAATCCGCTTTATACACGATTTTACCGGACTAGTGCATTTGCAATATCTTTCATAATACATGTTTACTTCTGATGTTTTAATATATATGTTAATTATCAATGGGTTGCATCAAACTTAACAGAACATAAAAAGAATATCAATTTTTTTTTTTGCAAACTTTGAAACATAGCCTTTTGTCTGAGTATATTTGGAAGTAGAGAAAGATCTTGCATGTTGAATTTTAATTAGAGATAGTGCATTTTGAATTTATTTTAACAGAGAATTGTTATCGTCTTATTTCAATGAATCTAAATAAATCTCGGCCATTTGAACTTCGAAATAACTTTAAAATCGTGGTTTAGCCACACCTATACAAAAGGAACTGTTTAGCTTGTTAAACAATGTTTGAACATTCAGCGGGAGGATTTCATTGGTTTTGCAGTTGCATAATTTGATAATTCAATGTTTTATCATAAAAATGTTTAACAGAGGTCGTGTAATTGTACTTTCTCCTTCCTTTGAATACAAATGAAAAGCAAAGAGCTGTCAGACAAAATTGTCATTTTGATGAGAAAAATAAATATTGGCTATAAATTCCTTAAAATGGAATACGTTTAAACTTTTTATGTTAATAAGCTTTAGAGTACATCATTCCAATTTTTCTGATGAGAATGGATAAAATTTACTAATAGAAATGCTACTACCTGTGTCATAAATTATCAAATTTCTTATGAATACAAATAAAAATACTTTCATAAAGATTTCCTTTTAATTTTCAGAAATTAAAATGTTACTCTCTGAGTTGTAATTGGAATAGATTTAAGTTTGCCAATTAAAATATGTTTTTATCTTTTACATGCTTTCTAAATATTTTTTAATGATAAATCAAGTTTTTGTAAGTTTTAGATAAACAACGTCTATGGGTTGTCCAGTTGAAGCAGTGGTTGACGTGTTTGCTCGAGAATCGCGGTGCAAAGAGTTGATCCTTGTTTTACAGGTTCGAATCCAACTACAGGACATGTAGACCGGTCCTTCCAATAAGACCGTTTTGTATCGTCGTAGGTACTGGTAGCAAGAAACTTCCCTTTCTGCTCAAAGATGAAAGGGGACGAGTGTAAGTTTATGCACCCCCACCTACACTTACAGCTGAAGGCGGCTCAACATGAGTGAAAAAAATCTGGAAGGACATTAAACATAAAGTAATGCCTGAAAAACTTTGTGCATGTTAACCTTTCGAAATAATAGTAAAAAAATAATTATTAATAATATCCGGACACTCATAGACTATAATCAAATCTTTCAGTTACAATTTTAAAATTTGAAGAAAATTCAAAATTGCAAATTTAGGGCTGAAGACTTCCCAGTATATCACAAAAAAGTACGGGATTCAGTTTCTCCCTAAAACATTGGATTTATTCAACGGAAGGAAATAATCTATCTTTCTTGTCGCATATACACTTATTAGGGCTGGGTATTGGCCCAAGATTTCGTATTGCGATATATTGCGATATTTTTAACTGTATTGCGATATGTATTGCAATATTTTCAATGTAATAAAAATGGCATTTTCTTACTATATTTACTTTAATTTACATGCAGAATGTACATAACTAAGATAAGTAGCCAACACGAAAAAAAATCTTGTTGATTTCATATAAGTTGTGCTCTGAAATGTTCCCACAAAACAACTTCTGACTTACTGTTTGGCTTAATAACAAACTTTCATAAGTCCATTTCTATATATAATGACAAAATTCCTTAATCAAAGCTTAATGCCAATATATCGATATTACAAAATCGTATTGCGATACGATATTTTTTGTCATTGTATTGCAATATATTGAAATATCGATATTATTGCCCAGCCCTAACACTTATATTATTTATTTGAAATTAATATGTGGTAGCAGATACTAGTACATGTATATGTAGTTTGGGTTTTCGAAATAAAACAAGAGGCCCACGGGCCTTATAGGTCACCTGAGTATTGTGCAACAACTTTCAAACAATTAAATTTGGTTCATGTTTTAAACCCGGAATTCGCAATTCACAATTTTGAAAGAGGTACCATTGCTTATAATAATTTAGACTTAGCATGCTTACTCTATTTACTTAATACCCAGAGGTAGATCAGAGTAACATTAAGAGAAAATGCACTTCCACTTTATAACCAGTTGTACACCTCATCCAAAAGGAACCACTGATCCTGGGGCCACATATTTCAAAATTTTGCAAATTTTATCATAAAATGGTTGATTAACACACCAAAGAGCAAATTTCAAAGCATTAATTTATTTTCAGACTGTCCCCCCCCCCTCCCTCACCCCGAACCAGGGAAGGGCGGGGGCATAAAAAATAACCATTTTGCTAGGTGCACCTTTCTTCATCATGAATATATATATATTTGGATCATAGGCATTAAACACAGAAGCAAAGGAAAGAATTTCAAAGAATAAATGCATTTTCACTATATAACCAATAGAGACCTGCCCTAACACCAGAACCACTGACCCTGGGGTCATAAAATTCACAATTTTGAAAGAGGCACTCTTGATCAACATAACTATTTAATTTAATATATTTAGTTTATTTAATACCCAGAAGCAGAGAAGAAGACTTTCAAAGAATTTATGCATTTTCAATATATGATCAATAAAGCCCCGCCCTAACACCAAAGCCCCTGACCCTGGGGCCACAAAATTCACAATTTTGAAAGAGGCACTCTTGCTCATCATAACTATGTGCTTGGTTAGTTTATTTAATACCCAGAAGTAGAGAAGAAGATTTTCAAAGAATTAATGCATTTTCACTATATAACCAATAGAGCCCCACCCTAACACCAGAACCCCTGACCCTGGGGTCATAAAATTCACAATTTAGGAAGAGGCACTCTTGCTCATCATAACTATGTGCTTGGTTAGTTTATTTAATACCCAGAAGCAGAGAAGAAGACTTTCAAAGAATTTATGCATTTTCACTAAATGATCAAAAGAGCCCCGCCCTAACACCAAAGCCCTTGACCCTGGGGCCACAAAATTCACAATTTTGAAAGAGGCACTCTTGCTCATCATAACTATGTGCTTGGTTAGTTTATTTAATACCCAGGAGCAGAGAAGAAGATTTCCAAAGAATAAATGCATTTTCACTATATAATCAATAGGGCCCCACCCTAACACCAGAACCCCTGACCCTGGGGCCACAAAATTCCCAATTTTGAAAGAGGCACTCTTGCTCATCATTTCTAAGTACTTAGTTAGTTTATTTAATACCCAGAAGTAGAGAAGAAGATTTTCAAAGAATAAATGCATTTTCACTATATAACCAATACAGCCCCGCCCTTACACCAGAACCCCGACCCTGGGGTCATAAAAATTACAATTTTGAAAGAGGCACTCTTGCTCATCATAACTATGTGCTTAGTTAGTTTATTTAATACGCAGAAGTAGAGAAGAAGATTTTCAAAGAATTAATGCATTTTCACTATATAACCAATAGAGCCCCGCCCTAACACCAGAACCCCTGACCCTGGGGTCATAAAATTCACAATTTAGGAAGAGGCACTCTTGCTCATTATAACTATGTGCTTGGTTAGTTTATTTAATACCTAGGAGCAGAGAAGAAGATTTTCAAGGAAATCATGCATTTTCACTTTATAATCTATATAGCCCCGCCCTAGCACTAGAACCCCTGACCCTGGGGCCATGAATTTCACAATTTAAGTAGAGGACTCAATGCTCATTACATTCATAATAACAGTTTGCCTCCTTGATGTCCAAAAGTAAAGAAGAAGATTTTTAAAGATTGCAATAACTTTAGTGGTTTTTGCCCCAACCCCAGGCCCCAGGGGGGCAGGGACCATGAAATTCACAATTTTTGTTCCCCTTCACCCATAAATGCTGTATACCAAATTTGGTTGAAATTGGTTAAGTGGTTTCAGAGAAGAAGCTGAAAATGTTCAAATGTTAACACACGACGCACGACACACGACGACGGACGAAAACGGATAGCAATAGGTCACCTGAGTTACTCAGGTCACCTAAAAAATATATGGAATTTTATCTTATAAAAAGAGCAACAACAATATACGATATGAAGTTATGTTTAAAAATTGACCTCTTACTAGTCTTTGCCATTAATGTAAAATTATACTAATAAAATTGATCAAAATCATCTCTATTTCTGTGTTAATGATTTAATAATTTTAAAAAATATATAAATTCTAAGGTCTCCTAATTCAGAAGTGTAATTTTCAATAATTGTTATTTAACATTTAATATGTATACTTTATCTATCTGGAGTTGTACATTGCTGGTATCGAAAATACGACAAGATAATTCATACATTGATGATTAATAAGAAAAATTCAAAAGCAAAAATGTTCAAGATATATTTGATATAATTAAGAGTAATTCGGATTTTAGCCGAAAGTAAAATTGGACTTTCTCTTTTTAATCAAAATTTAAAAATAATGATTCACAAGAAACTTTTTCATCACTCAGTACTGCGCGTACGTTCAAAGCTTATTCTTTAAATGTTGCTACAAAAACTGTTACCAAATACTAAGTTTTCTTTAAATTTTATATTCAAGTTCAAGTTATCCGATGTGCAATTTTTTCATATTAAAAAAGTCAAGTGATTTAAATTAGTAATTCTGGTCTAACGGGATTCACTTTCAAAAGTTAAATTATTCATTTCGTCCATTTAACGTGTAAAGTCGTTTAGTGTATCAGTGTTATAGCTGGCAGGAAAAGTACAAAATTTGGTCATGCAAATAAGTGGTTCACCGAAGTATGAACTGTTCATGACTTCCTTAAGAATAAAAGTTGTTCCTGTATCCATGCCATTTTCTAGTCCGGTGAATTGATTTATGTGGTCTTTCAAAAACATTCATTTCATGCCAATGTCTGTAAATCTTCCTCAAGGGGCTCCAAAACTAATGAAACTAATGAATGAAATATCCTCATTTATCTTGACTGTGTTTCGCTGAAGATACTGTGCTGGCAAAGGTATTTCTCCAAGCAATAGATCAATTTAACAATTTACTTGCATTGCATCGGTGTTTGAATTTGTGAAAAAAAAATCAATAGCGCCTAAAAGACAGGACAAACAAATTAACTAGATATGACGTAATATACAACGTAGGTTCTATGTTAACATAGTACTCCAATAATGTATCTCGAAATGCAACAATATACATGCATGTTTAAGTATGCAGTACAAGATTTACTTATTATAAATCTTGATTGTTTCTTTCAGAATGCATAGAAAGTGAATGCATATAAAATAAAGGAATAAAAATACAGAATAATTCTATGTTAAAAACATTCTTTTCTTAGTTGCAAGAGCTTGTAACCAATCATTTTGGATGAATTATGCAATGAAATATGTCCAAATCAAAGGAACAAAGAAAGCAAATGCATTGCAATGTTTTGACATTTTTCTCGACCTTTCATCAAGGTCTTGGGAGATATGGTGACAGAAAATTTCAACTTTTCTTAAAACAAATTTATTCCTACTATACTTTTTGTTGGAAAAAAAGCAAGTTTTAACTCAAGGAAATCACGAAAATGCAAAAATTTGGCATCAGACGGTATTTTACAAGACGCTGAAAGTGACTGAATATATTCATAATTTGTCTTTTTCTTATCTTCCTAAAAAATTAAATGTCTGCTTATTTCATTAACCTACGGCTTTGAATATGTGTATGCTAATTTTTCAATGTAAACTTTTTCAATCCATATCGTTAACCTCTGCCTTGTTATGGAATATTTGTGCGAAATACAGAGTTTTGCGAAATACAAAGTTTAAATATAGTTCTATGATTTGTCTTATTGATTATATTTCAGAATTGATTCTTGCTTAGGTACATAAATAATTTCTGGAATTCTCTGTTAGCAGGAGACGTGATCTTAATTGTCAAAACCACAGTTTAATCTTTGAAGGATATTTTATGTCACTTTTTGCACATGCTCTTAGGTAACAGGACATCATATTGCCATGGATTATTTTCTTAACTTCCAAATAAAAGGTCTGTTTATTCATTTATTCATCAGTTATTTTTTTGCTTTTAAAAATGCTCGTTGGGGGACGTTATGTAGTACTTTTTATACCTTTCTCTAAATATTGTAGATTTTTGAGAGGAATCTCTATCTTTGAATAAAGGTCAGCACAAAATCAAAATTTAATATTTTCATTTCAAAGTAATTTATTTCAAATTCAAGGCTAAAATAATTGAGTTAAGTCGTCAGAATTGTCACCGAAATTACATGCTTTTTGTGGTTTGCCATTTGTAAATTTATTTTGATAGTGCAAAGTCAAGAAAATTGTCAGAAAATCAAAAGAATCATTGAATAAGTTCATATTTTATTAGCAATGTGTAACTTTTCGATTTATATTAGCTAACCTTCAATATTTTAAAGTATCATATCTCTGTATTTTTAATTTGAATGATATCATAAATTCTTTATTTTTTCATATCGATTCAAAATTTTATCCAACCTTAATTCAGAAAGGTCTGATCATATTTGAGAAAATAAATCTAATTTCGTAAAAGTTGAAAAAAAATCTACACTTGGAGGTTCTCATTTACAAATAAATTTTACTTTCAGGGCGACATCATGTTATGATTATGTCAACGTTATTTGTAATGTGTAGGAAACTGTTTTTATAATGATGATTTTGATAATCGCTCATTAAGGAGAGAAGTAATTGCATTTTTTTTATTTAAGTGACCTTTTTTCTTGAATATGAATACTGTTATGAACGATAGGATCAGAATTATTAATGCACGTTTTACGTCTGACATCGACAAGGTTCTTGACACATTAAGGAAATAACACTATAAATCAAAATGGGAATGAAGTTTGTTTTCAAAGTAATTTAGGAACTTTCGGCGGAGGGATTACTTTTTATAAAATGAAAACCTGTTTTGTATGTCTGTTATCACAAAATGAAATAAAGGTTTTCATGACACATATGGAGATAACTAACGGTAGTCATGATCTAAAATCCATTAAACAATACAAAATAGGAGCAGAGCAAACAATGACCTCAAAAACATTGGTGTAGGTGCCATTGAGTAGTAAGTACCCCCTGCCGACCGGTTACACCCGCCGTTTGCTTCTTTTAACGATCGAAAAACAACGGAAAATTTCGTAAATATTTCAAAAAATCAAGGCAACTTATCGCCAAGGTTAAAATTTTTCAAATGCAAATCAAATATGTTGAACACTTGTGAAATAAAAAAGCCCTAGCACCACCTGTTCAAATGCTATGTAAAGGTCATTTTTTTTAGAGTAGATCATACTTCAAGGTCAAGAGGTGAAAATTGTTGGTATCTAAAGGAAGGTCCTGTCACAAGAATTACATATGTGTAACCTTTTGACTCTGTAGAGTTTTGACTTTCATGCATCACACTTGGGACAAGATCTTTCTTAATACACCACCAAATATTACCTCTTGACCTTGGAGTTTGATCTACTTTTACAAAATATACCAAACTTAGACTTTCGCCATAATTTTTTATCGGTTAGTATAAGGGCTTTCATATATTTATTGTGACAAGATCGATCTTTCAATTGGCAAAAATATTTTTGACTTTGACCTTAGAGTTTGATCCATTTTGTAAATTTTATTTTTTACTTTGGCTATGACTTTTGAACAGTTAGTTCTAGGGCTCTCTTGCTTCTCACATTTGCTTTTTTATGAAAAGACCTTCCTCTTGATACCAAGAATGTTGAGCTATTGACCTTGATTTTGGAGTTTGACTTGCATTCGAGACACTTCAACCTTCACCGTAAGCTGTTATAAGGGGCATAAGTGTTTCTCAAACACATCGAGTTGTCCTCATCTTTTTATGGATATCTAATCGCGTTTTGTGTACGGCTCAGTTGGGTAGGTTGTTCTTGTGTGCGTAACGGAAGTGACGAATTTGAATCAAGATTAAAATCGCATGTTGCCTTGATTTATAGAAAAGTCCTCTTGTGAAGTGATGCATCACTTTGCTGTAACTTGCCTCCAGTAGATCACTCTTAACCGTGTTACTTATTTATAAAAAGACAAAAAGCTTAGCTTTTTGAAACGCACATAGATAATTTACTTTTTTTTTGCTCAGTGGTCCTGAGTGCCAAATATAGGTCAACTTTCGAAACCCTTTACCGGTATATAGTGACGTCTCTACATGAGTGAAAAAAATATCAATGGACGTAAAACAACATACAATCAATAAATCTAAAAACGAAGAGCAAATGTCTAAATTAAACTAGGGTACAATGAATAATAAATACATGTACACTGAATCATATGACAAAGTCAGAAAATCAATTTAGATACTTACAAAATCATTTAATAATAAGTTCATATTGAACAAAAATATGGAGATAATGGGCAGTATTCAGGCTCAAAAATAGGAGCAGATCAAACACGGACCTCCAAAACATCAGAGGAAGATGAACTACCATGGAGGAGTGAGCAACTCCTACCAATCGGTCAAACCCGTCAGTTAAACCCGTCATAAGCTCCTTGTCATGATCGGAAAATAACGGATAATCCCGTCGACAATCAAGCGTGTATATGATGGCCTAGTGTGAAGTTGACAAGGTCATTTTACCGACCATAGAACTTACGAAATTATAACTTAAAATAAGACTACTGAAATTGTTGTTTCAGCAACTTGTTTGTCAAAATAGCTTAACTCCTTTTAAAATTGTGTATCGGTATGCGAGATCTAAGGGCATTACAAAATGATTAAAGCATCTCCTCGAAAGGAACATATCTATTAATCATGACATAACATTCTAAGTTGATCCCTATGCAAATTGCGTCACTGTCTTGCACAGGATATAACACATAAACAAACAAACACACAAACAACTACATTACTCTATCCGCCTCAACTCCATTGCAAGGCGGAAAATTATACTCCAGTATCATTTTTTAAAATAAAATTGAAAAAAAAACTTTAAAGATTTAACATTTGGTTAAAAGATTTTCCATCCCTTAAATGAAGAGTATCCACAAACATCACTCCATACGTCACCGTGATTTGAACATGCCGCTTTTATACGCACATACACATCATCTCCAGATTGCACATCAGCCACGATTATTCCAGTCACGTGACCGTCATGTGTATGAGCATACATATACAAAATATCAAAGACGTCATTATTTACTACTAGCTCCGAAGCATGATCGGCATTATTTCGTACTCTTAATGTCCATGAAAAAACATAATGCCCAGCTTCTGGAGCAATGAATACCCCAGTAGCCGGATGATATCCATTTCCGGCATTTGTTTTTACGACATCGAATTTCAATATTTGATTTCCCCCCGGACCTTTTAATGTACTTGACATGTATGCGTGGAAGGCAATCATAGATGTAGGTAGGGATGTGGATGTAGGAGCAGCAAGGAGGCGCTCTAGAAATAGAAAAATACAAGGTCATGTAAGTTATGAAATGCTTTTCATGTTTCATGTCAATCTTTAGCATAAAAAAATGGAGGTACTGCGAGCAATGAGTTTACTGTATGAAACCCCCGTAAAGTACATTGATGTGTATTAAGAGTCAGATCAAAAAATTAATAGGAGGTGCACAATGGCATTCTGTTATAAAGAGTATATGATTTAATTTTAATTAGTGGGATAGGATGTGATGTGGATAAGAGATAGGTTCCCTTAAATATTATGGAAAGAATGGCAGTGTCCATGTTTTGTTATGGGAACCCAAAAGATGTTTCCGTAGAAAAAGTAAAATAGAAAGTGCACAAAGGCCCTGTTTAACAAAGATTCTACGAAAGCCTCATTAAAATTCATTCAATGGTATAAGTGAAGTTGCATATGAAAGATGGGTACCCCAAAGCGTAACCGACGGATGGACAGACAGATGAATATCCCGATCACTATATACCCTTCCACTTTTCAAGTGGATGGCATAATAATTGTATCTAGAAAAAGAAGTCAACGTTCTTCTGACATAGTTATTAACAAGTTAATATCTAAAAATGTTTCAAAATATTTAATACACACGGTGAATTACCTTTCCGTGATTTAACATTTTCTCCTTTTCTCTGGCTTATTTCAGCGCTGGCATTATCTTTTTGTAAAATTAACCTGGATTTGATAGGATCACATTCGGACTCTAATTTCGTTAGACAGCTTGTTAATTTTTTGAAGAGGATTTCTCTATGCTGTCGTTCGTCCAGAAGTAAATTGACCCTCTTCTCCGAAGCTGTTAGTCTCTTCTCTAAAGAGCCGATACGAGAGGCCTGGATTTTTAAGGTTTGTCTCATTTCGTACACGAGCTCTTTTAAAACCACATCGTCATCTACATTCTTGGAATGAGGACTTTCTTCAACGTCTGATGCTGTTGTTATTGCAGTCCACATTACGAGTACGAAAACCAGAACATACCAGTGGACCGACATTGTAAAGAATAAATACCTGATCTCCTTACTTATCAACCTGTTATATATGTGCCTTTAGGAATTGTGTTAAATATTGAGATTCCAACAAATTGTGGGGACCTTATAATTATCTCCAAACCTGCCTTATCAATACAATATCCATATATCTAAAAATGCAATTATTGGGAAGAACGATTAATCTTAAAATCTCGTCGACGTTCTGCATTGAAAAGAAATAATTTATAAAAATCACTAAAAAGTCTAGTTTAATCACTGTCCATGCAATCACTACCTAAATTATTTTTTACTAAGTATTTGGTAGATTTACTGCATAACATAGGTAAATCTAGAATGTCCTTTCTTTTCCTTTCTCAATATTTTGCAATGTCTTGAAACAATGCACCTTCAACAATTTCTCTTAACACGTGATGAAAGAAATACTTAGTTAATTTAACAAGTGAGGGTCTGCGGAGCGGGAGTCGTATAGATACCTAGTGAAATTTTAGTTAACTAACGTTATCTAATAAATCTACCAAATAACTAGAAAAAATTACTTGTTACGTAGTGATTGCATGGACAGCAAAGAGCGATATATGGTAAGTGTCTCAATTGGCCACTTAAAATGAATATCTTAATTGTACTTTGTATATAGCTTTAAATTGTACAGCTATATATGCGACCTTATCATATATATGATAAGAGCCAATTTTGGCCCCCCTAAAAATCAACATTTTAGAATGACATTCAAATACAATGAAGCGCATTGAAGTGGTAAAATTTTTCATTCGGACGAAACGTTCTGAGTCATGTTTTGAACGTCAATTATAACATAACGACACGCCCATTTCTTTAGAAACGTGTAAGCAATATTCGTCGTAATGTTTTAGGACACTACACTTTCCGCGACAAGTTACACTGAAATGAAGATTTTTAAATAAGAAAGAGCTATGTATAAAGTTCCCGCTTATGTAAAACACACATTACAACGGTTTTGTTCATTTTATGATTTTATCATGTTGATTGGAGTTACAATAACACATGTATCGGTCGAACACGTGCTTACTCGGTGTTTATGTAGACCGTCAATTTCATTGGCTATTATATTTATAAAATACCTGTTCTACAGGTATTCGATTGAATCATTTGACCGAATTTTCCTTTCTAAAGAAATGGGCGTGTCTAAAGGTAGCTCAAAACGTTCCATCCAAACAGAAAATTTTACCACTTCAATGCGCTTCATTGTATGTTTAATTGATATTTATTTTGTAGAAGAGATTATATTAGGAATATTTCCAATATATTTATCATATTTATATGCACTCACTAGCTGTAAATGACATGAGAAATAATGCTATTTTTGCTATCTTACAAAAAAGCCAAACATATGCCTTTTTCTTGATGTTTTTTCTTATGGGAAACATAGAGCGCAGTTTAGAACACTTTGTAAGAAAGTTAATAAATGTTAAAACCAGATTATCTAAAAAGATTGGTAATTAGTTTATTAACATATTTCGTTGCATAGAGACATACTTATATCATGCATTATATCATGCATATTGCCACACTATTACCTCAAGGTACTATGTTTTTCCCATTTATTTATTAGAAATATGCTCTACCGAAACATTCATACTATACCATGGACATCAGTTGGAAAAAAATAGTTTCGATTCCTTTACTGCAAAGATATCCTTTAAATATTTTAGATAAAAAATTTACAAACTCAAAAAAATTGGTAAAGACACATTCTAAAATCATTTGAAAATTAATATATATATATATATTATTAGGAATAAAATTTATTGTTTCTATCAAAACAGAAGAAAGTTGTTGTAACTTTTTTAACGAAATAATTTGCAGTAAATGTGAGATGAGTAACATTTTCCTTAAAAAATTAAGATCGAATATAACATTTATAAATTAGTTTGTCAGCACAAATGTGAAGACGATATGACCATGACATTTTGAAAGGATTACGAATTGGATCAATTTCTTACCCAATCATTGTAAAGCACTGTGGATGTCAAATCAAAACTTGAGTGCATTTATTGTGTACATTCTAAAATTTCGTTTATTCTAGAATGACGCACTTTCGAATTAATGTTTTCCACACTTCTAGTGTTGTCTTATATGAGAAGGTGGCATATTTTGATTGACAAATATAACCAATTTACATAACGCTTTCTGAACCATAGCGTTGTGACGCACATTCCCATTTTATAACAAAATTAAGATTATTTTGGTGCACGTATAGCAAAAAGAAATTGTATTTCAAGGTAGATATATGCATGGGAAATGAACTGATTAAGAACTTTATGTCTGATTTGAAAAATCAGACCTTAGCCATCGTTGAAGTAAATGAACGATGCCAAATACCTACCTGTAAATTGTACACAATTAGAATTCACTAGGTTATTAGAAGCATAACCACAGCTGACAAATGACTTTTCTGAACCCAGTTAATCTATATCTGTAACGGTGGCCTTGGAAGCAAATGACAATAATATGCTGGTTTGTTTGTATTGTCCAGAAACTACTGACTATTACAATTAGTTCCACCATGTTTATTTATTGTTTCCCATTGTTTAGTTCGACATTATTTTTAACATCATTTATTGCTTAACAACTTGTTAAACATAAAATCCTAAAAGAGGTGCATTGATTTTTTTCACTCTCAGTAAACGTCCTGGGTTTCATGTACTACGTGAAAAGATTCTGAAATATGCAACGAAAAATGGAAGGAAACAGGGAAATCATAGGTCATTGTATAAGATTTGACATTTTCCTACAATATCTTTTTCACATCCTTAAATGCTGACAAATTTACATTTTTTTCGAATTCAGTTTGCATATTTTTGTATTTCTACATCCTTCCCCTGGCATTTAAGAATGCATGATTAACTTGCTTTCAAGCGATAGATTACAATGTAACTATTTTTTGAAAAAGATGGATGTGTTAAAATATTATATTTCTTATGTGTAGGGAATTATATTTAAAACTATTTTATACATTGGATCGTTTTGAATTATTTTTAAAAAACCCTTTCAATCCAACCAAGTTTCAAGATTGTAAGATATGGTAAGATTTTAGAATTTAGATATTACCTATCACTCTGTCTCCTTCATTCAGTAAGTTTCCAAACAGAGAATGAAATATATTTGTTTTCTTTACTTTATAAGTAGTTCCTTATAAAACCGTTTAATGTCTAACACAATTTTTCAAAAATGTATGCACATGTTGAACTTCACTTATTAAACATGAAAACGTTTGTAAATGTTTTTTTTATCCTATTATTACATGGACTTTAAGAAGATGAATGTTTGATTGACTAAATGTATAGCTCAACACAGTTTCAACTGATTATTGAACAGGCTTTTTTATAATGTTTGAACTGTCAGTTTGTTTGGCATGTTTATCTTAAGGTAAGTTGCAAATCAGGTTTCTAATTTTTTACAATATAAAAATGAATGGATAGAAACATAATGTATAAGCACATCATTTGATTGGATAATTTTTGCTTGTGTCTGAGTTTTCTGCTTAATTCCTTATTTTATAGTTAAATTTTGATAATGTATTGATCAACCTTTGAAAACCAGGTCAAACGTCTCCTCTTGACCTTAAACGATTCAAACAGCCATTCATACTTGTACTATCATAATTTTATGAATATACATTATATCGTTTTTATATTCATTAGACATATACTTTACGAACGAACCGAAACCACAAAACCACAATATCAATAAAATATTCCAACAAAGCTGTGTTTTATTGGACAGCCATCAACTTTAACATTATTGGTCTGCCTATAGCTCCCTTACTTTGACGTTCGACCTTACGCAATAGAGTATATATATGGATTTAGCATTTAACATCAGTCATAATCATTCAGAGCTTGAAGTGTTAAGTTGTATTGGATTTAATAGCCGTGTAATATATTGGAATACACATTTAAAGGTATGTAACCTCTTAGACACTGCATTGTTCTTACTCTTATCTATAGAAACTTTCAAGATTTTGATTAAAGTCGTGCATAGAATCAATTTTGGTTTTTTACCTCTCTCAGAAATGGAAAACTTTGAATACGATGCATTTGTGATATACAACCCACACGGAGAGGATCAGAGATTTGTCGATCTTATGACTCGAGTTCTATCGTCACCTCCCTATAATCTCAGACTTTACGTACCGTGGACGGATGATGTCGATGATGCTTTTGAAGCTGTGGCTACCGCTGAAAATATAGAGAAAAGGTACTTATTGGAAATGTACCAAACAAACTCTATAATATGCAATAAAAAAGAAAAATCAATATTTTGCCCCAAGTAGACATACTTTAATTAACTATGCTTTATTTTTCACAGATGCAAAAAAGTATTGGTGGTTATCTCAGAAGCTTCCGTTGAAAGTGACTTGTTTCAATTTCAACTAAGAATTGCTCATGCAATGTCGCCAAGTAAGCACTTTTTTTCAACGATATCCATAAATGAATCTGGAAATATGCTTTGAAATAATGAGTGTTTGGGAATCAATGAAAATATCTTAATTTTGAATTCTCATTTATTAGGTGCCAGAGCTAGGAAAATTATACCTATAAGACTTGATGACACTGAAGTCCCAGAAATGATCAGATTTACAACCCCTTGTGACTATTACAAGAAAGACCTGCGTGTCTATATATGGGATAGGATTTTCGCCTCATTTAAGGATATCTCATGTCTCAAGAAACGCAAGCTTATCAAAACTCATTCAGTTCCTCCAGAGAAAAGACAACTGCCAGATGTAGTGCCCACTTTATCACCTTTACGTCGTGTGAAATCTTGGTGGAGGATGAGAGCAACAGTTGCTTAAGGTAAGCATACATACAACTCACTCTTCCATGGCACCTGATCCCACCTCTGCAACCTCTGTTTGCTCTGATCCTGTTTTGATGGACCTTTGAGCTCGAGTACTGTTCGTTTTCTCGACTTTTATTATTTATTGATAATTCTTATTTTTTGACTTTTTATAAACTTTACATAAACTGTTGATGATAATGATTATTAATGTTTCAATTCTTTTTTACAGCTATATATATGTCGTACAATAAACGGATTGGTTATGCATTCTTCGGAAAAGAGAAGTGAAAGTCCCCATTTCGAAATTGTTTGTGGAGAGCTCGTTGAACTCTATTCAGGTTGGTTGAATATAACTTTTTCCTTGCTCTATACTTAATAATTGTTTGATTTAAAATGCTATTGAAATTCATTTTTAAACTTATCGCAATTTTCAATGGTTCTCAAATAACATATTGAGAGTATAATAGAATTTACAGTGAGTATTTAGATGGAAACAGCAGACTTTTTCATTTAAAGATTAATAATTCTTAAACTTACAGGTTCTTTATGGAGCTTATGGAACACATGTAGCTTGCTTTGACGTCCTCTTTCGCACTTGCAAAAGACTTGAATTCTTAATTCTTCACGAAATCCAAGGATTTAATCCCACGATATCACCGAACTGTGTTGTATACTGAGAATATTGACAAAGTCTAGAAACCTTATGGACAATGTTCCTTCAATTAATTTTTGTGTCGACTGGTTTTCATGGACACCTACTGCAAGAAATCAACGTTCAGGAGCCAACAGTTTGATTATGTCACCTTTGAAATCCAATTCGATTTGTGATTTTTTTTTTTTATTTTCTAAAAAAAAAAAAAAAAAGAAACATTTCTTGAAAAGTAATGTGATATTACTTTACCAAATAAATAAAGATATTTTATGAATTTTGCTTTTTTAAAATCACTATATTCCTATATCATAAAAATAAACTGCAAAACTTAGAAATGACAGATTCAAATTTTACTCAATTAAGTTAAGAAATTTTGTGACTCATAATTGTGGATATTAATAATTAATATCCGTAGGTGCGTAAAAATAATAAGATCTGACACAGGATTCAAAAATGATCATTATTATTTACCATTAACTTTTTCCCAATTATAAAATTTATTTTATTTGTTTCTTGACTTTTGGTTCTTGGTACCGCTGTAATAAATATCTAATCATTTTACATGAATTGAGAAACTGTCAAAAAAATTCACGTATTACACGTCCCTTCAAACCTTTCCGGTTTTTTATGTGTCAGCATGATGTGGTTTCTACTTCCTTGCTAACAAATTGAATAAGTAATCAATTAAAAGGAAAAGAGTCGATCAGATGGTATGTAAATTACACTGGTTAAGAAGTTATACGTTGTCCCAGTTAAGGAAACATTAGGTTAGTATTGATTGGACTAATTTCTTTTCTTTATATCCTTAAATACATATCATCGGTCGTTAATTTTATAAAATATGAGAGGAAACCCATAAGAAACCAATGATCTTAAATTTGATGTGATTTAAGATTATTAAAATATCAAAGCAAAAGGAGAGAGAGCTTTATTCTGATGCGAAAGATTCTGAATTGCTGTGGTCAGAAAAGACTTGTGTGAAAATATTTTGTTATCATAATGAATAAGAGCACTTAGTATGATTTTGCACGAATTCTTTCATCCCTGACTGATGACTCAAATTAAAATCTTATTTTCATGCAACACTAAGTTTATTTCAAAAGAGCTTATCAAGGAAAAGTATAGCCTTTGAGAGACATAATCATTTTGAGAGTTGAAAAGTTTTTGCATTTATCAGCATTGGCTGTCCACGGTTAATGTGGAATACTTAACAACATAAGTCTCACTAATTAAAAAGTATATGAATATCAATTAACCTGCCATTTTTTAAACAAATTGCTGCAACTGAGAAATATCAAGGGGAAAAACGTATGATTCAGAATCTAGAATATCGACCGTGATACTTAATAAATGCAATGCGTTTGTCCCACGAAAAGCAAGAATCTAAAAATTTTCTTTGAAGCAGAAATTCGTCAGTACATTTAATTTTCAGTTTGCAACCGAGGTATTCATCTTGCAAAAATCCATAATCATCATATGCCTTTTTGAAAAAAAGGCTTTTCTTACCCTCTTCATAATTCCAACTAGTAGTAAAACAGTGGTCTTTGCAGGCTAGCCGTCCATGAACCTCTTTTTTTTTTACTGAATTTGGTTAGAGAATGTTCCGTATATACTTGATCTATACATAGAGGTAACGGCAGGTGTCACTGCTCAACAGCGGATACTCACTCTTCTTGGGCACCTGATCCCACCCATGAAAAGTGTTTATATACAGTCCAGTGATTTGTTGAGGTTTTTTTTTAAATCGATGGCTGTTTCTTAAATATCTTCACTTAATATTTTTCATTTTGCCAGGTATAAATGAGTGTAAGAGACAAAGCTTTCGTCTTTTCATTACTTTTCCGACATTGGTCGTTCTCGCTGACCACGGTACAAAATTTTAATTTGATGTTCCTAATTATTGCCCTGAGTCGTCAGTTTTGGCAATATCTAACAGAAAGCGGTTATGAATAAAACGTCATATATTTACTATTTATCATGTCAAATAAATTAATCTTTTAACATTAGTATTCAAGATCATAGAGTTTGTAAATAGAGTATGTAAATTTTAACACAATATATTTCCGTATAATCTAGTTATAAACAAAACATTGCTGACAAAGTTATTTTAAAAGTAAAAATTGCAGCGTGCCGACCTACATATACGTACATGTTCGGAAGTGAATATAAAGCGTTATGCATGTAAGACTGTATTTATTTCTTCTATTTTTTAGAGTTTTGTCGACAAATCTCTTATTTTTAAACTTATTTTGAATAAGAATAGTGAAAAAGTTAAATAAGTTACACCACCTTAAATAAGATAAAGCAACAGAACATGTCTATATTAGTGTTTAGTGTTAAATACTTGGTATATGATCATAGAGATTTAAGACTTTGACAGATTTTTCCGTTATTTTTTGATGGTGACAAGAAGCACACGGTAGATGTGACCGGTGATACTCACTCCTCCATGGCACCTGAACCCACCTCTGATGTTTTGAAGGTCTGAGTTTGCTCTGCTCTTATTTTTGAATCGTTTTATGGACTTTTGAGCTTAAATACTGTTCGTCATCTCCATAACCTTTATTTGAAGAGAATAAGGATGTAAACAGATTTTCTCTGACGAGGCTACATTTTTTTATTTATCAGATCTTTATGATAAATTATTTATGAAGAAAACGGAAAGATAACAAGCTCAACAGGACATTGAAACAATATAATTCATGGCAAAGCAAGCATGCAGAGGCATTTAAAAACATTTTAAATGTGTTTGATGAGAATAAAAGTTTTTAAAAGAAAAAAATATACAGCTATCAGTAAATGGTATGAGGTAATAACTATGTGAATCCACCATTGGTATGTATAAGTTGAATAAAATGAGCTGTCTTTGATACAATTTAGTTGAAGTTTTTATATAATTTTCTCGAAGGTGAGTATTTTTCTAAATACTTTACTCATTTACCATACTCGTCTTGGGTTTCCCGAAATGTACTGGCGAAAATGGATAACACTAAAGAAATTAAACCATGCCAAGACGTAAGATATTACTATCTTTTAAATAGTAAATTCTTTCTATTTAAAGGAAGATTCTTATACATTTACGGTTGGAAACTAGAAAATTTTGCAGTGGGATTGAACTTTTATGATTCTAGATTCTTTTTAACATAGAAAGCATTGCCTTCATCTTGTGCTATAGAGTCAGAGTCAAAATACAAGTAACGGGAACTGTATTGTGCGTATGTCTGTCTTTCTGCAATAAGATCCTGCTTGTCTCCATATGTTTCATTTCAAAAGAATGTGTAATACGACGGCTGTAATTGGAAACCAATAAATATCATTTGGGAATAGTTGATTATCAGCCTTAGTTTTTAAGGTCTCATCCGAAGGATCCACATCTTCACTGCAGAGTGCTTGGTGAAGGAACAGCTTCTACCTATTTTTATCGACTTAGGTCAGTCGTGGCAGCCCCGATTCGAACACACAATGTTCCAATCACGGAGAAAGCTCTTTTCACTTTTGCAAAATATTCCACATAAATTACTCTGGAGAATACAGAATGTATTTTCTTATGTGTCCTAATCCAATTTTTCAAAAAAATTTTAAATCTTAAGAAAAAAAATGCATCAATATCATTTTGGAATAGTTGATTATCAGCCTTAGTTTTTAAGGTCTCATCCGAAGGATCCACATCTTCACTGCAAAGTGCAGAGTGCTTGGTGAAGGAACAGCTTCTACCTATTTTTATCGACTTAGGTCAGTCGTGACAGCCCCGATTCGAACACACAATGTTCCAATCACGGAGAAAGCTCTTTTCACTTTTGCAAAATATTCCACATAAATTACTCTGGAGAATACAGAATGTACTTTCTTATATGTCCTAATCCAATTTTTCAAAACAATTTTAAATCTGAAGAAAAAAAATGCATCAATATCTTTTCGTCCGAACATCCAAAATTAATTTAAAATAATGTATCATGCAAAGGGAAAGAGGTAAAGAGGTAAAGAACAGTACTTTTTCTTTAAAAAAAACAAAACAAACTTAAATAATACATTTTGTAAAAGAGCATAAAACACTGAGCTCTGGATACTTGTATTTTATAGTTAAATAAGGTTCCTAGGATAAGTGAGCATCCCATGTTGACTGATAACATCCGCCTTTTGCCATATGAATTGATCAAGGCTACAATCCATAGTCAAAACTATTGTAAAAAAGTGAACAGACAAAAATTGTACTTGTACTGTGGGGGTTTCTAAAAGTTCACGTTTTCTGGGACAACTACCGTAATTAGCGGTTGCATTAGGTTTATAATTAGACATTTTTCTCTCTATATATCTTTTTATATATTTGTTGTCAAATTTCATTAATTTGTATGAGGACGTACCTCTTTGCCACTACTTAGTAAATACCAAATAGTTTTAAACTGATAAGAATAAACAAAGGTTTTTTTTAAAAAAAATATGTGACCGTTAACAAATTCTTCGTAAAATTTAACCCTTTACAAATTTATGAGCACCAACATTTTCAATTTTAGAAGCTTATTAGTCTACCTACATGTAGTACACTGTTAATAAAATCTGCATTCTTTAACTTGTCATTCTAAATGTAACTATTGGTAAGATATATGTACGTTCGTTTACGTATACATTGTATACAGTAATTGGTGTTTATTTAACTTTTCTGCGTAAGCAGTGTTAACAATATGAAGAATTGCCTTTGAATTCACGCTCTACTTTCGCTATCGAGTTTTTGAATAATCATAAATGTCAAAATTTAAAAGTGTTAATTTATCAAACTCATCCCACAACTCTCCGTTCAAGTTATATTTAGAAATATATATCACTGGTTTTTTAACCAAAGAAATTATAGTCTAGTAGAACAAACAAAATTGCAAATTTGCATTTTACAATAAACTGTCAAACAGTTATATCAAACTTATCACAGAAACTTCTATTGAAATAAAAACTAATTACAATCCATTTGTGTACTTTTAATCTGTGTACTTTAAAAACAAAATTAGAAACTGTCATTACTCCCTTGCCGAAATATATGTTTTATTTTTTTTAAATTGAGCTTATGCTCAGTTAAAAACTTTATAAACAAGGTAAAAAATATTGTTTAACTCAAAACCTCCCGAAAGAGTCTTTTCAAAGAAAAAAGAGAAGAGAAAGAAGTTTATTTGGTTTGCTGGGTAAAGATTTGATCAAACTTTGCGTACTAATCTTAACAACTTTCCTGGAATTTTCTCTTCAAATGCCTCATGCTCAATCGAATCAAATTTAGAACGACGGTTCGACGCTCCCGATTTTATCCTTTTTCCTGGTCAGTCGGTAGAATGTGATAAATTATTATCAATTCGATTTTGATTTACAGTTTTGGAGGTTGTCACGGAGTCTCTTTATTTGAGTTAACCATTCGAAACGTTTCCTTTTTATTCAAATTTCAAACTTGCAAAACGTGAGAAAGAATAAAGATAGAATTTTGTTTATTTTAGGCAGTTCGTTGTCGAATCACTTTCTTTCCCTCTTCGCTTCATTTTAATGTGACCTTACCGGTCAAAGAATTGCTTATTTGGCGACATGAGTTGAATTTTAAAGCATGTTGCATGTACGACAATATAAGAAATACGGACTGTATGTCAAATAAAATCTATTTCTGAATTTTACCGAATTTTCAGACATATATATTACTTTTAAACGCTAAAAAAATATATTTAATTGTGTTAATGTATACGAAACAAGAAAAGAACAAAAGTAGTATTTTATAGTACATGTTGGTCCTTTCTCGAATGTCATCGTCATATCAAAAATAGTACTTTTTTTACTGATTAAAAAATTAAAATGATAATTTTACTAATTTTGATTTTTATAGAATTAACATACAGTCATTGAACTCAACAATACCAATCTGGAAAGAATCAAGAGCAAACTCGGAACCTTGGGATCAGGTGCCATGGAGAAATAAGTATTTCCTGTTGACTGGTCACATGCACCGTGTGCATTTGTCATGGGTGGGCAACTAGAATGTCTGTAGACAATGAAGTATGTATATAAACATTATGGTTATAACACTTGGTGTTAAAAATCGTCAATCAAAATTAGACTTAATGAAATATTGTACTTGCTGACAAGGTCATTTTATCGACCATAGAACGTGCGAATTTGAGATGAATTTCACAGAACTTTTTGGTAGCCTTGTTTCATCAACTTGTTTGTCAATATGAAAGATATTCTGTTTAAAGAACAGGATATTGTGTATTTCGTCATATTTGTTCAAAATAGTTTCGTATAAACTACACTTAGATTACAATTTATTTTAAAACAAACAATGCAGCATTAGCGTGTAATATTTATGTTGCTATAACAAAATAATGGCATTCTATCATTTAGTTTATTTCTTAGAATTAAAGCCCTCATCCTCTTTTTAATGCAAACAAATGAAATGACTTGGGTATTTTCTGAAGAAATATGTTTCAACGAAACGTTTCCTGTTTAAATGGCTGATCAAAATCGAAGTGTAAATACATTTTTTTAAATTGTAGAAAAAAAGCGAAACTGACGATGCACAAAAGTTTTATAGGTTTTTAAGATATCCGACCCAAATAGTATCAGATTCATTTCTCAGTTGATTCGATACACAAGAGCATACTCTACGTTTGAACAATTTTTAAAAGGAGGTAAATTATTAACAAAGAAGTTGATGAAACAAGAATATCAACAGTCTCGTTTAAAGTCATAATTTCGTAAGTTCTATGGTCGATACAATGACCTTGTCAGCAAAAAAAAAATTTCATAGAGTCAAATGCTGACTGACGTTTCTAATACTACCAGTAATTGTTAGACCATTATTTATACACTGAACTGACGACGGGTTTTTCCGTCATTTCCCGGTCATGACAAGGAGCACACGGCGGGAGTGACCGGTCGGCAGGGGATGCTCACTCCCCCATGGCACCTGATCCCATCTCTGATGATTTGGAGGTCCATGTTTGCTCTGCTCCAGTTTTGTATTGTTTTATGGACTTTTGATCTTTAATACTGTGGCGTCGGTAGTCCAGTGGTTAAGGTGCCGGACTCCAAACCGAAAGGTTGTGAGTTCGAATCCTGGCCACGACAAGCCGACGTTGTGTCCTTTGGAAAGGCACTTTACACGAATTTCTTCACTCCACCCAAGTGTAAAAGGGGTACCTCGCTATAGACAGTGAAAGATATTGTCAGAATGTTAGTGTTCTAGCGCTGATAACTGCAGCTTGCACTGAGAAAGATTCAGGATTGTTAAGGTCTGCTGGGGTAATAATGTATTGTAAAGCGCTTTGAGTAGCATTTATGCTAGAAAAGCGCTATATAAAAACAATCATTATTTATTATAATTATTATTATTATTATCTCCATATGTTTCATTCAATGAATTCTGATGCATAACAAATATTGACTGCATACTCAGTATATATAGACTCTTCATTTTGAGTATCAATATGTAGGAGCGGAGTGTGTTTTAATTTTTGACATTGACACGTTCTTGAAGAGTTTTTCCCCTTTGCTTTCAATAACATCAATTAAAATCAATCTATTAGGTGAAAAATAATTTTTTATCGTTTTCTATTTTTAATAAATGTATGCATCTTTCCACTATAGCATTTTTTAATATTCTTTGTATTTAAATTTTTATTTTCAAAAAAAATTCTTGTTTCTCTAGACACCCATGCATTCTTTATAAATTCATCATATTTTTGAAAATTTCTCCTGGTAAATTCTTTTCCACTCTTAACTCCTTTGAAATAATTTCAGAGTATTAAATACGGAATGTATATTTAAGGTTAAAAAATTATATACTATAATGGGTCGGATACCTTAGTTTAAAACAAGAAATGTAAAAACAGTATTGAAAAGTTAAACCATTAGATGAAACCATCTAATTCGGCCTATCTATAAGAACTTCTGCTCGAATATTCCTAGTTTTGCAACATTTTGAATTTGCAATATTTTTCCTTACAGAAATTTTAATCATTTTTTTTTCTCATATTGATAAACAGCTTATGTTAAAAGAAAAGGGGTAAATTCGTAAGATTCAAGAAGGGAAGGAAAAATAAAATTTAATTTTCTTGTCTTTTTAATTTCCTACGATGCATTTTTGATAAATCTAGTGGAATACATATCAAACAAGAAAAAATAGTAACCTACTTGAAATCTAGTAGTGTTTTGAACATAAGTTGTTTATGAAACGTTTTCAAAGAGATATGAGTTCTCTATTTTGAGGGCTTGATTTCCCTGTGTATATGACCTTTGCTTTAAATTATGATACACTGTATATTTGTCACATTATCACCAGAGTTAGGCTTATTCAGTGTAGGAAAACAATGCGATATTATTTGTACATCTCATTGTGTATAACTTTGCAGTAAACAGTTTTTCTTTAAAAGATAGATGTAATACATTCACGAAGAAGGGAGGGGGTTAAATACAAAAGATGCAAACTTATCATGTGAAGTTACATATTTCTATTTTATTGACATTAAAGAAAATTTCAACTTAAAAGAAATGATAGGTCATTTGAATATTTTACGATCAGAGTCTTACAAAAATATATAAAAAGCTGGACTTTTTTTTCAATTGACCTGTAAAACTTCATAATTGTTATCATTCTCAAACCTTTATGAGAATATCCAAAAATTCACATTTTGTATTTGAGGTATCGGTATTCTTCTAGGTCGATATTCATAATTTACAATTGGTAGACGAGAAACTCAAAAAAAAAGTGGGCGGAAATTGATTTATTGACAGGTTTTGCGAAGGTTTGATTATAAGCGCATTTCTTAATGTTCTTATTTTAATGTAATACTACAATAGATGTGCTATATATTCAGCATTGTACTTGAATAAGCGTTCTTTTACGCAAAAGGCGCTAAAAAGAGTACACAGTTAAATGTAATATAGATAGAGTATCTCTACATAAAACGAATCCCTGAAAAGCCAATTTAAGTTGGCATTGAGTCGAAGGAATGCGAATTTTGACTTAATTATTCAGCCAAATTAAACGTTTCTTGACAATATTTTCTTTAATTATTCATTTTTAATTTTACTGTTTATTTGATAATTGTTACTTATTTTCATTGAAAACATGTTTGCTTTTCAATTCTTAAATAGCTTTAATTTTTGATCGCAGAAGGATTTAAACTGCCCCAATATTCGCCATGTTTATGGACATTTTTCATGCCTTAGTAGTATTTTATGGAACCATTAAAATAATCATGTCTCATTTCTTGGAATCCACTATCCCACACTTGTTGTAATGAATGTTTCTATTAATCTTATCATGATCAAATCATTTCTTTATTTTGCATTTCTCTTTTGGAAATCAATCACTATGATCCTCAAGGAAACATCGCTATATATTCATAATTAATTGAGACGACTCGCTTGAAATGTCACAAAAATAAAGGATTTCTACAAACAACATTTATTCAAGAATATGCATTGGTTTGATATTTCCAAAGAATTTTTTAAGATAAATGTTTTGCATTATCTGCATAATCCTTGGAATGGATAAAAAAGCAAATCCTGTCTGTGAAGACACACTTCATCTTTCAACTGGCGTCATAATTTCATGAATATTATAAACACTCTAAAAGGTTTTGCCAGCCGATTGGCAAAATGTGACACTGTCAGAATGGATTAAAAGTATCAAATGGAACTTGGAATCCTGCATTAAGCGGCTGACGGGCGATATAAAACAATCTTATAATCAATGTAGAAGTGAAACAAGAATTAGATAAATTTGGCGATTAGTTTGTACTGTTACTAGCTTAAAAGATAGTCACAACATTGTCATCTTAAGTCTAATTATTTAAGAGCACCTTGAATCTAATTCTGTAAGAGGAAATCCAACTTATACCCGAAGTTCCGGTCCCTTTCTAAGAAGGAGATTCTTCGAAACCATAAGTCAATTTCAGCTATTTCCAACCATAAAATGAATGTAAATTTTCATGCCTTTGCCTGATCCCCATGATATAAATTCTTAAGTAAAATGCAGAGTGACATTTTTAAAACCAAAAGTTAATCCATCATTTGAACATTGACTTGTTCATGGATTTCTAATATTTCTAAATAATGACGAGGAGCGCACGGCGGATGTGTCCTGTTGGTTGGGAATTTTCTCCCCTCCATGGCACCTGATTCCACGCTTGGTGTTTTGTTCTGCTCCTGATTTGTTTTGTTTAAAATGGACTTTTGAGCTTGATTTATGTTCGTTATCTCCATATATTTCATTACAAATAGTGATATATAGCGGATTCCAGTAAACGTTCTACCAAACCTACTTCCTCACTAATAAGCCGGTATTGAAGTGGCGTAAATTAAATCAGATTAAATACACAAAGTTTCCTAGAAACTTTAGAAATCACAAAATTATAGCAATATCAAAATGTCCTTTTAACACTTTATACGACCATTTACCATGATTAATCAAAGTTTTGAATTTTAACATCATAAACACCTCAACTGCTTTTTTAGAATAGAAATAACCCTCGTAAATGTCTTGTTATTGGTTATTTGCAGTTATTTTATTTTAAAAATTGATTGTACTCGTATGCACAGGTACACTGAAGTTGATATTAAAAGATGTGGAAGTTTTTGATTGAAAATATCAATGTATATTTTTTTTAGAGATCATGCCTTCCGACGGTCTGTTTGAATACCCAAAGGTGCCGATATCGCCCTGTTAATGGGAGATCTGCTTTTGTATTTATCATATTTTTTCAAAAACTTCTAAATGGAAAGTAGAAAGCACTTGCTGTGGTCTCTTCAAGTCGATATTGAGATATATGGACGACGCATTATCGATTAAGAATATATACTTCAATTCATATTTCGTTTTGATATTTCCAAGTGAACTTGAAATAAAGGACACACAGTCTTGCAAATTTCTTTTTTATCTGGCTATTTTACCTCACCTTACAATCAAGCCATGGGATAACCATGATGGCTTCAGTTTTTCTTATCCTCGATACAATGACATTGAAAAAAAACGATCTGTCATTAAGTTGAAATGCTGACTGAAAATGTTTATACAAATTTAAGGACATTGTTTTTGCACTGGATTGTCCGTGGATTTTTTGTCGTTTTCCCGACCATGACAGGAGCTTAGGGACTTCCTTAATACTCTCAGGGACTTGATCCCACCACTGCATTTTTGTCGAAGCATGATCGTGAATTGTGTAAAATTTCTTTTAAAATATCATGTAAAATCATAAAAATTGCTGTGAGTAAAACTATGTACAGCCAAACTTCAAACAAAATTTAACACACAAATGCACATGAATTTCAAAAATTTAAATTTTCCTGAATTTCAATCAAATTCAGTTTCATTAGAAAGAACACGAATTAAAAAATTGCAGAAATTCATACCATTTCTCAGTTGAAGAATGATACGTGATTCTATACAAGAGCATGGAATATAAAGTTTTCACCTTAGATTTGCGGTTAGTACATTAATGAATGTCAAACAGTTTTTTCTTGACTTTAATGTAAAACCATTCTCCTTTGATGTCAATTGCTGCCTCCAAGTGTCATAATACTAATTTGTCATGTCACATTATCGGATAGGCATATATATTTTATTTTGTCGAGTAAAGATTAAAATGCTGAACAGAACAACAATAAATATTTGTGTAACTTACTGTAACGTACTTCTACTTATCGTTCATTGATCACAAAGCCTTGTCTTGTCTAAAATATTCCTTCATTATTACCATTCCTAATGATAAATTCAAGTCCATGCTTTTTGACATCAAAGGCAGCTTCTTTTATTAATCAAAAAAGAGATCGTAATATTATGTATCTTGCAAATGATCATTTGAAAAAAATTATTTGTTAAAAACATTGTGATTGTACACACAGGTATTTATAAATAAATATCAAATAAGATGCTGAGTTTGTGATTGAAATTATCTATCTATGTTGTTTTAGGAGATAAAGTTTTCCAACAAACTGTTATAAATCCTCCTTAGTATTAAATGCTCCTTGTTATTAGCAGACGTATATTTTATTCATACGTGTATGAAGCAGAATTTATTCTAAAAATTAAACGTTCATTATTTTTAAGAAAAACTTCTGTAATTTTTAACGTGACAATTAAATTCATTTACGAATGTTATCATTTAGCAATTGGTATATCCATCCATATGTTGACTCGAAATATCCCAAATGACTTAAAATAAAAGATATCACATACCCTGGCAATCTGTTTCATATTTAGATATTCTAAAAGATAGATGCGTTAATGGTAACCTTACAACAACAAAAACTTTTAAAATACGTTGACTTCATTATTTTGTATAGTTAACTTGTCTTATTAAGGAATTATGATTCTTATCACCTGTACAAAGGATTTATGTGTCCAAGTTGATTCGATATACAAGAACATGCTTAATATATAAATTAATTCTGAAACGAGGAAAACTATATAAAAAAAAAATTTCTGAAACAAAGATATCAATAGTTACGATTCGATACACAAGAGCATGCTCTACGTATGAACAATTTCTAAAACGAGGTAAATACTGTAAATCACTTTTTATTCATGAGAACTTTATTTTCGCGTAATTACGCGAGACAGTATTCTCGCTAGAATTTAATTCTCGCGTATAATAATTTTCCTTAAGATTATATAGAGCGAAAATTTTGTCTCGCTTATCAAGAGTCAATGACTATCTCGCGAAAATAAGGTGTCGCGAAAATTAAGTGATCTACAGTAATTGACAAACAGGTTGATAAAAAAAATTAAATCAGCAGTCTCGTTAAAAGTCATCATTTCATAAGTTCTATGGCCGATACAGTGACCTTGTCAGCAAATACAATTTATCATCGGGTAAAACTTTTTCCATACTAATTGTTAGTCTATCATTTATACACTGAATTGACGAAGGATTTTTCCGTTTTTTCCCGATCATGACAAGGAGCACTCGGCGGATGTGATCGGTCGACAGGGGATGCCCACTCCTCCATGGCACCTGATGTCACTTCTAATGTTTTTGAGGTCCGTGTTTGCTCTGCTCCTCCTATTTTGTTTTGTTTTATGGACTTTGAAATTGAATACTGTTCGTTATCTTCATATACATGAAGTCAACAAGCTAAAAGTGCCCTGTCAGCAAAAACAGTTTACTTGTAGGTCGAATACTAATTAACGTTTTTCAAACCAATGGTTAGACATCGGATTTGTTCGATCAAAACAAGGAGCACATTGACCGGTCGACGTAGGAGGCTTTATCCTTCACGGCACCTGATCCCCAATCTGGTGTGTATTGTCTGTATTGCATTTTGAGCTCGATTACTGTTCGTTTTCACGATATATCAATAATCTACAATATTCAGGATAGTACAAGAAAAAAAGTTCGTGTCTTGGATCTTCAAAGCTGTTATTTTTACACTCATACAGTCCTCTGAGCGATGTTGGACGGACGCAATATATAAAACATCTCTAAAATATCATCGCCTACAACTGTTTTTTTTTTCAGGGGATCATGTTTTCACCCTTTTCGTGATTCTTATTTTTCACTACATTACTGACAATGACCTCATCTTTTGCAGCATTGTAGAAAAACTCCTAGAATCATAAATGAAGTTTTGGAGGAAACTCCTAAAAAGTTTGATGAATTTCTTTGTTTATGTTCGAAAAATTTACCTTATATTGAGAACCCAACATTGCCGTTGAAGGACCGAAAATTAAACATACACTTGGTGTTAATAAACTTTATCATATGATTATAATATTTTATGTTGTTGGACTTTCGCGAGGAGCGCTGACTTTTACAGTTGACTGCTTACTTTTACACAAGGACAATGTATGGAAGCTCTTTTACGATATAAATATTTAACTCAACATTTAATTCAACGAAAATAACGCGTTATTCAAATGCAAATAAAAGTTGTCCTCGAAGAAAACGACAACTACTCTACCTTCAACTGCCGACCTTTACATGTAAGTGCCCCTAACACAATACCTATGATCAGTATAAGTGTTTTCTTATCTATTATCAATTCTGTACCTCCTTGCATGATACAAGTTTGAATGTCCAAGTAAAATGTCAGCTGTAAACGTCAGTGCTTCTCGCAAAAGTCTGTTAATCGTATAATGAAACTTTACTTTTGAATAACATGCTGCAAGCCTGCTGTTGTATTATGGATGTGAATTATACTGAAAAGTTATCAATCTCGAAGGAAATAAGAAAAGTGTCTTTCAAAATCTTATGTATGTCATCTGCTGAGCAATCATTTAGGACCACTGCGTCGTCCATGGGTCTGTCGTTTGTCAAACGTTGTTTTCAAACCAGAATGCGTGAAATATACCACCGAACATGGTAGCCTCGTCAAACCTAAGACATTGACATGAATGGCGACTTTTACTTCGCCAAGAGCGCGGTGCTAGACATGAAAGTCACGGGTCTTCGGGTGAGACTTTTAGAAACTTTAAAAACCGAGATTCAATTGCATGCATGATAAAATATCTAACTGCTGAATTTCAAAGAACATATTATAAATGAAAACATCTCGAATGGGACCTGTTTGTTAGATAAATTATAATCTATTAAGAACATTGATATTTATATGTGACGTAGTATTGTTTGCTTATTGATTTTTGAAATGTAAAAGGTTTGGGATTTGTTATTTGGAGAAAGTATTATTTGTACAAATTTCTTTATGATTTTCAGAGCTTTCCTCTGCATGACCTTGAGCTTAAATTCTGGTCTATTTTAGACATGAATTGTGCTCGTTATCTTTTAATCTCTGAGTATGATTTTTGATAGTTTTAAGTATCACAGAGCACTGATTATTTTCTAAAAGCCTTAGTATTTAATCATGAAGTTTGCAATACCCAATGAAGTGAATAAACATGCTAGTATCTCGTTTTCCTATACACAAAGGCAAAGTATAGTGCTTGTTAAAGAAATATAAAAGTCAGCATTTTTCTTCTGTTGCTACTTTGGGTTTTTATGTACCGGGCATATCCTTAGATAAAAGAAATATTTTCCACCAAGTATGCGACTCTTGCTGTGATAGCAACAATTTTGAAACATTTTTGTGGGTAGGAAGAACTGAAAACAGGAAACAGTCTTATTATAAACTGACAAAACTGGCGTCTCGAGGTTCTCCTCATTTACATATTTACTGCATCTGCTTTCATTTTCACCCGTTCATCTAAGGGTCATCTGTCAAAAGTCGTTGCATATAGTACATAAAAAAATCCTTTGTTTTTATAATTGATTAAATTTCAGATTCTTAGTTACTTTGTTTTTAAAAAATTCATTACATAATTTTTTTATGTTCACCGTAAATAATGCATAAAATTAGTGTTCTTATTTGTTTTTGCTTCATTTGTTTCATTTTCACTTTTTTACAAGAAATACTTTGAAAAACATTTTAACAATAATACGTATATTGCTCCTAACTACTGTTTCAAACCAGGCGTATCAAGTCTGAGATATATATGCATTTACTGGTGTATTTAGTTGATTGAACAAAAAGCATGACAAATAATGTCATACATGTAACTTATGCTATTTATGAAATCATAGAAATTTATCATAATTATATTGTAACATTACAAGTAAATACATACATTGATAAAGTACAAATGCACAGATTTATTTATTTTGCAAGAACAAAAATAAGTCATATTTCTGGAATTTTGGCAGGCCCTTAGTAGTTATAAAAATATTGTGAAAACTCAAAATTAATGAAAACCCATTAGTGCTTAAAATCGTTGTGTAGACATTACAAATTTCTCTTTTAAAAAATTAACCTCGAAATGTCATGTTGGTCAAAAAATTAATTTGACTGCATTTTCGAAAAAGGAATAAAAGAAAAATGTTAGAAAATTCATAATATTAAATCTGACAGTAACAACTATTTTTTCAATGCAAAATGAAAATAAACTCTTTCAATAAACAGTGGAAAATACAAAAAACTTAAATTCACAAATCAAACAATACAAATTGCGGACAAGATTAACACGGTCCACCAGAAATTGTAAAGAATGTTTCAGGAGCTTATATAATTAAGAGGTGTAAACAATCCTTCTGGGTTTATCACATCAACCTTCAAATTGAGCCATCTTCATTTACTGTTCAGGTAGAAGGAATGAACAATCCGTAGTCAAACATACTATAAAAGTATACTGAAGTTCTGATAATTGATATGAAACAAAATATATTCAAAATACGACCCAATGTTAAGTTACATTTGCTAAAAGGATATAGCGAATAACGACCATAAATACGAGTTTGTTGAAATTCCTGTAATATCAGCATATCTCTGATTAGCTTCATTCGGTTTAAAACCGGTCATAAAACGGCTCTTGAGTGTCGGGAGAGTTGGGAAACATAAATACCATAGGCAGGTAATAAAAATATTTTATATTTCTACATAAATTCTTCAGTTAGTACTTTAATACTGCAAATGTATTTGACTTTAATTATTACCTGAATTATGTTTAACTAACTATTGCTAGATTTCAAAACAATAAAGCACTAAACAAGGACGCTGAGGTTCTAAGAAAAAAGAACACTTCATTATAAACGTTAGAAGAACAAAAAGGAACAAAAAGTTCTATTTCTTGAACTTGACATTCAAATCAAAGCTTAAATTTGCATAGAAACTAAAGGAAAACATAAATTTTTGTGCTGATTTACGTATACCTCCTGAATAAGTAACGCCATTAAGTGGAAAAATGATTTTTAAAAGAACTGTGAAATTCTGTAAATCTAGGAAGTCTTCTTAAAGTTCATAATTTATTTATTCTTTTTTATTGACAAATCATATGCGAGGAAAATATATTTTCCACAGATCTCAAAAAATGTTCTTTGTTTGTAAAATGATGTGAAATATGTTCAAAATTTTTTGAAAATGTTGACTAACATCAGATGTTTATCTTTGTACACACGCTGTGGGGTTTATTAAAAGCTTAAACTATATCTTTAAAAAAAACAATTCAAATGCATCCATTTCTTCACAAAAATTTCATGTTTTCTCTGCAGAGAAATGAAACTTATTTTGTCTTAATTCAATTTTGGTGCAAGTTACAAAATACATAAATATAAACAAGCCTTAAAATGTTGAAGAATATAATACTACATTGTTTTAAGAAGAGGGAAATCATATATTCATGCATGTCGTGTTTCAGATTATATACAAAGATGCTAAAACAGAACTTAAGAGGGAATAAGAAAACGTTTATTTTCAAATCTTATACATATATTGACCTCCTTTAGGCTCTTGTCCAATACCAAACAATTGAAGCCAAATTTAATAAAGTTGTTATTTACGATGAGACTATAATTGAATCTTAATTTATTTTTGGCTTTAAAATTTGCAGTTTTTTTTTTACTTTAAACTTTAACATCAATAGTTAGGACATATGTCAAATATCTATACATGTATTTGATTTACTGTTTCAGAGTTGTCGCAGACTTTCACAATTTGACAGAATTCATCAAACCACTTCCTCACATTAAAGGCATTAGGGCACTAAAACTATATTAAAGATATATTTTAATCAATCGCTAACTTCTGAATCATTTTTATTCATTTGCTTGTTTATAGTGTACTGAATATGAACCGTAAAACTTCATGAATCCTAACGAATCATGATAAATTGAGATAAAGTGGGTTGATGTAACTGGGTTTCCTTTTTTTTTTTTTTGCTTTCAGTTTAATTTACTTTGATTTTGTTTTACAAATATTTAAACTCATTTAACTCCATTTATATATTTGTAAATTACATCCCATCTGTCTTTTTATTAATAATGTTTTATTCCTTTCAATAAAACCATGGTATGTGATATAAATATTTACATATACATTTCCTTTGAAAGTAGAATAATTAGCTTTTCTAAATTTTATTTTGGTTTTTCCAACTTAAACGTTAGTTTATGTTTGTTGGAGACACAATTGCGTGTCAGTTGAGGTCTTCAAATTCATACTTGTACTTGCAATTGAGCAATGAAAGACCTGTATTGTTCTAACATCATGAGACCTCAGTTTATAATGTCTCATTTGAAGGGCCAGTCTCTATGTCCCACAACTGGATTCCAATCTGCCATATAAGGATCACTTATGCAATTCTAAGGCAAATTTCTAATTATTTCGCAAAGTGGGACAAATAAAATTGGTTATTTCAATTTCTTTTTTTTTTTGGGGGGGGGGGGGTTAATCTTTGCATTTTCAACATTAAATTTTACCTTTTTAACTTTTACATATTAACATTTAAGTTTGTAATTCCAACTTTGAAGTCGGTATTTCCAACTTCAATTCTTCACTTTTTTCTATCTTTTATCATATATTTTTTTACAATTTTATTTGAGCTTTTAATGTTGGAAACTGAAACTTTAATTTGGGTTTACCTACTTTAATTTTGAGAATCCAGCTATATATAGTTTTGGTTTAAAAATTAAAGTAAATAAACGTTTTGATAATTTCACTTGCAGTCTTCCATTTCTTAATTGATAATAACAACGATATAAAGGTCTAATTCTTCACTTTCATCCTAAAGTTTTGTTGTGCTGTTATTAATATCTTTGTTTGATAAAATATCCAGATATGAATCAGATGTATCATGCTCTATTCTATCCTTAATTTTGAGTTTAAGGGATATACCGAATCAACGTTTGAATGAAAATGAATATTGATAATTCATAAAACGCTGTCAATATATCTTAATGTTGATTTGAAGGTCAAAATAAGTGATAACGTTATGTAGTAGAGATGTGCTTTTTAAAAAGTCTGTTTTATGTTTATTTGTGATTAAGTTTTACACCATCCCTTCTAGTGACTGAAATGGGTTAAACATTTTGTTTTCATCAAATACAGATTTTTAAAAAAAAATATATATAAATAATTTTCCAATTGCTCCAAAGAATGTCTTGCTTGAGGTTACCTTTTTTCAGAAATTTATGTTTACGATCATTGCCGTTGCGGAAATGTATACTTCCCAAGATTGACAAGTCTATTTTAAATAAGGAAATAAAGATGTTACCTTTAATAGTTTGTAATCAAATGATTTTTTTTTAAATAATATAAAATTAGCACTTCAAGGTTTCAAGAACTTTTATGTTGAATTTCCTATATTAAAAGAAATAATTTATTGTTTGTCATTCAAAATAAACAGATTCGAATGCTGATCACCAAAGGTGTGCACTTTGTTAAATTTGCCCTGCTTCTGGTTAGCAAATCAGCTGCTTTCTCTAAACAAGAGGAAATACACACAGTTATTTATTATTCAGCTTGCAGTATTAGAGTTACAAGAATAAAACATCGCAGCTTTTTTACATGAAAAAAACATCTGTAAGGCTGACAAAATTTATTCAGAATCTTTATTTTATCTTTAATTAGATCGAAATACTAAAATAATCAGATGAGGTTAATTAAAAGGAAATAAGTATGTTAATCGGAGAGGAAGAGAAAGAGTTAATGATACACAAGATGCTCTTCATTCGTTCAAAAATCATTATGCTTGGTATTCCTTTTTTAACTTTAGAAGAAATTTGTAGAAAAATCATGTTTCATATACATGTTTTGAGCTGCAAAAATATCTAATGAAAACAAAGAAGCTACACAAAAGATGGACATGACATTGGAAGCATTTTAATGATAAAAACGAGTTTTGAAAATATACCAAAGCATAGAAAATTATGTGAATAAAAATTAAGGATTGCTTGATGAAAAATTTGAAGAAAAAAAAGATAATAAATTTATTATAAACATTTCACACCTGAATTTTCAGTGTTTCTTTTCTTATCGTTTATAGAGCATTTCAATAGCTCCTTATAAATGCAGATATAATGTTATGTTCAATGCCGAGATTCACAATATTTTGCTTTTGTGAGCAATAAAATCGGTATTTCAATGCGGTTTACATAACATCGTGGGTGAATTAAGCAAATGATTAGAATTGCAAATTGTTTACATAAAAACTTTTTCTATTGCTTAATTATAATAAATTTGATTGTCACATGTCAAGATGTATTCATGTCTCTGTGTCAAAGTGTATACATTACATACCTTAGCTAATAGCCATGAGTATGAAAACCATTTTTTTTTTTCTTTGAATAGGTATAATTTTTTCCACCTCATTAAATTTCCTCTTTGATTTCAGAATTTAAAAAATGCCCAATTGGCTGGTTCTGGTAACTAAATTTGAAAAACAACGCAAAAGACAAAAAGACAAAAACTTCATTTAATGCTGACATCAATTATATAATCTTTTTAACAAGAAGGCAACTGCAAAGCAAGTTGAAAACGTCCTATATGTTCGTGGATTTATTTCTCTATTGTATTCATTTCCTAAATGAATTATGGCTAAAACAGAGAACAGAATATGAATTTATTTTATTTCAACCAAGTAAAAGTGTTTTCACAGTAAATGATAATCAAAAACACATAAGAAGCATTAATCATGTGGTTTAAAGCTCATTTGATAGTATTTTTAGCCTGCAGTTGCGTTCTACATATTGACCAATACGAAAATTTGTATGGCTTGCAAATAGGGATCAAAAGGTTATCATGCTACAATTTTTTTTAAATGTCTAAGAAGCGTTTTCTATTTTGACAAATGAAGTGATACCAAAAAATTGAAATTTGTATGAAACAAACATCTGAAATGAGATTAATGCTATTTTTTCCTCAAATCACAACAAACTCTTTTGCATTAAATTTACAGTTAACAAAAGGTGAAGTTAAAGTTAGAATTAATACATAATTTATTTAAACTGAATTCTACAAATACTGTATTTTTCATCCTTTTGTCTACATTGCATTTTTCTAGCAGTAAATGAAATATAGAGAGATTATGTTAACAGAACAGAAAGCTTCAAAAATGTTCTCATACGTATTGTTATTTTACCTTCTTTTGCGTCTGTTGTATGCGTACTAGCGTATGACTTTTCCATTGCATTTAATTGTTTCTAACCAACTTCTTACCAACTTGGAACAGAACAATATTTTTTCTCCATCTATTTAGGAGTATGTGAATTTTTATTTAATTTCATTTCTCCATATATATAAAAACATGTTATTACTTTTCATCCTAAACTTTACAAAAAAGTTTTTTGCCCTAGAGAAAGGGACTTGTTTTTTCAGCCAAATTAAGGAAACCGTTAAACTTTTTAACGATTCTGAACTCTCTACAATTTATCTGCTTCCACTATTGTGACGGAAAAGCTTACAAAACGTTGGTCACAAATATGACTTATTTGAAGAGATATTTCGGGACAGGTGCACAACCTTTCAGCAGATATCATTGATGTAATGAGATTACCAAGTAGGCTTAAAAAACTTAACAGTGATAAAAAGTGTCAAAAAAGAACATCACAAAAAAGACAGAAAATGCAAAAAACAATAGGTCATTGGTTTTCAAAAGAAATTGCATTATCTACAAATACATCTAATGAGATGATAAAAGACATTAATACACGACAAGGATATCAAATTCATAAACAGTAATAATATTCTGTATTCCACATTTCTCCTTTAAGTTCATAATGATACTTATCAAGAACGAAGTGCGTATTTTATTCAAATTATAAAACTGAAAGCGACAATGAGAAATAAGCAGTTATAACATTTCTGTACTCCGTGGAATAATGTCTATTTCCAGAATGATGCCGGAAATGACTGCTAATTGTTAGGCTTCATTATTATAGGTTGTCCACAAATGCTGAACAACAGGTGTTTAACCTGTTTCAAAGAGTTAATTACCAGTATCAGTGTACAGCAAGCATTATGACACGTACATTGGAGAATGGAGAAAATGGAATAGATAAAGATGACAAAAGTGTTTGATTTATGGCAGACAATTGAGTTTGGATACTACCAAGTGTAGAATTTCAATATTAAATGACATGTCAGTACATGTTTGATGAAATAAATATGTGCAGAAGGTGTTTTAATGACATTGAGTTGACATACCTTATAAGTCAATCCCCTCTTTTAATTAATTAGAAAATGAAAAGATCAGCAATTAAAGAATAGGGTAGTCACGCTCAATATGAAATTTATGCTTTGATTCTCTCAGTTCTAGAAGTTCATACATTATGTAACTGTGCTAATTGTTTTCATTTTGGTGGTATTTTTTGAATTTGCAGTCTCACTGCTTAATCTTAATCGCCTATAAAAATACGGAAACAAATATATCCAATTCGAATCTTCAGCCATTCACTTCCTTCAACTTAGTTGGGATTTTCATTTTTGAATGTAAGCTTCAAGGCCAGGTTTCCAGATTAATATGATAGGCATCTTTTTCTAGCGATTCTTAGTTTGTAATTGTTTAATGAGGTTTGATATATATCTGCTATTCTGTATTGATAACTTTGAAATTCATTTCGGTTTAGATCCTGCATATCGGATTCTGTGGTAATTAATGTGATTTTTGTAAATCATTACCTCGTCTGAAAATCTTGCATCTTGAATTGCAAACAGAACAAATATACATGTATGAGTATATTTATACTCGAGCAAATTTCTTCCCGTTTGCAAAAAATTATCAAGGCTTTCTCGTATGAAAGTGAGTAAATTCATTTGCAATCTACTATTCTTTTATTTTTATAACAGAAAAATCCATCCATAAAAAAAGAAATCTTTGAAATGCATGTACATTTAATATTGGGCCTAAGGGATGGATTTTTATTAAGACTTAGATGAGAAGAAAACTAAATTTAAGTAACTGGGTCAAAATATTGTTTTTGCACAGAGAAATTATTAATGAATAACAGCTAAAAACTTAAGAATGACGAAGAACACTTATCCTATCTGTAGAAGACTTAATTCAAAGTTATTATGGCCAGCAATTAGTATGAAAATCTTCAGTCAGCATTTGACTTAATCATAAATTGTATTTGCTACAAGGTCATTGTATCGGTCATAGAATTAACGAAATGATGACGTTCAATGATTCTGCTGATATTCTTGTTTCAGCAACGTTTTATCAATAATTTATATCGTTAAGAAGTTGTTCATACGTAGAGCATGCTCTCGCGTATCGAAACAACTGAGAGATATTAACCGCGTACCCAGGTGATGAAGGTAAATATTGCTGCATAAGTAAGGAAAGTTGACGAATGAAAAGTTGAAAAGCAACCAAAAGTTGACATATCAAAGCCCAATTATAACTGACATAATAGAATAAAAATAATAAGTTGAATTCGTTCATAAATATTCTAAAGCAAATGAACGTTATATTTTATTGTCAAGATGATAAATATTGTCAAACATCTAATTATTCAATATTCAGAGCTAAGGGATAACGGTTTTTTTTTTGTTTTTTTTTTGCATTTCATTTATCCATGTTCTCTATACATCTGATGCATAAACATACCTAAGATGGTGCATGAAACTTCAAAACATAAAAATATTAAAAAAAAAAAAAAAAAAAAAAAAATTCACATTCCATTAAAAAAAAAATTACAATTATTTCAAAACAAATCTGAGCTCAAACGTATCTGTCTGCGCAAAACCATTCGAGAGCAACAAATCACAGAAAAGTCATTGATCATCGTTTGAGGAATCTTTGAAAACTTGCGTCAATTCTGTCACTTATTTGACAGTCTAGATATACGAGGTTTACCATTGATTGAACTGTCTTGTATATTTTGCATTCCAAACTAGGATCAAACATTCAACAAATGATGAAATGGCTTTATAGTAAAAAGGTGCTGTACTGAGGATTACAAGCTTACTTGATTGAGGAAAAAGGAAAATACTTGCTACAATTGAAACAGTTCATGTAGTTAGTGATGTGATAAAAACAAAACGCAATATAAATAAGCTTTTCGGTCATTTATTTTTACATGACATTCTTTACACGTTCAGAAAGTTTAAACGTTACTTCAAAGTGCTCTTTTACTAGTGTTTTTAAATTTGATAAGAAAAATTATCATATTGTGCGTAAAAACACCATTCCTTTATACTTTCCATCATTTGCAATGTTTGAGTTAGATTTATTAAAAATGTATTGAATTTTGTCACATTACATTTTCCTATATTCAGACAATAAACATTGATGACGAAAGTTAGAAAATGACCTTGTGCTGATTATTTATATTTAACTAACTTAAAATGACGTTTATATTTGTATTTGTTAAAACAACTTTATATTAATTTTAAGTCAAAATAACAAAAATATATATTTCTTAAAGAGGTAAACAATTCTGCATGAAAGATTTCTTGGTCGCCTTGATTCTTATTTTTTTTTTTTTGCTTTCAATATCCTGTGCTAGATTTTTACATTAATACTCATTTTATTATATTATAGTTCTGTGTAGTTTGCCATCTATTCCTGTTTACATATTTCCTTTTCATTCTTTTCAAACAAAATGTCCAAAAGAAGAGATTTTTTCTGAAAAATACACGATTTCAAGAAAACGCATATGATTGCATTGCATTAAATCAAGCGAGTTCTCATGATGGTAAAAAAAGCACGGATGACTTTTTATGCTGTTTAAATTTGTAGAGTGATAACGATATTTGTAAGTCTTTGACATCAAAGCTCGTAAAATGAAGCCTAATATTGCCTTAATTGAGGAAGTCCTATTTAAAAAATCAAGATAAATGGCACAAATTCATTAAAATTAGTGCAAATGTAAGGAATTAGTTCCCAGTTGAGTTGTTTTCTGTAGACAGTGAAACATTTTCACTAAATAGCGTAGAAATTAACCAAAACAGACACACGTTTTATGAAAAAAAAAGTTGATTTAATTGAATTTTTGGTTCAAATTGATGGATAATGTTTTTCTTGATGCTAAGTTAAATCAAGAAAAAATATTCTGTTTCTTAGTTTTTTTTCTTTCTTGTTTTTTTTTTTTAATTTGAAACGTGCAATATTCTTAATGATAAGGGATTGAACTGTTAAGATTGAGACATTATGCAGATTATCAGAGAGAAAAAACCTCGTATTTGAGGTTTATAGTTTATTGTTTGGCGGTGTTATTTCATTAATCAGACAAACTTCATACTGAAAAAAAAATATTGCTGCTTATGAAGACATTTATCAAAGTTTGAAGGACTGATAAATGAAAATATTAAAATAGAAAATTACAGTGAATGTAAATAGAAACGATGAAGTAAAAGTAAGAAAGATAATGTACAGCTTACATGTATTACTAACATAGAAAATGATGATACTCGTAAATATCATCAAAAGTAGAATTTTAAATTTGAGAAACAAGTTCTATATATTCGATATTCCTAACTTCTAACAGTGTCAAGATAAATTCTTTCAAATACATATCTGGAGCCTTAAACGAAAACATGTATTCAAATCATATTTTTTCTTCTTTTTCATTTTTGATCTGTAAAAGAATGAAAAACTTTTTTTTTAAAGTCTGTAGGTATTTTTTCAATGTATTTTTTATCTATAAATAGTCATAAAACATCGAATTATTTTGTAGATTTGAATAATTTGTTTCTGGATCTGTTTTCTGTGTGTTTCTTTGTCAATAATTAATATGATATAGTGTATATTTTCTTCATTTTTTATTCATAAATACCATAGTGTATCTACGAGTATCAAAGAACCCATTGTAACTGAACAAATTCATGTCATAAGGATTTAACAATAGTTGGGGTATGATAAGATTTAAATACAAATAAACTTAGCATCTCAAAATGAAGGTTCTAGTCAAAATTATGACGTCTTTTTAAAAATTATTTTTTTATGTTTTACATTGGGGGGTTTTCTATTTTAAAATAATAGAACATTTGGTATTTAATATTTTTTTAAATGTTACTGAGATTATTATGTCAATTCTGCGTTTCATTCATTCTTCTAGATACATAAAATACACATAAATGAAACTTTATTTTTTTGTTATTTAAAGATTTAAGTTATTAAAGAAAGATCTTTTATAAAAGATCAGGTTTCATTCGTATATCCTAAAATTTAGAATTGTTGCTTTTACTTGGTGACGCAATGCTTCGTTTTCCTAAATAGGCAGCGTAACAGTAATTCTTAAAAAACAAATGAATTTGACCTCAAGGGCAAAATAGGTTCTCTAAAAGCCTTTGTAATGCACGTTTTGAAAGGTATTTCCCATTACACTCAAACTGTTGTCTAAAAAATGGTTGGTTGAATTGTTACACTTTTGCAAAAAGGCGTTTCTGTGTGTGGCTTGGTCATGTTGATTTAGTCTAAATTAAGGAAATATTAACAAAAATACCGACATTTGTGCGTTCATCCTACAAAAATAAAAATCTCATCTGTCCGTAAAAGTAACTGTGTCTCTATTTTTTGAAAATTGTTATTTTTTCATCTTATTTTCTCTTAACCAAACATAATTAAACTCAAAAGAAATGAAATTTTAGTAAATCATTTAAGACTTGTTTGAGGTTCATTTTTTAAACCTATAAACTGTTTTGTACTTAGCTTTTTTGATACAAAAGGATTCAAATTACAAATTCTAACGTTATAGTAACCTCCAATTTGATTAGCACAACAATTTTATGTCTTCATCCTTTTAAGTCATTTTGAAAAACTATGCTATGTTTAAAATCATAAACGATTTTAGAAATTCTGAAAATTTCAAAATTACTCTGTGCTCAATCTGCAAATTTGCTTTAAGGTTGCATAAAAATAATAACCAAAAATGTTCATCGTGTTTTAAATGTTAGAATTTTTATACAATATTTCAGAGAAAATCATAAAAAGCAGTAGTTATTAGAATTCTAGCTAGTACGTTGGCATGTATCTGTATCCAAGTATATGTTCATTTGAGGACCATACTCATCAACAATACACCCATGTCGAGGAATTATGTAATTCTTTGTAGGCATTCTGTGCAAGAAGTTAACTTCGTGTACGATGCAAACCTAAACCATATTCTGATGTCTTTGAATTTCTGCTTTCAATTGCAAGGCAAAGGGCATACAAATTATATTTTAAAAAACTATCTTAAAAAATTGTATTTTTAGAAAATTTAAATCTGAAATCTAATTTTGTTCACGGACAACAAATTGAGATGAATTGCACGCCCTATTGCTTATAAAACGGCAGAGAAACTTTTGGAAATTCATTTTGAGGCATTAAGTAATTTTTGGTAAGCATTCCGAGGTGTCTCGTTCTTGAAATTGTTCGCAAATGATAATATATTGCTGAAAAATTCAGGAAAGTTCAGCTCATCACGTGAAATCAAAATTATATTTTTTCTCTAGTAAAATATCCAAATTTGAAACAGTTGTTTCAGACTCTTTGCTATCTTTTATTTCAAGCTAATTGGGATATATCGAGTCAATTAATAAATGGAATAACTATTAATACTTGATAATAACTTGTCTGTATAACCCCATGTCGAACAGTAGGCCACACACTTTTTTCTTCTTCTCATTTATAAGTATGGCCGTAGGAACTGGGGGCCGGGGAGGGGGGGGGGGTTCCGACGGCCATGTCTATATATAGTATACTATTGAAAACATACACTATACTAAACCACCTTTAAAATAATGTCTGGTTGCCCTCTCCCGACTCGGGGTAAAATTTTCGGGTCGGTAGGTAGGTGGGGGAATCTTTTTTCTAAAAATTTTTAACATACATCTTGACGGGATAAGAGGATTGAAAAGAAAAATATCTTGTCCTGGTATATGAAAAAAATAGTTTTGAGTCAGGCCATTTTTTGTCAGTCGATCAGGAAAGGACAACGAAACAATTTTCTAATTTGTCTAAATCCCACGGATTCAAAGATAAGCATTTGCTCATGAAACACATGTATATAAACATAAATCTTTAATTATTTGTTTATTCTGCAAATTAGGATTTGCCTTGACGTAGTCTATGAGGTAAACATGTAAAATGCTTTCTTGTTGACAATTTAACGCCTTCTAACATTTTACTCACTTCAACAATAGCTTATGACTTTAATTGCCTAATTTGTCACATTTAGAAACTTACACGTGAGCAATGCTTTCAAATTGGTTGTTCAATAAGAATTTATTCATGAAAAATTAGCGATCGCAATGCTTTCACACAAATATACAAAAAAACCCACACGAAACATCGCGTTTTCTGAATGTATATTCATATGACATGGCCTTATATACATGAACATGGTATTGCAATTTTGTAAACCGGTTTTTCTTGTCATCCGATCTGTAACATTAGTAGAAGTATTTATGATATATCATTTATTACATCCATTTCTGTGTAAGATGAAGTTCGGAAGGGTTTTGGAAAGTTTTTAATCATTATGTTTTCAAAATTTTAAATTAATTGTTAGTATTTTTATTTTTAAAAAGATTGTTACCATTTAGCATTTTATTTATACGTACACTTTGTACGTCTAGCTCTCTCTTATGTTCATAAACTATTAGTGTGATGATATTCGAAATATATTTTTTTTTTATCTAACCACTCCTTTTTTATAAATTTGAGTTTCAGTGTATTTGTTTTTATTTTTTTTTTATCTATCACTTGATTTTCAACTGAAATCAGAATATACTATACGTTTAAAGCTAGTGCAATGGAAAATCCTAACCACTAAATTGTTGTATCAGAATTCTAATCTATGCGGTTACATCCATCAATCGTGCTCATGCCATTTTTTCAAATATGTCAACAATTTCTGCATTCTATTTAAAAATATTTTTTCATACTTTAAAAATTTGAAGAAAAGCACACAGCACACTGTCATCGAAAAAGAATTCTTGAAAAGACAGAATCATTTTTAAAAAATGCGGAGGACCATAAAACATCTTTTGAAGTTATATTTTGCTGAACATTGTTTATGGTGTGTTTGTACTATTTTCATAAAGAAATTCAGATAAATCATCAAAGGCAAACTAATTTTTACTTCAAAATTATATGATTTTAGAGGGTTTTTTTTTTTAAAAAGCCTTAAGATACACGTATTTTTTTTTTTGTATATAGTTAATAAAATTTAGTTTTAAAATTTTCCTTTGAAAACATATCCTTAAAAATTTAATTTATTATATTAAATTATATTAAATTTAATAAATATATATATATGTATATATATATATATATATATATATATATATATATATATATATATATATATATATATATATATATATATATATATATATATATATATATATATATATATAATTAAAGTCACGAATTTGCATATCAATACATTATAACTTTTTACAGATTCGCATGATCTAACCAAGATACGATATAAAGGGATGTTATACGTGTATATGATTCGTTTGGGTCAATAACCTTAACTTTTCTTTGTTGCAAACACATTAACAAAAAAAGCAGTTGTGGAAATTAGAAAAACCAAAGCCTTTCTTGAACAGGAAAACCAACGCCCTTCTTTAAACGTTTGCAGATTTTTTATGTAGGATAGCATTAACCACTGAATTGTCTTGAGTATAACAAAAGTCTTTGTATATTATTTGTAATGGAAATTTATTCGACGCTGACCTAAAATCAACAATGCAGAGGGTTTCATTGCAACGTCTAAATTAAATTTAACACAGTTTTACATATTTTTTTCAAATAAAAAGTAATGAATGTTGAAATAATTTTAATCAGAGCAGAAGCTCGCAGCTTTTGTTGCTTACATTCCATTTATTGGACTTCAGTAAGATTTAATTAGATAAAAAATCATTTGAAGTGAGTTGCAGCAATAAAAGTTGCACTGTTACAAATTACGCAGAAATCATTATGCCTAACTATAACTATGCCTTAATTGATGAGTAATTACATCACATGCTACTTAGTTGTGTATTTTTGTGCTATAAATATTTATCTCTCCTAAGATATATCTTTTATTGGGTAAAGAAAGTTTTCTTTTTCAATTCCCTATTTTTTTCCTAGAAAAAGAAACTCCTTACATGAGCAGACAAAGATATCATTAATCATCATTATGTGGGGCAGCGAATTAGGAAGCCATACTTGTCATTCTGAAATGAAAAATTACATTTAAAAATGTTCTTCCAAAATATTCTTTGATATTAACTTGCAAGTAACGTCGCATCACATAATTATGCCTGCTATACAGTTATCTGCATAACAAAATATCTTTCATTGGGTATAGAAAATACCTTTTATACAAAGACAATGAAGCTCCTAGTAGAAAAAACAATGTTTTTATATGGAGTAAAAATACAGAAACTCTACATTCTGTCATTTTGAAGTTATAGGTACAATGAACAATATTCGTAAAGACTACTTTAATCAGGCTTCTGAGAGATTCTGAGAGTCAAAATTAAAGAAATTATAATTACTAAAAATTGCTATGTGTAAAAAGATGAGACCATATTGTCACCTCTTGATATTTTGATAACAGAAGACTACCTCCATATATGACGTATTGATTCCTTAATCGTAATAGGAGAAAACAACATGCAATTTAACAAAAATCTGCTGACACTACAAGTTTTTTCCTCACTCCTGCAGGTTGTAAGGGATTTTTTAATATCATTTTAAAATTTACGGGTACATCTTCTGCTATCTAATTAATATAAGGTCATCAGTATAATAATATATATTATTGTGATAACTACGTGAATCTCAACAAACCAACAAAAATTTCATATTATGTAGATATAAACTTACTTTCTAATGTACATGTATATGTTTAGCAGGTCTAGTCAAGGTATCTTTCTGTCATAGTGAAAAGTAATTAGAACAATCTAGACTCGACGGGATAATGTTGATGTATTTTAACAAAGTCCTATGCATTAAGGTAGAATGCCACACCAATTTTTTATTTTATAGATCTTTGAGTCATCCTTTTTAAACAATGGTTTCAGCATTGAAAGGTCGTCATTAGCTCTTAATTATTTTATATGATTTTTTTTGTATTTTTTCACAGAAAACGAAAAAAATTCATTACATCCAAATTAAGTGCTTTCTTGTAAAAATTTTGCTGTAAACGAATACATCACATGAATACCTTATAAAATATGTAAAGAAAGTCTGGTTAGTATGGAATGCCATATACGACAGCCACCTGCTTACTGCCAACTGCTGACTGCTTACTGCCAACTGTCAGCTGCTTACTGCCAACTGCCACACATATTTGAATAAATTTTATTTTTGTATTGATATTTATATGAATTTTCACAAAAAAGGG